>CM052883.1:90226935-90237184 GCA_028534135.1 Potos flavus | reverse complement strand
GACAGGTCACCATAACAATAAAAAAACAAATAGGATGACATCAAACTTAAGCTTCCACGTAGCAAAGGAAACAATCAACAAAATGAAATGGCAACAGAGCTACTGGGAGAAATTTTTTGCCAATCGTGTATCCGATAGCAGGTTAATATCCAAAATATATAAAAAGCACATTCAATCTAATTACGAAATAGGAAAAGAAATAGACATTTTCCCGAAGACATCCAAATGGCCAACAGGTACAGGAAAAGATTCTCAACATAACTAACCATCAGGGAAATGCAACTCAAAACCACAGTGAAATAGCACCATATACCTGTTAGAATGGTTATAATTAAGAAGACAAGAAATAATGAGTGTTGAGGAGGATATGGAGAAAAGGGAACCCTTGTCTACTGTTGGTGGGAATGTAAATTGGTTCAACCACTATGTTAAATATTAAAGTTACTCAAAAATTAATCGATATACTATAGGATACAGCAATCCCACATCTGGGTATATACCCAAAGGAAATGAAAATAGAGTATCCAAGAAACATATATACTCCCATGTTCATTGCAATATTTTTCACAATAGGCAAGATATGGAAACAACCTAAGTGCCCATCAACAGATGAATGGATAAAGATGATATGATCTATATATGATAAAATATATCTCATATATAAAAAATGAAATATTGCCCATAAGAAACTCTACCAATTGTTACAATATGGATAGACCCTGAGGACATTATACTAAGTAAGGTAAGTCAGACAGAGCAAGGCACGGACTGTAGGTGATCACTTATATGTGGAATTTAAAGAAGTCAAACTTGTAAAAAGAGAGTAGAATGGTGGTTACCAGGAGATGAGGGGTGGGGAGGGGTGGTTAGGATAGATGTTATCAAACTGTTTAAATTTACAATGAGTAGTATCTAAGTCCTAGAGATTTGATGCATAGTATAGTGAATATACACACCAATTTTGTATTATAATCGAACTTGGTAAGAGACTGGAACTTAATTATTCCAACCACTAAGAAATAACTCTGTAATGTGATAGTGGTGCTAATTATCACTACAATGGCAATCACTACCATATGAAAAATAAAACTGACATGTTGTAACCTTAAATTTATACAACATTGTAAGTCAAACATATTTCAATGAGAAAAAGGAAAATGTATTTTTAGAAAATGAGCCAATACATATATAAAAACCGAAAAACAAAAATTAAAGTCAACCAGTTTTGGCTTCCGTAAAATGGGTCCACAACTTGCTTCTGATGTGTATAAAGCTTCTCTGAGTCAAATCACTGGAGAAAATGTTATAGAGTAATCCAGGAAGCAGAACAATGATATCACCAATTAAAAGGTTATTAAGCCTTAGGTTGCATTCACATGATGATACAGGCATATCTTAGACAAACTGTCATTTACCTGACTTCTATAACAGAACTGAATTCAACTTACCATTATTATTATTATTGAGAAAGCTTATTAGAACCTAAGACTTTGATGATAGAGACCAACATCTTTTTTCCTCCCAGAGTTTGCCAAACATGAATTCTTTCACATGCTCTATAAAATTCCTAATCATTTTGGTCTTAAAAAAAAAAAAATTAGCCACAAACTAGAGTATGAAATTCATTAAGTTCCATTGTAATCATTAGTCTCAGCATCCCCCATCAACATTTATCCCGACTGTATTGAGTCTCATTCTTTTCTCCATTTACCCCTATCTTTCAAATTCTCCCAAGGTTTAAAAAAAGCAGTTTTCTTTCTGATTAACAGCTCACAAAATTCTCCCAGATGAATTTTTTCTACAGTTTTATTCTATTAGTTTGGGTATACTTATATAGTGCATTGCAAAACACTTTAAGTCAACGCTTTCATTGGTAATGTGTCAACTACCTTAGAAGAAATTCAAGGCCTGATGCTTTCTATGTGTATGATCAGAGCAGCAAAAACCACCACAAAATATTTTTTGTATTAAGTAAGACTTATCCAATGAAGTAAAGCAACTGCACTCATCCACAGTTAGCCAAGTGGCCAAAGGTGAAGTATAGAGTGAGCTGAGTCAAAGATCCAAAATAATCACATTCCAAATAACCAGTGAAATATGGACATGTGCATTCCAAATGCCTCTATTTTATGAAAAGTAGTGTGTTATTAACAAAGGAGAACTGAAAGAAATATTACAGGACAAAGCTACTAATTCTAGACCTTGCATACACTTCCTGGGCTGTATGTGTATATTCTCATCTGTTCCTCCTCATCCATCTCCTTACCAGAGCTGCTGCAGTGGGAGGGGTCAACAGGTCTTCCATTCTTATCAGAGCAGGCTATTGCTCGAAAGCGCAGGCCTTTTCCACATTCTTTGCTGTCTCCTTGTACCCGATATCCTCGTTGAGACTCCCTTCTGCCTTCTGGAAGAATGCAATCTGACCAGTTTCCATAAGGCTGAGATATAAATACATCACAAGGGCATAGTTCTGTTTCTATGAGAGGGTACAGGTCAGAGTTCTGGCATTTCTCTTTCTTCCTGCTTTTTCCTGTTCCAAAAAGAGACACTGATACATTAATTTCCAATCTGTTTTGTTAAAAGTCACATTATTGTCTTTACTAGTGTTTGTTTACTAAACGTCAAATAAAATATGGCCTTCCCCTGCCCTTCTCCACCCGCCCTTTTTTTTTTTTTTTTTTGCCATGAAAGCAAATCCTAGGACAATGGAAGCAATTCTCAAAGCAACTGTGAAATTAAAGTTAATTTGAGGAGCGCCTGGGTGGCTCAGTTAGTTAAGCGTTTGCCTTCTGCTGGGATCAAGCTCCACATCAGGCTCCTTGCTCAGCAGGGAGCCTGCTTCTCCCTCTCCCTGCTGCCCCCCCCTCCCCCCCGGGCTTATACTCTCTGTCAAATAATTAAAATTAAAAAAAAAATAGTTAATTTGGAAAAAAATTAAAAATGGTTTATATTGGATAGTGGCAAAACAAAAAAACAAACCACTAAGATGTTTGCTACAGTGACTCAACAGCTGGAAAGTTTTCATTTATATGATTTTCCCCACAACTTGCTGGTAAGAACAGATTACCTTGTCTGTTTTCCTTGAAATTAATGGTTTCCAGGGAAACCAACAAAACACTGGAAATAGTAACATCCTGTCTTTTTGATGTACTTTTTTGGAAATAGTTTATTTATTCAAAGAACAAAAGGATATCCTCCCATCCAATGGCCCTGGAGGGAGGCTAGATGCCACTCGGGGTGGGTGTGGCAGACAAAGTCGAACTTATTTTGGTCCTTGCCATCAGGCAGCTCACAAATGCTGACACAAAAAAAGGAAATAAATGCTCAAATAATATTGGGTAATTTAATCTGAGAAAAAGCTATAGGTTCCACTTTGAGAGACCTTTTTAACTTAAGTATTCTAGGATATGACTACCTGAACCAATGGACTTTGATGGACCTTTTAGCTGTGATCCTGTCTTTGAGTAATGAGAATGCAGAATCATTTCCTACTGCTGAGTACTTGATAATCATGTTTAATGGGATTTCAAGTCAGCATGTAACTTGATTCAACTTTCCTGCCAACATACTTCCACTAGATTCCTAAAAGTTTTCTAATAGATCTGATTATATTTTGTTTCATCATTAATAAGTCATCAGCTAGAGTCTTGGCTAGTTATAAAAAAAAAATCAAGTAGGCTGCTTTATTGGTCTTACTCCCAGTGTTTATAGGTGTTTCAGAAATGCTTGATTCAAGCTGATGCATGGGATATTATCTCATTGTCAAAGTTTATATATACACAATTTTATAGTTGCTGCCTAGATGATTATCTCTATGGTCTGACATGTTGCTTATGGCCACAATAAATAAGGATTCTTGCAGGGTCCGAAATGATCTCATAGGAGCTTCAGCCATGCCACTCTCTTTCTGGGAGGATGTATTCACTTGCCTTTACCATTAGGAGCACTTAATGAGAAAATGTTTGAGAAACACAGCCTTCATGGCTGTGAGAATTTACTGGTTGAAAGGTAGGTCTATGCGTGGTGACTGGTTTCTTCCTACCAGCACTTAGCATACCAAAGCCTTTAGTGCTTCTTAAATGTCCCTAAAAAACTGTTGTCTTCATCTCCAATTTCTATTCTCTTCTCAACTCATTTAAGCCTGGATTCAGTCTCCACCTATTTCTTGAAACTTACTATCGACAAACTAATAAAATAAATGAAGCCCTGGAGTATCTTTCTACCTTATCCCTCAGACTTAATCGTTCAATGATTGTTCAGAATGTTGATCACACCATCATTGCTGAAATAGCCTTTCCAAATTCCATTGTACCTTACCTGTTTGTCCCTCACCCCCCACTATTCTTCTGGGAAGATCACATTTGTTTGTTGTGTTATTTCCCCTCTCTACATCTCTTAACTGATGGGCTTTCTCAGGGCACTGCCCTAGGTTCTCTTCTTTTCTGATCCTTTATCTTCACTCACGAGTTTAAAAGACTTAATCTCTTAAATTCTTATTATCCCCATTCTAGATTTTTTTTTTTAAAGATTTTATTTATTTATGTGACAGAGAGAGAGAGATCACAAGTAGGCAGAGAGGGAGGCAGAGAGAGAGAGAGGGAAGCAGGCTTCCTGCTGAGCAGAGAACCCGATGCGGGGCTCGATCTCAGGACCCTGAGATCATGACCTGAGCTGAAGGCAGAGGCTTTAACCCACTGAGCCACCCAGGCGCCCCCTCCATTCTAGATTTCTTGCTCAAACTTCTGAGCCACAGACTAGCACCTAAAGGGCCCGTCAAACTCAACCTGGCAAAATCCATACTCAACTTCTTCACACCTGGGCCTTCCTTTCTCTATCTTCATTTCCCAATTATATCAACAAGACCAAGTCAAAATCTAAAATATCACACTTGAATTCTGTTGTACTACCTACATCTATCTGTTTAATGACAAAGATCTGTCATTTTAAATGACTATCTCTTCAATCAGTCCTTGTTTCCATTCTGACCAAAACCACCCATATGTAGCCCATCTCCAAATTTCTAGCTTAACTCCCCACAACACCTTCTTCTAGTATTTTATTGCCATTGTACTTCATATTCCCTTCAATCTTCTCCCCACACTGCAGCTAGAAGCAGCTCACAAAGATGGAAGTCCGATCACATCATTCATCTACTTAAAACTCTTCTTCATTGACTTACCATAGTTAATGGAATGAAGTCTAGACCCCCTGCTATGGTCATCAAGGCTCCACAGTACCGAGACCATTAGAACTTGCCTCCTACCTATGTTGTCCCATTCTGCCTCTGGCATATTACAAGCTAGGCATACTGCCCATCTTTCAGTTCCTGGAAATTACTCATTGGTTTCTGACCTTTGCATTTCTTACATCAAAAGTTTTCTTAAGTTCCAACCTCCCTCCATGGTCTAGTTAATGCCTACTGGTTCTTAAAGTCCAAACTAATACATTACCCTTGCCAGAAAGCCATTCTTGAGACTCTTCATCTCAGGTATGGAAAAGGTACTCTTCTGTACTTTCCTTATTCTGCCTATCACAAACGGCCTTTCCAAGTATGTTCACTCCCCAGTTCTTGGAACCTGTAATTATGCTACCTTAAATGGCAAAATGGACTTCATAGATGTGACTAGGATTATGGGCCTTGAGAGGAGATTATTCTGGATTATCTAGGTGGGTCCAACCTTATCACATGGTCTTAAAATTAGAAAACCTTTCCTAAGAGAATAGTCAGACACAACATTACTGAACTTCAAGATGGAAGAAGAGTCATGAGCTAAGGAATATGGATAGCCTCTACAAGCTAGGGCGAAGAAAAAATAAAATTTCCCCTAGAGCTTCCAGAAAGGCGTACAGTTCGACCAACATCTTGTTTTCAGCCTTGTGAAACTGAAGTTTATTTTAGACCTACATGACTAGATCATAAATTTGTGTTGTTTTAAAGCCACTAAATTTGTGGTAATTTGTTACTGCTAAAAAAAAAAAAACAAAAAAAAAAAACTTACTGCTGCTGTAAGAATTTAATGTAGCACTAATACAGCCATTTTCAAATTCTATTATTGTTTTAATTTTAATAAAATCTCTATATTCCATTACACTGTAAATTCTTAAATTAGGATCATGTCTATTTCCTAGTAGTATTCCTAAGGCATTGCATGCATAAGTGGTCAAGAAAAATGTTAAGAAAAGGAGATTTTAAAAAGTGGGGGTGGGGGAAAAAGGAAGACAAAAGGAGTGAGAACAAGAAACAGGAGGAAGAAAAATATTCATCTATAAGGCAACCAAAAGTTGCTGGCAGAACAAGTATTCTGTACAAATATATGCGGTCTCTGAATTTGGGATAACCCTAAATAGAGGACATCGCTGTTTGGAGGAGGATTTGAGTACGTTAATACAGAAATGGTTCTCAAAATGAGAAACAAATTATTAGTATTCCTTTACTTTGATTACATTGTTGTAAAAAAAAAAAAAAAAAGAAAGAAAAATCAGTATTAAACTTCGGATTCCTAACTAGTTTACTACTAAAACAAACAAACAAAAGAAAACCAATCCCTAATACAACTGTAAAGGCATCTCCTCTCAATTCACATAGAAATTTGTGACTTTTCCCTCAATAACATAAAACTACAAGTATCTATTAAATATGTTTTATTTATCCAGTTATTTTGCATATTAACCTAAACAAATCTACCAACAGATTATTTTCAGCACTTATAAACAACTGCTATAATTACCATTCAATCCAAAACCTGTGATGATCGAGTTTAAGTACAACACCTAGGACATCCAGATATTGAATTAAAGTTTCATGTTAAAAATGGAAAAGAGAAAAACATACTAGATTGTCCCTTATTCCATGGAGTGGCTTGTATTTTTGTCTACGTGCTTCTTTTTGTGTGTCTGTGTTAAAGAGAATGACACTGTTTTACAGTCTAAGTCCATGCCTTTTACTACCATTCATGTTAGAGATTAGTTAAGTTTACCACTAAATTACATGTGAGCGACTGAAATAGATATCATACTACAACAATAAAAATAAGTCTTAAGTAAAAAATTTCAATTCACTACTGCCTACTGCACACTCAGTGATACAGAATTGTTGATTTTTTTTCCCCCTACAACTCATGCGTTTCATAAAATTGACCAGTTGGTGTCTGAGACATGAAGACACACAAAGATCAATTACCCAGCAAAAAAAATAACCAGTAATTTAGAAAAACTCTCGTTTTTTTTTTTTAGTAAGAGTAATTCTTGGGATAGAGTTTGCAGAAAAATGTACAATGGTTCTTCCAATATTTACATTAAAAGTGTATTTTAAATAAGCCACATGCTTATTTAGTTTTGACAATTCATAACAAACTCTACTAGTTCAATAAATATCCTAGGTTTTTCTATATTCCCATTCTCAACCTGCAGGTGTAAATTATTCGTCAACTCTCAAGAAAACTGGCCAGTAATTAAAACGTTCTTTTCCCTTTAAAGGAAACTCTCATCTCAAAGATGGAGAATTGCCAGGATGATGGCTTCTGAAGCTTTATGTATGAATGTGCACACCAAGTTTTACTGTTACCACTGAACTTGAAATTACTCCTGTCAAACACATTCCACCCCATTGTATTTCCTACATTTTTCATCTTAGAAACACAAGCGATGTTGCACAAAGTTATCTATGCACAAATTATTATAGAAGAGAGCACAAAGTATAGCATATTTTGTTGTTTCTATTTGATTATATAGCTTACCTACTCATGAATAGGCTTCTGATTTGTGTGTAGAAACCCTGTTACAGGCTCTCATCGATTAAGTAAATTCATTAGAATGAGTTAAATTTAAAACAATCTTGTAAGCCATACATTCAAACAAGGGGAATTTGAAACTGAGAGAATTAGCTCTTGAACTGATTCTAAGAACAAATGGTCTTCTGTGCTTAATTCTTCAGTGTCAACAACAATTATATTATCCCAATGATTATTTTGGCTTTTTTCCTTTTGGTCTTTATTATCTAAATTAAGTTTTCTGCATATTCAAATACAACCAAAAGAAATTGTGGGATATTTATCTAGACAAGAAGTACAATACACTATACTGCATCAATTATTTGTACATTATAGCCAAAAATTGCTCCAGCACCTTGATTCAACTATTAATTGCTTTAATTTCCATTAAATTGCATGGATGTAAACAGAGCCAAAATATACCACAAAAGCAGAACCTATGTACGTAATTTGACTTTTATCTAACAACTAAAATTCTAAAATGTCAAATTGCTTGTAAAGTAATGGCAAAAGAGAATGATCTAGATTAGATCTGCCTTTGAGGTGTTTTACAGATCACTCACTGGCTTCAACCCTGCTGAGATCCTGGCATGACCACATACCAGAAACTGCCATTAACTACTCCAAGGTAGTGGGTGGCTATGTTGCCATTTGCTACTGTAAAGATTATAAAGCCATATAGAGAAGAACTTCGTAGCTGTAGAGTGGTTCACATCATTCATTTCACAAGTATTAATTCGGTACATATTATGTGCCAGGAACAGGCACAGAAGATACATAATGTCAGGGAGGGGCTGGGAAAAGGAGAGACCTGATATAATTTCTCATCTTCCTGGAGCTTCCACTCTCTTTGGCAGGTTCAGAAGTACATCCCTCGTCTGAAGCTAGGAAATGAAGGCATACCCTACCTGTGAGCTGTCGCCGTCGACTTCGGGTTGTTTCACAATTTGTGGAGCAGGGTGTAAACTTGGACCAAATCGTGAAGGTGCAGTCATCTCGACATGGGACCGTGCATTCTTGTACAAGGGGAGGCATGCCATTTGTCTGCTTGAGGCATTCCATCATTTCTGCTGACTGGTTATCATCAGAGATACAGGAGACAGCTTTTTTAAAAAAAATGGATTCTTTTGTTATTATTTTGATCAAATCAGTCTGTTGCTTGTTCTTCAACAAAATAGCAGAATCCCCCGATGTTTGAAAACTTGGTTATCACTGTGATTAGAAAAGGTGTTCAACACAGCTAACCTTATTTCTCTCTGGAAATTAAACGTTTATCGTTGCCAGTGGAGGTATCTGAAGATTTAATTGGTTTCATTATTAATCCAATTTGGTTGCATTGACAGCAACCAAAATAACTTTCAGTAATTTAATGTACATGAGCTTGTGAGTATCTCATCTCTAGGGATGATCTAAAACTAGGAAAGAATGTTTAAGAGTAAAAAAGAGGACAAAAAAGGGACAAGATCATGAGTATCATGTGAATTCTTCCCTGATTTTAATTTACTTCTCTTGTTTGAATGGCACTTCTGGAAATGGTCCTATTTTAACTTCATTACTAGTATTTAAAAAAAAAAATTCTGTTATGTATTAAATTTTTCCTTATTAATATTTCAGGAGAAAATTAAAATTTTTTTTTCAAGTACAGGCATAATCTATCCAGCTAACTCCCATTACATATGTCCTATCAATTGCAGATAATTGTTCAAAATTTCATTCACAAACTTTAACTAGAAGGTCTCTAGTCATACCATAAAATAACCAGTAATCTTGAGGTAAAGTACTTAAGAAATTTTGCTCAATTCTGTATTTGATTCTTTGAGCTAGTGACTTTTTATTCATTCATAAAGGATATTTTTGTGTATCTTTTATTCACCCTAATTATGGACTCTGTAGGGATCTCTCTTTGTAGTCTCTAGACCAGCATTGGCACTACTGACATTTTAGGTTGGATACTTTGCACAGGTATTTGTTTCTTGTGCACTGGAAGATTATTTAGCAGCATCCTTGGCCTCTACCTACTAGATGCCAGCAGCACACACACCTTCCCAGTTGTGAAAACCAAAAGCTCCAGACATGCCAAATGTTGCCCTAGGTGAAAACTACTCTTCTAAACTGATTCCTAACCATGGAGATCTAGGAGAATACAGATTCTACGGCATGACTTCGGACCTACTGCATCAACATCTCTGGGGGAAAATTCTAGGCATATATTTTTGTCTTAAGTGTTCCAAGTGGTTCTACTGCAGCCCGCCCAAGGACAACCCATATTTGGCATGAAGCCTGTGGATATAGGGTAGGTTAATGGGTATTTGCTGAATTGCTCATCCTAAAGAAATCCTAGTTTAAGATCATTTTTATGAAAACTCTAAAATCTATCAAGTTACAAGGAATAAACATACCACAGCTTAGGATCAACATTTTTAAGAACACTTTGTATGAAAAGTTCTATAATGCAGGGTAACTCTACATAGGGACTCCAC
>CM052883.1:90167313-90226835 GCA_028534135.1 Potos flavus | reverse complement strand
ATTTGTCTATTGAAGGGCATCTTGGCTCTTTTCAGTTTGGTGATTGTCGACATTGCTGCTATGAACACTGGGGTACATATGGCTCTTCTTTTCACTACATCTGTATCTTTGGGATAAATATCCAGTTTCATTATTCTGAGCACAGAGAATTTTTTTTTTTTTTTAATAACCAAAAGCAAAAATCCATCCAATGTTTTAGAACCAAGGAATTAGCTAAGATGACAATGGATGCACACACAATACCTCCTAGTTTATACATCTGCTCCGTGCCAGGTGGGGTTATTCACTGGTTTTGAGTAATTTTTCTTTTGTTTTTATCTACATCCTAGGAATGAAATCCACTGCATATAAGGCCAACATCACCTATGTTCGTTTTGTTGGGAATATTATACCCATTAATGAATACACCAATATACTTTATCTTAAGTAGGCTACATGCAAATGTAATTTCAATTACATGTTTAGATAACCAATCTGGAGTCAATTTAGGGGATTTTCATCTTGCCAAGGTATTTTTCCCACCAAGATGACAATGCACTGATTAACAAGAGGAATTTTAAATACTTTTAAAAAGCATTGTTACTTGAAATCCAAACTTCTATGTATAAAAAAAGTAAGGTTTTTCAAAGTTTTTTTTTTATTATTTTTCACATTAGTGTATAATTTGACAACTATGATAAACATTCAATGATATTTTGAAATTTTACAAACTAAATTAGCAAACTCAATTTATGAATGCCTATATGGAGCTATTTTGCATTAATGAAAGAAAGCATCAAAAATAAAAGAATAGCTGTAGTGTATGATGTAATTCAGAGACATTCTTATCAAATGGTATGAATACATATTCCAACTCCAAACATCTGGAAGTTACACGAATGGAGTTATTTAATCTTTGCGCTTAGACTCATCTAGAAAATAAGAGAACCTATAATGAAGAGTTGTAAGAAAGCTCAAAACAGTTATCTCTCATACACTAAAAGGTTCCATAAATGCCATTGAGTATTAACATTTTGTATTTAACTTTTAATTTCTATCTTAAATCAAGCAGACTGATAGTTCTCCTCTCAGGTACACATACACACACTGTCACTCTCCATGGCTCATTTCTTCCTTGGCCACCCTCAGAATCTGAGGGATAAAGGAGAAAACCATGGTTGAATCTCACAGGATTCTGGCACTACACTTAAAAATCACTATTAGTCAAAGAGTATGTCAAATATGCCCTAAACACATTCACTACATTAACAGGGCTATGTAGACCAAACCAGATCCATTCTTCCTATACAAACTGATGTATTAGAGTAGTCTAACAGAGACATTAGAGATCTCTAAGGGCCAAAGAAAACACTGGCAGTTGTAGCATGAAGTTTCACAATACCCACATTAATCTCAAGACCACTGTTCTGTGTTATCACTGATGGTCTATTAACTCAAGGGTGAGTGGCAACTGATACCCTACAGATCATACAATCATCTGCTTAGGTCAAGCATTATGGCTCTCCGATTTCTCCAAGTTCAAGATTCTATTTTTTTTTAAGTGTGAAAAAAATCACCAAACAAAAACAAATGAGGGGTGCCTAGGTGGCTCAGTTGGTTGAGTGAACGAATCGTTTTTGGCTCAGGTCATGATCTCAGGGTCCTGAGACTGAGCCGCCTGCTGGGCTCCCACTGAATGCGAATTCTGCTAGGGATTCTCTCTCCTCCTCTCCCTCTGACCCTCCCCACCCACCTACTTTCAAGCATGAACACGCGCACACACACTCTCCCTCTCAAATAAAACCTTAAAAATATGAATGTTTCTTGGGAACATTCTAGTATAAAATGAATCATTTATTAAACATTTATTGGAAGACTGGATATTGAACTATACTAATGGGTACTAAATTACCAAAGAAAAACAGCAAGCACAAAGTATGCAGGACTGGAAAACCAGGAAATGAGAAGATACTTGGAGTAAATGAGGATAACTAGTAGCTAGTGGCACAATCCAACTCAGAGCCTCCTTCCAATAGGCAACTCATGGGGAAAGGATATTTTTAAAATGTTTTATTTTAAATCTACAATATAGTTCTTAACTACTAAAGGTGTGTAGACTCCTTAACTCCAAGAACTTATTTTGAGAAAACAGAGGTGGCAAAATATACTGATAAAATTATAAGCCCTAGTGTGAAACAGAACTAAGAGTGACTCTCCATTTTATTTTTTTTTACTGTTACCTTGGGCAAGTTATGTAAAGACTCCATTAACTCATCATACAATGAGAATAATACCTATACTATATAATAAATTGACACAGATGAAGTACTTAGTACAGTACTAAGCACTTAGTACATGTGCCCAGAGACTGATTTTTTTGGTGGGGGGAATGTGCAAGAAAGCAAGTGCATGAGTGGTGGTGGGGAGGGGGGCAGAGGGAGAGGGAGAGAATCTCAAGCAAACTCAGTGCTGAGCAGGGAGCCCAAAGCAGGGCTCCATCTCACCACCCTGAGATTATGACCTGAGCTGAAACCAAGAATTGGACTCCTAACCAACTGAGCCACCCAGATGCCCATTGGAGAATGACCTATTTTTATGATAAAGTCTCCTAGAAATGGAAACATAACAAGCATCAGGAAAGAAGAATCCAACATTACTTGACTTGGTTCAGAAAGAATTTTCCAAATCCCACTATCAATAGTCTTGGCCCCTAAGAAGTCTAACTGGAGTCTCCCTGCAATTACAATATTGAAATCAGTAGCCTATTCCGAAGACCGCATGGCTCTCCCAAAGATACTATTTCCACGTGATGCTCTGTGCATCCTGCTATTTATAAAAATGAGCCTTATACGCTAACACAGGAGATCAGAACTCCAGAGAAAGTCAGAAACTGAAATCCAAGGCATACTGAGAATTCTTTCCAGAAGCACCAAGATCAAAGTCCTTAAAAATCAGGGCGCCTGGTTGGCTCAGTGGGTTAAAGCCTCTGCCTTCGGCTCAGGTCATGATCTCAAGGTCCTGGGATCGAGTCCCGCAACAGGCTCTCTGCTCAGCAGGGAGCCTGCTTCCCCATCTCTCTCTGCCTGCCTCTCTGCCTACTTGTGATCTCTCTAATAAATAAATAAAATCTTTAAAAAAAAAAAAAAGTCCTTAAAAATCTTTAGAGTTTCATGAGAGGACTGTGAACATTTGGACAGCAGAGCACTGGCCATATTTGCAGCTTCATACCTCACTGAGGTGGTCATATCCAGCATAAACATGTACCATGCCTCTCTATGCTAAAGCTGAATTCAAAAGCATTTTAATGCCTAAGGCTTAGGGAGATTTATCAAACTTTTCACAAATGAACCATTTTGTGCTTCATTACAGATCAGGAGAGGAATGAAATAAGGCAAGGAAATCTAGCTTATGCTCTAAAATCAGAAATACATCTTGAGACATTTTCTCTACTTCTGTGGTGGTCTAAACGTTACACTTTGCTTATACACCTGGATCTTCATTACTTACAGCTTGTTCCCTATTGATCTTATTGAACTCGATCCATTCATCCATCCATCCACAATATATAAGCAACTATGAACAATTATAAAAACATTGTGTGTATATATACATATGCATGTGCATATAAATAATCTCGCTTCTGGGAGGCTACAGTAATGACAGTGACATAAAGGTAGATAGTACAACATTGTCATCTCCCTAATGGAGATAACCAATGAGGGAACTTCTATAGAAAGGGAAAGTAGGTACTTCAATCTTACATGGAAAGGATGTGCAATGGGCAGGCAGAAAAAAGCCATTACCGAGAATTCATCTACCAGACATTTGCTATTTAGTTTCACTCTGAGTCCTGGGTCCTTTGGATCATAGCAAATCACTTGCAGATCACGATCTAGAGAAATTTGGGGAGGGGGGGCTTCTAAGTATAGTACTGTCCTCTATACTAGGGGCAAAGTCTTTTGAGAAAAGGGAGAGGCATTTACTGCTGACCCTTTCGGTCAAATACTTCTACATGGACTAGATTGTTTAAGGAATGGCAATTCAATGCTCAATTATAATCATTTATTAAACTTGGAATATTGTTGTCTTTGTGAGAGGAAAATTGTACTGCCAGGTAAAATTAGTTCCAATAGCTGCAGAACAATCTCATTGGGCATTGTTTGAAATTTAGCTACCTTAGGCTTTGGACAGAAAGTTCCCAGGCTAGCTGCCTGGAACAGCTGAGTATTCTTTTTTTTTTTTTTTTTTCAGCTGAGTATTCTTAAGGAACAATGGAGGAGCACGTGTTTGAGCCTAGCCAGATGAAAACCCTCAGACACTAACAGTCACCTAGTAAATGGGTATGGTAGGGGGACTTGGAACCCCCCAGAACCTTTGTGAAGTTTGAGGTCGTATTTTCCCCATTCACAGTGTCTAACAATGTATACAACACATAGAATCGAGTTCAGCTTCTTCACCCCTCTAGTAATTACGACAGAGCTGAGCCTCGAGGGCGGGGGGGGGGGGGGGGAAATCAAAAAAGCAGAGAAGAGTTACTAACTGCTTTCCCGTTACCTGACTCTCGTCAATTTTAGCAGCATGAAAAGGAATGCCCTGACACATTATGTAAAATTACCTGATAATCTAGCAAAAGAAATGAAGCAAGGACCTACCTGCACTCTCAGTGTGTGAGTTAATTTTTAAAAAAAGAACTACCTGCTGTTAATGTGGGAGGCTTAAGCAGCCTTCTCAGGCTTTCAAGGTGACTAAAATCATCAGATTTTTAACTGTTACTAAACAGCTAGTCTTTTTGCCCTCTATCACCTCTAGACTCGGATCGTCAGACACGCCATGATAAGTTGGTCTTTTTTTCCCCCCACTTATGGTATGAAGAGTGCAGGGGTCACTGTCCTGATAAGAAAGGATGATATTCGGCCTGGGAAGAGTAAGTAAGTGATGGAAGCTGCTACTTCCCATCTGTCTACACTCCTCACCTTCACCAAGGACAACCACATTACTCTCCCCAAGTTGCTGTGGACTGCAGTTCAATTGTCATAGTTGACAAGAAAGGTTAAGAAGAATTTCTTTCTAGAGGTCATAATTTCCAGGAAGTGGGGGTAACATGCTAAAAATCCAGGAGGGCTCTAGGAGCTTGCTGTCCTGCAGCCCTAAGCTGCTTCAAGCACAAAGCTCCATTTACAGGTGTGTCGAGAAACAAAGGATGGACAATAGCTGCCCAGCTCAACCAACAGTCAGACGACATACTCTGTCAGGCCCTGCATGCACTGGTAGCTGGGGACACAACGATGGAAGAAACGGTCATTGTACTCAGGGTCCTGTAAGAGCCCAGCATGGGAGCCTCTGGCACTGGGCAGTCAGAGCAGCTTTCTGAAGGACACACACATGAAAGTGGAGTAGGATGTACCCTGTAAAAACCACCTGAGCCAGGCCAGGGGCTTGACCTAACACAGGCCTGTGCACAGAACCAGCTGGCTTCCGGTCTTTGCTCTGCACACCCTTAGGACTCCACTTCCCCTTCAATAAGATCCATCATGTATAGAGAGATACGTGGTCTGTGTCTGGGAAGGTACTAACTTAAAGATATTATGCCAGGCTGCCCCAGACAAGTATGGGGTCCAGTGTGACAAAGTAAGAAGATGTCATAAACCACAACTCTTCAGAGTTAAGAGTTAAAAATTGAAATTAACAGATGTGTAATAGATCTGTTCTACTTCCCTATATTAACATATTTGCTTTCCTAACGTCTTGGAAAGCTAGATTCTAATAAAAATTCTGGGATGAGGTTTTCATCTGGAATGTGCCTGCACCCCAGCCCCATACCCTGACCCCCTTCCTTCCCTTCTCATTCTATCTGAATTCTACCCCAGGCAGAACCTTCTTGCACTTGTGAATGCTGTCAATCCCGCGAAGCTCAAATCATAAGTCAGCTGCCTGTCATCCACCCCAGGCCTAGAGTATACACATAGCTAGAGTAAGCTTTCCTCGGGTCAGACTCAAAACACGCCTCTTTCATCCTGGAGGCTGGCTCAGGGCCATATAGGCAGGGAGTTCCAGGGTCCTAAGGACTAGGAAGAGATAGGGGTTGGGCAGGGAAGCTGGACTCTGGTGGAACTCTATCTATGAGAGGGAAGGAAGCTGGAAAAGCCAGAGAAGGGCCCTTGAAGGCACATGAGCTAGGAGAAACCACCTCTTGCTGAGTCTAAGAGCAGAACTGCCTTCCCTTCCAATTAATTCATTATAGACTGATGAAATCTTCCTTAAGAGCTCCCTTCTTGGTAGATAATCAGGAAAAGTACCTATGCCAATTAAAGCTATCTCAGTTTGGGCTGTTTTAATTTGTTCCCTTCCTATTTAAAATAATTTTTTGGGTAAATTCTCTTCAGCCTTCCTCTTTCAGCTAGTAGGCACCCAAGTGTGGCAGCCAGCAAGGGCCTTGGATCTGCAAGAAGGTCCTTCAGAAGCAGACCCTGGACCTCTTCTAATGCCTGAAGAGGCCTATGTCCACTTGGTAACTGCTGACCCTGGTGACATTCACTGCTAGAGTCTCCCCTCAGACCAGTCAGGGACCCTCTTCCTCTAGCAGATGAGGCCTACCTGGCTGTGGTGTGTCCTAGGGCCGTGGGATCAGTGCTCTGGGAGATCCAGGGATATCCTCCTGGTATGCCTACAGACAGCACCAGCAGCCACCTCACCCTCCTCAGGGCATGCACGAACTTCTGGAGGCTCTCAGTAGCGGAAGCAATTCTGGGAAGCCAGTCAGGCCCTCCTTCTGGAGTGGGGCCCCTGGAGGCCATCTCTTCCCAGAGTTCCAAACACAGCACGGAACATAAACCCTTCAGCTTTCTTCCTTTTCCTCAGCCAAACCTTCCACCCTTACGACATTAGCCCTGAGTCAGAGAAACCATGATGCACCTTCCTTTGGCTCCATTTTCCCCTCCCTCAGGCTCTTGGCATTTCTTTCCCAGCAACCATTCTGGCAGCAAGAGGAGAGCTTTCCATTCTTCTTGTCCAACAGACACTTCTCCTGCCTCACATCCATCTCCCATCTGAGGTGGCCTTTAACCTGTCCTTTTTCCTAAAGCCATAATGGCAGATGGGCCGCAGAGAGAGAAATCTAATTAGATTAAGTGGGTAAATTAAGAAGCATCTAAAAAACGTGAGGCCTGCCATACCCATACTTCACCACTGGGTACTGAGGCCCAGGATTGCTGAACCTGGGTCTGGCTTGTGTATGGAGAGGTCTCCCAATAAGTAACCGACACACATTCAGGTGCCACTAAATGGAGGGATAGATTCTTTGAAGCCCACCATGGAGCAGGAGGCAGAGGCACAGAAGTGCTCTGTCGGAAAGCCAACAGTTTCCTTTAGTTTCAGAAAAAGCTCCATTTTTTTTTTCCAGTGCTAATTTATTTCTAAGGGGTTATTGTTTTCTTGTTGCCACTGTAACAAACTACCACAAATTAAGCCACCAAAAAAACAAAAGTTTGTTTTCTTACAAATTCTGGGAGTCAGAAGTCCTACATCAGTTTCACAAGACAAAAATCAAGATGTCAGTAGGGCTGGCTCTTTTGGAGGCTAGGGAGAATCAAGTAGCTCACTCACCCATTCCAGCTTCTCAAGACTGCCTGTATCCTTCACAGACAGGCCCCGGCTCCAGCTTCAAAGCACACCCTGTACAGAAACACACCTTACCCCGCCCGCACGCACGCACGCACGCACGCACGCACGCACGCCCGCCCGCCCGCCCGCCGCCATTTCCTTCAGCACACTGGCGCCCACCTCCCTTATAAAGGCTGCTGTGATTACATTGGACTCACCTGGATAACCTGGGATCATCTCCCCACCTCAGAATCCTTAACTTAATTACATCTGCAAAGTCCCTTTTGCCTCATAAGGGAAGACATGCGCAGCTTTCAAATATTAGAACTTGCAACTCTGGGGGGCCGTTATTTAGCCTCCAACACAGGGGAGGAGTGTTTCTTTTAGTTCTGAGGTACTGCCTCATTCATTGGAGTAAGAACCAGGCCTACTTCATCTGCTCCCAATAAAAGAAGGAACGTAGATTTGACACAATCAGATTTACCATGACTTCTCCATTCCCTGCTCTCACGCTGCTTTGTTTTGTTTTAATTCTTTATTTTTTCAATCACCGTGCCTGGCTTTCCTCAGTCATCCAGACTACCTTTAGAACTACTCTCCCCATACTCTCTTGGGGTATTCTTAGGGAAAACAGACAAGGAGACTTATTTCTTATTCAAGATGAAGCATAATTAAGGCATCTAGGGGCACCTGGCTGGCTCAGACAGTAAAGCATGTGACTCTTGATCTCAAGGCTGGAGTTCAAGCCCCACGTTGGGGGTGAAAATTACTTAAAAAAAAGAATATACATCTACATTAAATAAAAGTGGATTATTCTATTTAGGTCAGTCTGAGCCAGGCAAAATGCAAAGCCACATCGCCCTACCCCCTGCCTCCATCCAAACTTCAAGCTTCAGTTTTTGGCTTCATGAATGAATGAAGGGAGAATCTCTTCAGAGAAATACTGGAATTGAGATGGGAGTGAGAACAGCTAGAAGTAACTGAAAGCACTATGTCCCAAAAAAGAAGGCCAACTCTATGCTCTGTTTCATAGCAAGCATATCTCATTGCCTCTACTATGCGGACACGCTCTGAACTGTCCACCATGAGTGCCAGCAGCACTCCGTGCTCAAGAGCTGAGTGCTGGCCAAGGTGAGGACGCACATCAATAGGATCCCTTGCGTGCTGTGTGGAAGAGTCTTCCCCCTCTTGTCTGTGCTGTTACTCTGGCTGTAGACAAGAGAGAAAGACTGCTCTAATCCCCTCCCAACGTGGCCAGCCCTGGTGTGGAGTAGGCCCAGGAGCCCTGGACGTATAAGGAAGAACAGGAAAGGTGGCCATCTAGCACTTGTATTTACTAGGTACAGACATCGGGTCACCCCGGAATGACCAAGCCAACTTCTCCACACAAGGATCAAACCCAGGCCCTTCCCCTTTGGACTTTTATCACCGGAGTCAAACCAACCAACACTCCACATATTCTAAATTTACTCGGTGGATGTGTTAGCGATTGCATTTCTGTGATGATTGTAAGTTAATAGAGAAGGCATTTTCACTCGCTATTCTCCAAATGAGTCCATTTGGAAGTAGAAGCCAGTTTTTGCCATACCCCACTTGCATTCGTTTTTTCCCTGTATTTTCTCTCTTCCTGTGCAGAGCGCAGCATGTGGGAGCAGTGTTTGGAGGTCCCATTCTTCAAAACTAGAGTCTGAATAAAGTGTGTGCTTATGATTACATGCTGACTGACATATATGCAACTTTTGAGTGGAACAGCATGAGTTGTGAAAATTGAATTAAACAATAAACCCGTAATTGCTTGTTAGGGTGCTTTAATTGACTCATAAGTACCATATGCAAAGCTGCGTGGCTACAGGAGCCCAATTAGAAGCTTGCTTATGGAAAGATACGACTCATTTTGCAGGTTGGAAACATACTCCCCAATTATTGTTGCCCCTCTGAAAAAAAGCATTTTTAAATAAATAAGAAATACCTAGTAAGCTAATAATGTACACTTAGTCCCAAGGTAACCTGAAGCACTTGATTTAGGTTCTAATACAAGATCAGAAAATGCACAGTGAAAAAATGCCCCTTTGCTTTATTCCAAGGCATCTGTTAAGCCCGGAGCTCTGTGTTCACAGCTAACCAAAGAAGTCTACACAGGGCTCTTGGCTTAAGGGATTTTCCCCCTAACTGACAAAAAAACTGATGAAAATAAACACTCATGGAAAAAAGAGAACAAAGTAAAATTACAAACAATTCATAAATTAGATTTAAATATAGCTAATACATGTGAGGGTCACAGAGGAGAAAGAAGGGAGATCCTAAACTCTGGCTGCCAATCTAGTGGGGCAAATTCCAGAAGGTGATGCTAGGAATGGGGTCAGGTTACCAAGCTGGAAGCGCATTGATCAGGATCAGCTGTGGGCTGGTGGCAGTGGGAAACATAGGAGGTACATGTTGACCAATTAGTAAAATCCGGCTATCAGGAGGTTCCAGATAAGCAGAGTGAGCACCTTCATAAACTAGAGTGGAGAAGAAGTAATCAGCAGGAATCCTAAATCCAAGGAGGAAAAGCATAAAGCTGTCTTTCTCTAGGGCGCCATAGAGTCTGACCATCGTGTTTGCATGCACACAAGTGGTCTTAGAGTACCTTTAGACCCCCAGTCATTTCCAATTAGCCACAGTGAAAACACCCAAAATAAATAGGTAAGTACAGAGTAGCTAGTTTGCTAACAAAGCTGCCAGACAAGTCTTTTAATCTCCCGCTACTCCCTCCCTTAAACTAGACCAAAAAAGATGTACTCTAAACGCAAAGACAGGGCATGCTAGGCAAACCCGGCTTCAAAAGTTCTCAGGCACTCCTGCCATTTAGATTGCCTGAGTCCTTCCTCCTACAGAGATAGTAAAACCTGTTTTGAAAAAAAAGACATTATAAATGCATATAAGTCATCACACTCAGCAAGACATTGGCAGCGATCACTCTAAGTCATGACAGTGAGTAGGAAGGAGCTATCCCTGCATCCAAGCTCGTTATACACCAGTGATTCTCCCCCTGATTTTATAACTCCTTAGAGTAGCTCCATTTATCTCAGTTGGCTTTCTTCCATTAAAAATAATTCAATGGGGAATGACTGCTAATGGGTTAGTGTTTCTTTTGGGGGTGATGAAAATGTTCGGGAATTAGATTATGGTGATGGTTGCACGACTCTGTGAAAGTACTAAAAATGACCAACTTATATACATTTAAGAGTGACCTGCAAAGTTTCATTTTAAAATTTTGTCCTCCGTTAAGAAAAACAAAACGAAACAAAAAAAAAAAAAAACACATTTGCCTAGACTTTCTGTGGTGCCATACTTGCCAAATCAGAATTCTGTAGAATGCTATTTGGAGGATACTGTCAGTTGAACTATGAAAAGTAACAGTAATAGAAGACAGAATTTCTGCCCTAAGAGGGATAATAATCTACACAGAAAACTTCCAATGTGTGGAGAACCCAGTAAATATATAAATATCTGAGAACCACCTATATGTAAACAAATTATGAAACAAAAGCATTGTGTGGTGGTTAGAGTTATTTTCTTACCATGTTTTAAAAGCTGGCAGGTAAGAAATCATCTAACTCCCCTTTGTTGCTTTGTAGTCTCATATATTCTTTATTTACTTAAAATATACTCAAGGAATCTCACAGGAAACCATCAACAGGAATGATGTATTTTTTCATTTGTTGGTCAAAATCACTTGATAAAATGAGAACTGAGTATTTGTTATTTACTTTGTAAATTCACAGTTGGTCCAGATATGTTATAGAATTCATTTTTCATTTATTTCTATATTGATGATTGCAAAAAAACCCTGTATACTTCTGACTGAATTTAATAAAAGACTTTTAAGATTAAAAAAAAATTCTTTTTCTTTCCTTCTTTCTCTATCATGGCCTCATTAGAGGTGTAAACTAATGATGAGATGCTTTCTAGCATTTACAGGGCATTTTTCTCACTGCCACTAAAATGTCTTCAGGTTCCTTCAGAAATATCTGCCACATCTAAATTCTGTGTCTTATGTCAAATGAAGTCCTCAATTCAAATCATATGAAAGTTTCTTGACATTTCTTTTATGTATTTGGAAAAAAATTCATACACACTTCATTCTACAGAATATTGCCTATAACTATGCAATCTGCTAGAAGCTTTATACTCCTCCAGCCTCTATTTTATGTACATGTACAAGGAAAATGTATATTTGGAAGCTGTGAAAGAATAAATATGCTAATTCATACACTGCATGGAGAAGGTGATTTATTCCATTTTTAAAGGAATATGACAGTATTTACATAAGTTTCACCTGTATCTCAGCAAACAGCTGTTGTGCAAACAACTTCCAAATCAGGAGAAAAAACGGGCTGGGTATTTTTTTAACAGTTGCTCCGTGCTTGACAGATGGATGGTGCTTTAGTTACCTGCTGCACTTCACATAAAGGCATAGCGAAGACTTGGGCCAAATCACTGCATCAAGTAATTACAGAATTAAAAAAAAAAAAACTTACCCTTAGAGTATGAAAGCTAAGATTCTTAGACGCCTATATAAAACAAACTTTAACTATACATATCTGCCAGGAAATAAGCTGTCTTGATAATGAGTGCTGTATCATTTACCAGGAAGCTCAACTTTGCCTCTATAATCCTTCTAGTAACAGTAACTAAGTAACAAATGAGATGTGAAACTCCAAATTAAGAAGTAATTTGGTGATCTCCATTGAAAAACAAGTGGAAAGACCCAGGATATTAATTATCTCACTGCTACAGAGAAACAATAAATCAGCACAATATCCACATGTACTCCCCCACCCCTTGCTGAAGTATACTACATTGTCTTGTGGATCTATCCACCTAAAACATGTTTGGAGGAACTTTTCTTTTTCTACAAATGATTTCCTTTTTGTAGATCACTAGGAGTACTCATGCTTTACAGGGAATCATATTCACTGCCATTATAATCAATTGTCTGTTAGGTACAAAGCTAATGCCATGTCAAGAAGGCATTTGCTTTCATTTTGTTAGGTTTCCTCCCCCATAGGCTCTGCCAAGAAGCTGCTGAAATTATGTTTATTCATCCCCATTTTGTCTTTGGTCCCTCTGGAGACCAAGCATTTGCTGCATGCTCTATGAAAAATAGATTTGTTACACTTTCATTCCATTCTAGAATTTCAAACTTAATAAAACGCTATAATAAAAGTCTGAGTAACGGTGGGTTCAGAGAATCATACTGTAGTTCTTACACACTATATATATTCGCTCGTTACACAACTTAGCTTCTCTCGCAAGACGTTGTAATGAAGAACAACTCACTTCATATGATATGCAGATGCATTCCTGAAAAGTTGTATGCAATAAATAGGAAGGAAGTGAATCTATTTTAATGCAACATGGAAGCCTGCTATCAAAAGTTTTTTTTTATCCAGAACAATGGTATTTAACCTCAAAGATTCATTTTTCAATGTAAACAACCCATGTTCTTACGTGAAACTGAATTTGTCTGAAGTGATATATCGCTCAAATCAAGTGACCTCCGATTTCTGGTGTGTAAATTTTTTACCGGCTAAAGTTAGCTCAGTTAAGAGTAAAACTGCCTTTCAATATCTTACCAGTTATAAGTTAAGACAGGAACTTGATCTATTTTTACCGTTAAGCAATGAGAAATAATTCAACTCAATGTGACTGACAATATTCAATTCATACATTGAACTAGTTTGAGCTAGTACTGGCCACCTGCATAATTCAAATTACCAAGGCTAATTGGAGCCTGTAATCGAATCTTCTGAAAATACATTGTTTTCCACATTTGCCTCGTAGGTCTTCATAGCACCCAAGTGGAACCTGCTTTTTAGCCAAAGTTCCACGCAAATGACCAGGACCCAAACACAATCTGAAGAGGCAACAGCATCAATCAGGAGACTGAATCTGGCCCAGGGTTTTCCTGTGAGAGCTGCATGAGCCACTCTGGGTAAGACTCATTAAGAATCAAGCGTATTTGGGGCGCCTGGGTGGCTCAGTGGGTTAAAGCCTCTGCCTTCAGCTCAGGTCATGATCTCAGGGTCCTGGGATTGAGCCCCGCATCGGGCTCTCTGCTCAGCAGGGAGCCTGCTTCCCCCCAACCCCCCCACCACCTGCCTCTCTGCCTACTTGTGATCTCTCTCTGTCAAATAAATAAATAAAATCTTTAAAAAAAAAAATCAAGTGTATTTATGTGCCTAACGAAGGAGTTGGGCCAGGTTGATCGGCGACCCTTCCTGCTATAATACTCCATGACGACATTGTGGGTACAGGCAGGACAAAGCATCCTGAAATACATTGTTGTAATCCACGATTTTATTGAGAACTTGCAAGATTAGCACATCTAGCTGGTCCTAAAGTAAGCATTTATGCATAATTGTTTTTATTTCCTTTAATGACGTGTTGTTAAATGTATACAGCATGCTAACACACGAATGCTAAAACATTCTATAATTTTGGTAAAAATAAATCCATACTTCACTTAGGAAGGCATTTTATGTAACATATAAATTAGTTGGACTTCCAGGTAAAGATGGCAGAATGGAAACGTGATTATACTTCCACCTCCTTCTAAAACTTCATTAAACTTGGTGAGTCCTTAACGCACGAAGAGAATGGGAAAGAACAAAATGGGGTCATGATTTTAGAAGCCACAAATCAATGGACAAGAGGCAAAGGGCTGTACAGACCGAGGAAAATATTAAATTTAAGGGGTAAAAAACAAAAGCCAAAAGTTAATCTGACTTGCAACACAGACTCTCTAGAAATGGGGCTGAATGAATGAGATTGACATTGAATAGGTCAGAAGGACCCATGAAAGTTTTTCTGAAATATGATACTGAGGGATCTGATTATCTTGATAAAATATTACTCAATCAGTGGGGAGTCTGGAAGTTTTTTAGGGCTAAAAGATGAAAAACAATGCAAAGGAAAAAAAAAAGAAAAAACCTAGGGGTGCCTGGGTGGCTTAGTCAGTTAAGCTTCTGTCTTGGGTTCAGGTCATGATCCCAGGGTCCTGGGATCTAGCCCCGAGTCAGGCTTTCTGCTCATCAGGCAGTCTGCTTCTCCCTCTCCCTCTGCCCTCCCCTCCCCAGCCCCTGCTCCTGCTCTCTCTCTCTCTCTCTCTCTCAAATGAATAAAAATCTAAAAAAAGAAAAAAAAAACATCTAGAAAATTAATAACTCTAGGGATAATAAGATGTTTCAAGGAAAGAATGATTGTCATAGTTCACTTAGAGTAAGACTTTCAAAAATACTTGTATAATCATACCAATATAAACACTGAATATATTGATCTAATAAAGTTACATGATAATCATATGGGGAAAAGTGTACCAGCATAGTGGGGGCAGGATAATACAAGAGAACTAAATCCTAATTATTCACACGGGGAAGGCAATAGTTAATGCTTAAATCTGAAAATATAACAAGTCACAAACCAAACAGTTTCTGGAGATATGATTTAAAAACAGCATAATCAGCGAAAAGTAGTTAAAGCAAATGGGGGGAAGGAGAAAAACCTTGTAGAATTATTTAATTTTTTTTTTTCTCCCACTGAAGAACTATTTGGTCCTTCAAAGTATGAAGATGTATACATTTGATAAAACATTAAAATGAATGACTGAATGAATAAAATAGACTAACTCTAACATATTTAAAATACTCCCAGGTATATAAAATACTACCTTAAATCAAATACATAATATGCTTGATTATGTCTTGTAAATACATTCTTTATAGGTAATGCCTTTCCAACTTGTCTCTACCTACGTATTTACCTTTCTCTAAAAAAAAAATGAAAACCAACATAACAAAAGATGGTATATTTTTTTCTTCTGACTTTGTGAAAATAACAGAAGCAGCTATTCATTCATTTATTAATGGTTTACTATGTGTTCTATTAAACATTATAAAGTAAAAACACACACAAAAGAAACCCAATCCTTGGCTTTTAACAGTGGAAGTGGCTGGTTGGCCCAGGTGGCTGATGTAATCTACTTTTAACCTCTAGAGGGAAAAACTAGGACCAGACACAGAGAAAATTGTTGATAACGGAGGTCAAAATGATGAAGACAAAGTGGGATGGTTATTGGCTCATAATGAGAGATGAACTAACAGGAACATCGGCGAGTATAAAAGAGTAATTTGTTGCTGAGCTGTGTGGAAAGGCAAAGGTAGCTAGTCACTTAGAAGTTTTCAGTTCACTTTCCTTATTTAGAATATTCTGCCCCTTTTAGGACATTCAACCCCCAAAGACCCCTGATTTAGAAATTACATAATCTCAGGTTTTATTTCCATATTTTTATTTCTTTTTTTCTAGAAGAGTAGCTCTAATTTATGTATCCCTTAGATCTAATGAGTCACAAAGAAAAGTCTGGTGCAAATTTAAAGCAGGAGACATCGGATTTTGCTATTGAAGGCATCTCTACTTCCTCCAAGCTGCTGTTTGCTAAAGCAAATAATGCCAGAAATCAATTTGAGAGACTGCCAGCAATTAACAAACCCAAGCCAAAATAATCTAATTTTGTTCTTGGCCAAGACAAACTCATTATTGACTATGAGAGACCTGCTTCCTCCCAAACTGTGGTACCTTGTGGGGAAAAGGAAGGGAAATGTCTGAGGTTGTTTCAGAACAACAACAATGACCTGGAAGGGATAGTCAATGAGTTCAAATCAAATCCAAGGAGAGCTGGTGGACTGGGTGGGAAAATGGTAAAATATTCTTTAAAAACTTGGCTTTAACACACTTAAGTACTGCGCACATTCCAATCTGTCAGTAGTCTGTTTCCTTGGAAAAAAATGAATCCTTATAAAAGAAACTAAGACGACTCAGGAAATAAATATCAAATTGGACCAAGTTCAAGAAATTCCAAGCAGAGTTCTAAGACTACTTAAATATGATTGAGAATTCTGAAAATTATGGGATGGCTGTCTTTTGTGGTCAGGATTCCCAATACAAGTAACATAATGGACACATTTATAATTAGGTAAGAATTGGGAATTAAAGAATTTGGATCAAGCTAAAACTCAACACATAATATTTTTCCTAAGGAGTTGATAAGAAAATTTAGTTTCTTTTTAATAATACTTTCCAGGGGCACCTGGGTGGTGCAGTCAGTTAAGCGTCTGACTCTTGGTTTCAGCTCAGGTCATGATCTTAGAGTCTTGAGATCGAGGCCCCACGTTAGGCTCTATGCTCAGTGCAGAGTCTGGTTGAGACAGTCTCTTTCTCTCCCTCTGCCCCTCCCCCCACTCCCTCTCTCTCAAATTAATAAATCTTTAAAAAAAAAATACTTTCCAAATGGTGGAAACTTAGACACCTGGTTTTTTTTAACAGTGAAGTGCTCTTGGCTCTATAATCTTCAATTCTGGTCATCTAAATGATCACAGTAAAAATATGTCTGAAAAGGAACCCAGGCATTTGAATATGACATCATTAATAAAATGGGTTTGTACTGAAACCAACTGAGTTGTTATATTACCCTTTGACAATTCAGTGTAAGCTTGCTGAAGAATCCAGAATTAATTTAGCTAAATAATTCCTTCATTGATGACATAATTTTCATATGGCTAGGAGAAAAATCAAAGGGTTAAATAAATGTCAAAATACTGATGCATGCTTTTTTTAAGAGAAAAAAAGAGGAAGAAGAGAGAAAAAACCAGCTTATATTTTTGGTAAGAAATTTTAGTATAAAATTTTATAACTTTTTTTAATCTAGAGATTTATAGATTTTTTTTTAATGATTTTATTTATTTGTCAGAGAGAGAGAGCACAAGCAGGCAGAGTGGCAAGGAGAGACAGAGAGAGAAGCGGGCTCCCCACTGAGCAAGGAGCCTGATGCGGAACTTGATCCCAGGACCCGAGGATCATGACCCAAGCCATAGGCAGCCGCTCAACTGACTGAGCCACCCAGGCGTCCCTAGATTTTTTTTTTTAAACATATCCTAGATCCAGACAGAAAACAGTGAGCTCACACTCCCTCCCTAATCTTTGGGTATAGGGAATGTTTTATTCCCGCTCTATCATTCCCCTTCAAAGGCAAGAGCCCACCCTCTCCAATATGTCCCGGGAGATACATCGAATGGGTTATGTTATGGACTGAATATTTGTGTCTCCCAAGATTCATATGTTGAAGTCCCAACCCCTAGTAGTATGGTGTTTGGCGATGAGACTTTTGGGGGGCAACTAGGATTACATTAGGTCATAAGGGTGGGACCTCCTGATGGCACTAGTAGCCTTATAAAAAAAGCAAGAGTGAGAGAGAGAGAAATATCTCTCTCTCCACTGGCACATACCCAGAAAAAAACACTCAAGAACATAGTAATTAGGAGGCCATCTGCAAGCTACAAAGAGAGTCCTCACCAGAACCTGACTCTGCTGGAACCCGAATCTTAGATTTCCAGACTCCAAAACTGTAAGAAAATAAATTTCTTCTATTTCAGCCAACCAGTCTCTAGTGTCTGGTTATGGTAGCCCAAACTAACGTAGGTTATAAATATTACAGCATTTTAAAGCTAGAAAGGTACACAGAGATGACTCAATCCAAGGGTTAAAAACTGGTGGCCTTTTGAATTAGGCTGCAGACTTGTTTTGTAGGTGTGCATAGAATTAAATGATACTTTAAGGGATGATAGCTATAATTTTATAGAAGTCCCATTACTTTCAATTGCATCACTCCTGCCCTAATAACACATCTGTGTAACTTGCTTCATGCCTGTGTCTCTGATTTCTGTTGACTCTCTCCTTTTATACATGAGGAAACTGAATTTCAGAGATGTAAGGTGACTTGCCCAAGTTGAAGCAAGTAATTAAAATGAAAAATGGGTCTAGAATCTAGATCTCTTGATACCCTATCTGGCTTTGTGCTACGTAGGCTGTCTAAGGCTTAACTAACTACATGTTAGTTATGCTAGTTAACTACAGCAGCACCAGGACATAAGACTAACAAATAATTTGGTTACTGAAGCATGAATTCCAGGGGAAAATATCAAGCTAAAAAGGAAAAATAGTCATTTATTTTTCATTTTATCTATTCTTCTGCCCAGACGGATTAATCCTGAAGAAGAACATAGTAACTTTGAAGGTGAAATGCCATCACTCTGGAAGTAAAGAGGCAAAGCAAAAATTTCATACTATCCTCCTTGAGCTAGTTCTGTTAATATTCATTTCAAATTGAATTTAAAGCATTTTTGGTAGACAAATATGATAATAGAGATGACAGCAAAGGAAATAACAGAGAAAGGAAAAATAGTTATGGAAATTATATCATTTAATATTGCATTAGAAGAGTGATTACATCTATTAAAATGTCTATATTTTAACTTAATTACATTATGTAATTAAATTTATAGGAAATATTAAAAGTTAGTTAAGATTTTATTTATTTGAGAGAGTTGAGAAGAAAGAGCACAAGCAGGGAGAGGAGCAGAGGGAGACAGACAAGCAGACTCTGTACTGAGTGTGGAGCCTGATGTGGGGCTGGATCTCACGACCTTGAGATTGTGACCTGACTTGAAATTAAGAGTCAGACTCTCAACTGTCTGAGTCACTCAGGCACCCCTAAAAATTATTTAAATATTAAATATTGATGTAGTATCGTAGTTAAAATCTCCTAAAGTTTATCTTTCAGAAACATCTTATATGCTACCCATCTCCTTCTGATATTTCTTCTCCTCACAATATCTTATTGATACATAACCAGTAAAAGGAAAATTGGAGAAAAACTAGGCAGCGTTATGTCTTCTTTGCAAATCTTGCAAAGATCTGAAAAAGGAAGTAGTGAAAGCTGAGGCAGGGAATTATTCCATTTCAGAGAAGAGGAAACTAAGGCTCAAAAAAGCTCAACCTCAAGTCCAGCAGAGACAACCACAATTCCATGTTTTCTGCATTCTGGTCCATATTTCATGTGTTGAGATGTCTCTGAGGACGCTGTTTCATTAAAAAAGGTCATGGACTTCAGTGTGTTTTTACCTGGGAAGTTAATTTTTAGTATTGATTACCTAAGCTTAAAAAATGTAATGGTTACTTAGTTAACACAGCCCTGTTAGGTATGTTTTAAGCCCATATTTTCTTCATATTACTGTATTTCACATTAAGATTTCTATATATTACAAGTAAGTTACTTATTCATTGCCTTATTCATTATTTCAGTAAAAAGTATCTCAGATGCCGCCTGTCTTGGGAGCTTGTACATGTTTGTGAATATGGAGTCAGTGGGTTGTGGAAAGGATAGAAAGCTAAGTGTGGAACAAACAGGACCTCACAGTAGAGCAGGAGAGGTGTGTCATATGCACATCTGAAAAGAGTACGTGGGGCATGACCTGTTTTCCTGAAAGTTCATGGAGCCCTGGAGGGGACTGAAGGTTTTAGCGAGTGTCGAGGTTTACTACAATAGCCTACAGGTGAACATGCTCCTCTAAAATGTAAAAGGGCAGATTACGGCCAGAGGTCTCTCTGTAGCATCCTGCTATCTCTGTCTGACAGCCCTCCTTCAAGGAGAGCCTACTTTGAATTCACCCACCCCCCACATGGCTGTCTTCCTTGGAAGTATGGTGGCTTAAAGTTCCCTCTAAGTTCTCTCTAAAATTTCTAAAGTTCTCTCTAAAATTTCACCTCCTTTTCCTCTGCTTTGATGCCTTGTCACTGATTCCTCTTTTCTTTAACTCAGATCATTTTTAGATAAGCTGGTTTTTCTGTGTCCCAGTACTAAGCCCTACCAGGCCTTTCTTTCAAATGCCACCTATGAGAGTCCTGCTCCCCTCCCTGTCTGTGGCTCACTCTACCGTGGACTGAGTGGTAGTTGAAATGCTCCTGGCCGTAGCTCCTTCCCAGGACCATGAATGATGCATACACTTTTGCCTGATAATATGGAGAAGGATGACATCCTATAGAGAGGGAATGGCATGGCTAATTGGCCCTCCTTGGACTAAAACCTAAGGTTTATGTAGGAAATAAGGCTATAAAAGTAAGCGCACACAAAATTGTAGAAGACCCTAGATGCTCTATTAAGAGCTTTGGTCTCTACAGGTAATGGGGTGTGGAATTTGTTTTGTTTGTTTTCAGCAGAGGAATATGTATCTTAGGATATCTGATGAATGTCCATAAGTAAAAGCTGACTCTGTAAACAGCTGCAGGCGCTCAGAGAACCCACAAATCCATATATTTATAACCAAGGACACCGATATAAATGATTCATGAAAGTTGACAACCAGATTGTGATACTTGGAAAAGTTACTAGAGCCACCTTGAAATCGTCACTCAGTAAGTATTCACAAAGCTCCTTCCAAATGTGAGACACTGTGTTTGGCACTGAAGAGATCCTGAGCACAACATGGCTTAATGGGTCTCCAACAATTTCTGATCACTCCTGCTTCCCTGGAACCTCCAGGTAGTGACAAGTAATATGAGAAGTAGATTGGAGGGGGTCACTGTTGGTGCCAGTAGGGCTGCTTACCTGAGAGCCATTTCCTAATGCACTCCCCTTGCTTCCTGTGAGGTGATCTTTCATAAACCATTAACAGCCTTGCTATTGTTTAAGATATTGTTTCCTCAAATTAATTTGCCATATTTATCCCCAGCCTTCAATATACATTTTTTTTGTATTTGTAGTAACTTTACATCTAAGTCATCTACTGTTTGTAAATTAAATCAGCCCTTAATCATCACCAAGAATGCTCTTGCAGATGCTATTATTTAAGACTGAAAGGTCTGTTCTATTCTGAATCATTTTACAAAACAAGAGAAAAAGAAATAAAGTTCTTAAAAAGCCTTGGAGCAATTTATATATATTTTTTTCTTTCTTTTTTTTCAGGGAACTTGTCCATGAGGAAATTTCAGTGGGAATCTCAGAATTCCTTTTAGGAAAAAAATGACTACAGAGTCTTCTATTCCAGAAAAGAAGTTTGCTTTACTTGTTCTCAAATATTGGAAAGAGACACATCTCAGGAGTGGTGCCTGAGGGCATCATCATGAGTAAGGGAACATGTCAGGGCAAAGGCAAAAGAGAATAAGTGGAGAAATATTTTGCTCTAAGGTATGAATAAGTGGTAGGATTAAAATGCAACTTAAAAGGGAACTGTTAGAAACACAGGGTAAAGCCTTACTCTCTATTTGAAATGTTCTAACAGGTGTGAATAAGAGTGAGCTGCAGAGCAAATTATCATCACGGCTCTTCCCACAGTTACTATTACATGGGCTATTGCAATTTCATCCCTATGATGTGTCTCATCTTACAACTCTCAACATTTGTTGATGGGAGATTGGGAGGGGTATTGGTATTGGTCATGCATTACCCTCAAAAGAGAGACTTAGAAGGCCCCCAAAGTTAGACTGCCCATTTTCTCCAAATATCTTTTTCAAACAGAACACCTTCCAGTGGTTTTATTTAAAGTCTGTCCAGATGGTCTCAAAACTGGCAACCAATAATGTGAAAGAGAGCCCTGAACATACTAAACAACTAAGACATTGAGGGTCCAACATTTTGCTACATGCTTGGTGAAATCGTTGTCTAATACTTCTAACAGTCCTTTACATGAGATAATATAGTCTTTGTAGATAAAACTAAAGTTCAGAAAAGCCTATCATTTTCCCCCAAATCACAAAACTAGTAAATGGAGATGCCAGAATGTATACCTATGGCCACCAAATTTCACAGGATACGGTTACTGCTGTTATACTTAGACGCTTCCAAAGTGAGGAAACAGGTATTTTTGAAGCATAACAACATCAGAAGATGTTTAATTGTAAAATACCAATTTTATTATTTTTCCTTCCTTTTGCATATTTTCTTTAAGATTGAATTTTCTTAATACCTAATAAAATCTTTTCCTGGGCATTTACCAAATCTTTCGTTTAATGAACCATATACATAGAATGTCATTAATCTGTTTTGACAAATATAATTATAAGCTATGTTACCTATGAACACCTAGTACATTTTCAAGCCAAGCATAGCAACGTCTGCTACCAAAGAGTAAAAGTGTGTGTAGTGTATGCATGTGTGTGTGTTTCTCTTCACTAGGGAGAGAGGTGTTTCATAGTAGTTTAAATAGTAGGCATTGACACTGTATCCATTTATCTATTTATGCACACAAACCACAGAAAACGAAGGCTTACAACTCTGGGTTGTCTGGGCAATTCTCCCAGTGTTGCCTGGGCTCACTCATGGGACAGCATTAAGCTGGAAGATCAGCTACAGGCTGGGCTGGGCTGTACAGACAGAATATCTGGGCTTCTTTTCCATGTGGTTTTACACCTGAAAGAGTACAAGACTCCCTCAAAGGATGACAGCAGCTATCCAATAGGACAATCTCTAACGGGCAAGCACTTGTAACATCTATGCTCGTGTCATCTTAACTCACATCCTATTGATCAAAGCAAGTCATGCGGGCAAGCACAGAATCCGTGTTGGAACGGCTACACCAGGGACATGGAGAGTAGGCTCTGAGACAGACTCATTAGGAGCTATTAAAATAATGCTCCACCATAGATACATTTTTGGACTTGAAGATAGTTTTCATTCGGAACGGTGAGTGAGTAGCCTTGTTGTTCAAGCTCCTAAAGGGATGTTATCAGCTCCTTGGTGTTTAAGGATTTAAGGGGAAGAGATAGCTAATCTTTAAGTCTGATTCTTAAAGAGAGAAGCGGGGCAAGAGTTCTAGCCCATTTACTGGCGGATCATGGAATCAGTCCTGAAAGGATAGACTAGGGCAGGTATAGACCCAAGAGGATATGTCTGAGAAATAAAAATACTGAGCAAAATTGGTAACCTGTCACAGGGTACCCTTGGCCAGAGTTCACGCTATGGGTATAGAACTGTCTTCACATGAAGAACCCTGGTGGCGCAGTGACACCCAATGAAGATTAATACAATAGGACCCCTACAACAGACTAGCCTTCAACAGCAACGCGCCATATCACTGAGAAACCATGCCTGTAGGGGACTTTGTGGATGCCCATTCTGACCTTCTTAGATGTGCGGGGTAGACTACGACACCTATGATTTTCAGGAACGAATAAGATAAGGCAAAGGGGCAAAAAAAGCATAGTGTTAGCTAAACATTACAGAACATTTACTTTGTGCCAGGTGCTAGTCTATACACTCCACAGCTGCATTCTATTATCATTCCTACTGTATAGAGAAAGAAATAGAAGCAAAAAAGAAGTTAAGTAACTTTTCAAATCCAAGGAGCTGTTATGCAGCAGAGGTAGGACTCAAAGCCAGGAAGTCTCACTCCAGAGTGTGGGCTCTGAACCACTGGCCATTCTGTCTTCACAGAGGATCAATTAATTAGAAAAATTAATGGTGTGACTATATTTACAACTCTTTGGAAAGTTCATGCTGATTTTAAAAAGCATTCATGCATTAGGAATTATCTATTAGTATGCTTTAATCTTAACCATACTTCTCGTCCCTACCAGATCCCTGTGTCGCTACAAACATATCTGGTTTTTTCCTCAGCAGCAAATAGGAATTTCTTATGTTTTCATCCTCTCTTAAGATACTTTTAGGAGAATATATAGGTGTTATAATATATCTTTACAAAAGAAATCCTTTATTCTTACTGAAATATTCCTGCTATGATTGTGTCATTTTCTTCCTTGTAAAGTAAATATCAATCATATTATATTGCTTATTTTGTAACACAACTTTGAGGGGCCATTCTGATCTTCAGCCTTGCAGCATTTAAATGACCATCCACATTTCAATGTTAAGAGTTGATAGCAACTGGCTTATGTTTTTATTGCTCTGGCTCCAGCAAAAATAAAACCCTCCATAATAACAGGAAGCTTCTAAAAAGCTTTAGAGTTTGTGGCTCTTCTTAAAAAGCATAAATATTTGAGGTCTGAAACTCATTCATGATTACTCCTTTCACAAACCATTAAAAACTCAATCATTCCAAATAAATCTATTAAAGATACTGACGGTGGGTGCTTACTAAATTTCTTTTATTTGGTTGTTTACTTTGCCATTTCCTTGCTAGACTGCAGTAGTCCCTTGCTATCCTTTTTATTTAACAGTTATTTCCAATCTCTCATAACATCTGCTTGAAGCCTCACTGTTAATTTTAGACAAAATGAAAAATGCCTTCAGAATATTCCCTTTTGATTATGATCAAGTTGCAGAAATAAATGGCTGTTCAGATACCCAGAGGGACCTGAAATTCAAATTTTGATCAAAATAGGACTGGGTTTGTGAGCTGGTTTTTGAAAAAGGTAGTTCCACCTTGATTCTATATTTCATAACTACAAAAAAAAGCAAGATTACCATAGATTTCATAATATGATATATAACCACAAAGGCAAGTGTGAAACAACTCAGTCACAGGTGACGATGGAAACTGTATGCACAACTCTTAACTTGAGGCTGTATCCTCTCTGTCAGATGTACCCTACGTTATTTTATTTATATATGTCCTATATAAAGATATTTATTTATAATTTTAGATATATACCTATAAACATACATTTTTATATATATAGAACATAAAATGCATATATCTTCTATATACAGAATATAAAATACATACATGTTTATATAAATATAAAAATTGCTTGGAGATCTATAACAGAAAGAAACTAAATGCACCAATATGTTGCCTTTATATTGTTTAGCAGATGACTTGAATATATGAGTATTAAAGAAAAATTGATCCAAGTGGTGAAACCATGAATATAACTTATTGGCTCTTTCCAACAGTGGACCTACAGGTAATTTAACCAGTTTCCTTTTCCCCTTAAAAGACGGACTTTTAAGGGGTGCCTGGGTGGCTCAGTGGATTAAAGCCTCTGCCTTCGGCTCAGGTCATGGTCTCAGGGTCCTGGGATCGAGCCCCGTATCAGGCTCTCTGCTCAGCAGGGAGCCCGCTTCCCCCTCTCTCTCTGCCTGCCTCTCTGCCTACTTGTGATCTCTCTCTCTGTCAAATAAAATAAAATCTTTAAAAAAAAATAAAAATAAATAAAGACGGACTTTTAAAATGTAAAGCGTCATGCATTGCACATTTACCAGAATTAAGATATCAAGAATAAAGAATTCTTTCCTGATGGCATTATTATATTCATGCATTCAACATCCAAGAGCTATGAGGTTGTGCGGATGCAAAGGCAAATCAGACACTACTCTAGCCCTTTTATTTTTTTAAGATTTTATTTATTTATTTGACAGAGAGATCACAAGTAGGCAGAGAGGCAGGCAGAGAGAGAGAGGGGGAAGCAGGCTCCCCGCTGAGCAGAGAGCCCGATGCAGGGCTCGATCCCAGGACCCTGAGATCATGACCTGAGCCGAAGGCAGAGGCTTTAACCCACTGAGCCACCCAGGTGCCCCCAGACACTACTCTAGCCCTTAAGAAACTCATAATCTCATGGGAAACACAAATATATAAACAAATAACTATAATGTTATGTAATAAAATATTTTCAGTGGAGGTATGCACATAGTTGCCTGGAAGCAGAGGGGAGAGAGATGCTGGCTCTGCCTCTAGGGCCAGCGGTAGTTACAAAGAGGATTAATGTGAGAGAGAGGAGCATCAGATATCAGACCCAGTTGGAAGACTGTAAAAGCAGACCACATGGCTGTAAGATTACCTGTCTCTAATAGAATGTGACACAGAGATTGATTTAAATGTGTTGTATTTTTTTCTGTTATAGCCACAGCCTACTAATTCTCGTAAAATATACTTTATCTCTTTTTAAACCATGTGAAGAGTTTCCCGAAATATGTAAAATAAGGATTATAAAAGATTTGAAGGAAAGCTTCTATATGGTTGAAGCATCTATTATATTCAGTAGAGTAGGTATAAGATTCTTTTTTTCATATGTATTTATTTACAAGTCTTTATCTAGAAAAACGAAAAGGATAAATCCAGGTCAAATTCTCACTAGTAAAGGATTTAGGGAGTACCAGGCATGAAAACAAATACACAACCTAATTTATACAGTGCGCTAGGAGATCTGGAAGAATAAATCTTTACCACTATGATTCTGTTAGGGAAATCTGTGCCATCATCCAGGATAGGACAGAGTCAACAGAGATATTCCAACTTTAAGGAACAGGAGTATGGTTGGTTAGGTCAGTTAAGGATACACAGGGAGACTGGGATGCATGGACCTCTGTCCGTCGCTGTACACTTGGCCTTGCACACAACTGGGACAAAGGTTCATTACTGAGCGGAAGCCAACAGTAACAGGAATGGTCTAACAGTGCATCTGGTAACTGATGCATCTTGCTAAACTCTCAGATGAGGCCACCTATTTCTCCCAAAGTTAGTATATCATCATACTCATTGCTCAGTTTCTTTCTAACTGCTTTGCTTACTATCCACATCTCCACTTACTCCTGACTTTTTTCCAACACTGTATATCTATCTTTAAAAAATTGGAAATCTGAGTCAAATAGACACTGACTAATACAGGACATGTCAACTGAGCAGATTTCCATAACTAGGCCAACTTATAAAGTACCCAGTCTCTTTTATGGCTAACTCAACATTTCTATACTCTATTGGAATAATCCTTGGAGGGGACACTACTTCTAGCAGATATTAAACAGAGTTTATTCTGCCATCAAAAAAGCTAGTGAAGATGCGTACCAAGTCTACCTGTTAGTCATAATGTATATTTACATATTGAAGCCTCTATAATGTTCAAAAAGAAAACCAGTTTATGCTTAAAAGTCATTTACTTTAAAGATAAGACTTTTTTTTTTTTTTTTTTTTTTTTCCTGAACACTTTTTAGCCCTCTGCACATTTACAAACATTCCCACAGCAAGCTTAACCTTAATTCTAGTTTGGGAAACACCGCTCTGGTCAGCCTCAAGTGGAACTCTGAGATCCGGTCCCTGGGTTGTGGGGTGAATGTCAGGGACACAGGATACATATTCAGCGGTCTGTGTCAGGAACCACTGGTGAACATTTGCCTCAGGAGAGGGCTGCAGGCATGAGAGGCATTCTAAATTTCATAGATCCCAATCTAGGTAAACCCCATAAACCCTGACACAATAATTTCAAAAACAAGATTCCCTAAGGCTGAGAAGACTATTTCTCAACCCATGACCTGAGTCAGGTTCTGGAAAGACCAACAAAACTAAACTGATTTTGAGTGGGAAGGGAAACAAATTCCCTCCATAAAAAGTGAGATAGTGAACGTGAAAACCTGTGGACTTTCAAAAGTGATCATGGTTCATATAAGGGGAACTATTGGCCTATTAACTTCTATTTGGATTATGCAGGCAGATGAGAAAAGTAAGGGAGAGCAGAATGTTTATTCCGTCCTGACTAGCGTGCAGAATCCATCTTTCCTTTAGAATTATATAATTTTTTTCTCTTTCTTTTCCCTTTTGAATGTGAAGTATTCCTTTTGAAAAAGGATAAATAATACAACCATTTAGTGTTTTGTGGCTCTAGGGAGACTCAAAATAAAACTATCAATATTATTGAAAGTCTACCCTTAAAACTTTCAGTTGGCAAAATTTATCTCTAGGCTTTTCCATCTCCCTCCTAGTTGTCTTCACTCCCTTCTAGGTCTTCTCTTTACCTTTCATGTGCTCAGTGTCCTCATGCTCAAGTTTGATCACAGAGTCCAATGCTGATAACTATGTACATTTTATCTGTTTCCTAAACTCTAGCGAGACTTATCCAGTGTCTCCTTCTATCAGAACTCTATTTTCTCTTTAGTTGGAAATTATCCCTTATATAAATGTTTGCTAAAGTTAAAACTCACTCTGCTTATGCACAGACAGTTGGGTAGTCTTTATTTTACCAACAAATAATCTGAAGCTTTAACGGGCAAGACTTGCCTGAATTCTCAGAATATTGTGTGTATCCTGGTGAAAATAGAGTACTTCATTTGATAGTGATAAAAAACAATCTATCAAATGTATGACTTTAACATTCCGTGTTCAACATAACTTGCTAATTACATAAGTTATTAAATGACACCCCAAGTTCATACCATGTTCTATCACTTCATGCCCTAATGTTAGAGCTCCTCAGGGCTTGCTCTTAAGTCTTCATCTCTTCTCACTTGACATTCTGCCATCTCTCAGATCAGCAGATCTCATCCAATCCCAAAGATTCAATTACCAATACTGAGACTAATGATTACCAGGCTTGAATCTGCAACTCAACCTTTCCATTTAGCTCTCATTGTCCACAGACATCTCTGCCATTTTTTCAGAATCTTCAAACTTAACATTTCCAAAGTCCTATTAATGATCTTTTCTCCATTCTGCTTCACTCTAGAGACTAACTCATTAGTGGTATCAATGCTGTCATTGTTCAAGCTGGAAACCTGAGTGTCTTCCTGGGTACTTCTCTCCGTTTAACTCCCCTATTCACTTAATCTTGGGTATTCTACCTTTAAAATACCTCTTCAGCATTTCCTTTTCTCTCCATCTCCCCTGGTATGTTGATAATCAAAGCTACCATCAAGTCTTCACCAGATTATGAAGACAGCCTCTTACATGGTCTCTCTTAATCCAGTCTCTCTCCACAAAAAATTCCTACCCCACACTGCTGCCAGAGTGATCTTTTGAGAACCTAAATCTAATCATGCCACTCTCCAACCTAACACTCTACTATGGTTCTATTGCTTTCATCATAAATTCTAGGTACACTGGCTTACAGACTCCCATATGATCCTTCTTCCTCCCCACTGATGTAGCTTTATTTTAGGCCACTCCCTAACTCTATTACTGGCTATAATTTAGCCACTAGTTCTATTTCAATTATTCCAATGTCCTGAACAATTTCCTTACATATAGATTTACATACACTACTTCTTTTGTTGGAAATAAAGAACTCTTCTTGATCAATCAAGTTCCTTTCATCTGGCATCAATTTTGCTAAACTCATTCTTTTTATTCTGAACTTTTCCTTTATAGCACTTATCAGAATAGTAATTACTTATAAGCATTTGTCTAGTACACAACTTCACCATTAAGTTAAAAGATACACAGGGGTAGTGCTCTACATACCCTATTCTCCATTCTATCCTTAGTACCTTGGTGCATAGCAAGTTCTCAAAATAATTATTTTTAAAAATAATTATGAGAAACACCTACTATTTAAAAGACCTTTTCAATGAGACGTGACAGTAATAGCACTCTTTCCAACCCCTAGTTATGTGTTCCATAGTAGAAGTATGAAAAACCTTAGTCCAGCAAATTAAGATTAACAATGACCACACCTTATGATTTATTTGGGAGTTAGCGGAAAAGACAGATACTTTTAAAAAGACATTTCTCCCTCTTAATCTCAGGTAGTTCTTTTGATGTTATGACTTTAGCATCCTTGAGCAGGATTCTGATAAAGTATGGATTCATTTAAAAAAACAAGAGAGAATAGAAATTTGAAATAACTATCACAAGTAAGTACCTGGGTATTCAAGAGTCAAAGAAAAATGGTCTCAATAAAATGTTGAACACAGCAGGCAGGAGCAATAGCCTACTTTGAAACTATAACTGGAAGCAGAGTTTGCAATAACTACAAGTGGGTCAGACAGCTTTGCCCTCCTGGCATAAATTTTTAAGGAAATTGAAAGGTTCATGAATTAAAGATAGACCTTTCTAAAATATTACAAATCTATAGCTATCACCTGGCACATTATTTAACAAATTGCTAAGGATTTTTATGAACTTTGCACATGCCAGGCATGATTCTTATAAACAGCATTGGGGTACTATGTCCCAGCTGGCTTTAATCAGCTGAAATGGAATGCAATCAGCATCACAAATTAGTAATACTCCTTTTCATGATAATCTTGTTCCATAAAGAAATGACAAATGGGTAAAAATGTTGTTAAAAAAATCACAAAATAATGTCTCCATAGGGAACATAAGTTAGTTTGATTTGAAGATTCCCATGATTGCTTATGTATGATTTCCCAAAGCAACAGACTTGAACGGACGCTTCTGAAGCCATTTTTCATTTTGATCATAGAGTCAAATAAAGGGTTTTGCCAAAGGACAAAATGTATCAGCAACCTTATCGAAATTTATCCCAGTCTGTGGAAATAGTTACACACACACACCAGCACACACGCACACAGGCACACACATGCACATTCAGGAAACTACCATCATAGATGGCCAGAAAAATATTATTTCATAATTATTTTATGTTACCGATTGTTCAAAACTTTCAGATTTGTTACCACTTTTTAAAACCTCAAGAAAAGTAAAGCACAATATCCGGTAGCCAGGGATATACTATCTGTATGCACAAATTACTAAACTTTTATGACAATAGGAATAAAAAACGCAGCATGTAGGTTCCAGCGCCTTAACCTTGACCAAGATTAAGTTAAACTTTTGTGCTCCACCACATCCCAAGCAAAACTGGAAAAAAAAAAAAGCTGCATTCTTAGAGATAGGATAAGAAACTGTTCTACACAGCTCATGAAATACTACTACTGTTTCAGATAGACACTTTGATTTAATGTGCATTGCAGACAATTCAAAAATTATGACTGAGCCCTTATGTGACGCACGTACTCGCCACAAAGCTTGAATTACTCATTTGTTTATCTCATAAAGCATAGGCTGGTGCAACATAAGGACATTTTTAGCACACTCCATAGAAACATAATCTGTAACTGTTTAAAATGATAAAAGGCTAACAAAATGGATTGAACACTGCATATTGAGGGCATATGATTAATAGCACTCAGAAAATCAAAAACTAAAGAAAACACACACAAAAAACATGAGTCTGAACATCTGGCCTTGCAGTTATGGATATTGTCATTAGGCATTCAGTGGCAAATGATTGCTTTTTAGTTACTAAATCATGTTTGGCTCTTGACACCAGCTTGTGTAACCTGAATCTAGATAGTCCATTGGTGACATTTTAATCATATCCTTTGTTGAGTGTCTACATCAATTGGATATCCATGAAATTTTGTATGTAGTTTTTTTTTCATAATATTTTTCTTCACATGAGAGCCTTTAAGATGGGTCAAATGCCTCCATATGGACTTTTCCACATTGGTGAATTAACACAAACAAAATGATTAATGGTCCAATTCAAGTGCAGCTACTATGAAACTCTGCTCTAGAGTCCCCCTAGTAATGCTACATTTTTTAAAAATGAATCCCCACCATTCAACAACAAAAAGAACAAATAACTCAATTAAAAAATGGGCAAAGGACTTGAATAGACATTCCTCCAAAGACACAAAATGGCCAACAAGCATATGAAAAGCTGTCCAACATTGCTAGTGATCAGGGAAATACAAATCAAAACCAGAATGAGATACCACCTGACACTCATTAGGATGGCCACTATCAAAGCCTCCCAACATCCCTCCCCCCAGAAAAATGAAGCCAAGGGTTGGCAAAGGTGTGGGATAATAGGAAACCCTGGAGCACTGTTGGTAAGATGTAAAATGGTGCAGTCGCTATGGAAAACCGTATGGTGATTCCTCAGAAAATTAAGTATACAATTACTGTATGACTCAGCAATCCTGCTTCTGGACATACTTTCAAAAGAATTGAAAACAGAATCTCAAAGAGACGTTTGCACACCCATACTGATTGCAGAATCATCACAACAGCCTGAATGTGGAAACAAGCTCAATGGCCATTGGTAGATGAATAAAGAAAATGTGGCATATGCATACAATGGAATATTATTCAGTTTTATAAAAGAAGAAAATCCTGTTGTATGTTATAGCAGGATAAACTCTGAAGACCCTGTGCTAAGTAAAATATGTCAGTCACAAAAAGACATACTGCATGATTTCACTTATATGAGGTATTTAAAAGTAGTCAAATTTAGGAACGGAAAGAATGGTGGTTGTTAGGGACTGAGTGAAGGGGGAGAAGGAAAATTGTTTATGGGCATGATGTTTCAGATTGGCAAGACGAAAAGGTTGTACAGCAATGGACAAATAATTAACATCTATTGTACACTTAAAAATAGTTGAAATGGTAAATTTTATGTTATGTGTTTTTTGCCACAATGAAAAAAGGCACTGGAAACAAAGATAAAGAAGAAAAAGGAAGGTGCACAAGGCCAACAGCACCCTAGCCCTACAGAGACATAAAAGGGCCTTCCTGCTCCCCATACCACACCAAGCAACTCAGAACACTTCATCAAGGCAGGACGTGGGGGTTAACTAAATTAAAAAAAAAAGAATATGTCTTGTTGAGATGTCTTTTCTTATACTGTTTCTTACTTTGTCCTTTCTATTACATATTTATTTTATATCAGCTGAATTGCTCACATCCTAAATTTCTCTCCTAATCTCACAAACTATCTCATCCATGGGATCTCCATGTCTCCTCCTTCCCCATACTCTAGCCTACATTGGCTGTTCTTGGCCTAATGGACTGGCATTTTTCTTTGTCTTTATTAATTGTTCTTCTTAGTCACAGTCACTATTTTTGTGATTTCATATCCATTCCCTTTGTCTCTCTCTTTCTGTCTTTTTAAATTTTTATCTTATTTTGATTGAGCATATCCCTAAGTAGCATTGATTCTTACGTCCAGTTATTTTCCTGAATTTTTTTCCATCTTTCTGAGGCACATCTAATTCTTTCAGAGAGGTCTATGTCTAGAAAGCACTATGTTTTTGCATGTCTTTTTTTTTTTTTTTTTTTTTTTTTTAGGTTTTAATTTCACCCCACATATGAGCAGGATAGTGTGGGTTTAGCATAAAATTCTACGTGACAAGTTGTTTTCCCTTAGTTCCCCGAGGATACGGCTTCATTAAATTCATGTAGCTAGAATGCTTAATCAAAAAACCAATATCAAAATCTGATTTATTCTCAGTGTGCTTCCTCAATTAACTCTTGCTGGTAGGAGTAGATTCTTCCATTCACTGAGTTTTCTTTCTTGCTTTGGTAATGGTGACTTTCCTTAAATGTCTGCTGACTTATAATTATTTGCATTTGTTTGTAGTTGAGATATTCTATTACACTATTTGATGTGTCAAAATACACCACGTGTCTGAGGAGGGGGGGTAGGAAAGGCAAGAAATAACTGCTGTGGCTTGTACGCATGTCCATTTTCAGGAGGGAGCAGGGGGCTGAATATGTAGTCAAAAAAGATTCTGGGGTCAGTCTCTGAATGGGGTACCCCCTATTCCACTTGGGAATCACCAATCTTTCTTTTCTATCTAAGCTACTAAGTATCAGGCTCCATCTGATAACACGTATGTCCACCACCGCAGCTTGACCCACGCTGAAGTAGGGAGATACATGAGGGTCAACCTGTTTCTGTTCTGTTGATAACTACCCATTCTTCCATTTGCCCTTAGACCATCCTCATGCTCTTTCTGCTTCTTATGGCCACCTCTTTGAGACATAGTACATCCTTGCCTTTGTAGCAGTTAACTCCAATGTAATGATTAAAGAAATACAGTTTTTTTCCAACTTGTGATGTTTCTTTCCTCCACAGGAATTAAGTTCCACCAGCTGTAACACTCCTGGTCCGTCTCTTCTCATTCGTTGTCCCTCCCATGAAGGGCAAGAAATTGATTGGAGTATTTGGAATAATATGGGTATAACAAAATATAGCACCTTCCCTTTCATCTCATTGAAAATTGAGCCTGCATGCAAAAATCATGAGGTCTCCTCTGCTCATTTATATTATGGATGTTACAGTGGCAGCAACCTCATCCCTAGATGTGGGAAGGCTTGTCCCAGTTTGGTTTTGCCACAACTAGCTGCTAAGTCAGCTTCATTCTCATATTTGGAAACTTGTTTGTCCCCAGATATAAACCACATTCTCCAATCTCAGCTTGACAAGCAAAACATTTAATTACCTGTGCCTTAACCCATTGTCTTTCTTCTCAATTCATTCAGAACTCAAGGAGGAAATGAAACACCATTTATTAAGCCATCTCAAAACCCAGCATGTGTATTTGAGACCACTGCTGCCATCACCTATTGAATCATTTATGTTAGCAATTTCTGGTCCATCAAGGACTCAATATATTTCAAACGAATGAAGGTATACATTAAATTATCTTTTCTACAATTTCTAATGGTATAGTATAGTATCTATTTGTACACTATACAAGCTATAGTATAGATTTGTGCCCTAAAGTATGTGTTCAGCCTAACATCTGGAAACATACCCCTTATTGTAAAACAAATAAATATATAGTCTAGTCCAAAGGTTCTCAATTAAGAGTGGTAGTGCTCCTCTCAGTAGAATTTAAAAATGAGAAGCACTGTGGTTGTTGCAAAGACTAGGTGGTATTTAGTACCTAGGGGCAGAAAAGCTAAACATCTCGCATTGCCCAGGGCAATCCTTTACAGCAGAGTCATCCTGCCCAAAATACCAATAGGGCCAATGTTGGGAACCAATAGTGCCAATGTTGGGAAACAGTCCAGCCTAACACTTTGGTTATTTAGATAACTCTCCTCTGAATTCCTTCTAAAATTTTTATGTTCCTCTCACATGAGTATATCATCCAAACCTTGAATTTTAAAGTGAAATCTGAATTTCCCTTAAATCAAACAATATGGAGAACATATTACAGCTCTGTATCTATTTGATGGAAAGAAAGTTCTGGACATAAGAGCACAATTCAAGAAAAAATATCTATAATAAAGGAAGTGATTTCAATTTGAATTGACTATAAACCATAAGAATACTAGACACACACACACACACACACACATATAGTGTCCGGTACATTGTAGATATGCTATATATATATATATATATAGACACTGAACTAGTAAGTTTCTATTTCAAAACAATCCTATGATGTACTTATGAGATCTCTACCCTAGAGAAAAGAAAACTAGGGAATCAGAGTATCAGGCAATCTGCCAAATATCACCTGGTTAGTAAGTGGAGAAACTGGGATAAAATCCCAGGCCTGTCTGATATTAAAAAAGAAAAAAAAAAAAGCTTATTCTGTTCTCTCTAGTCAATTGCAGTCAATGCCTGGCAACATGGTTAAATTGTGAAGGAAAAAGAGAGCTAAAGAGGGAGGTATGGGCAGAAAAGGAGACACGCATGTATGTAAATGAGAAAAGAGCATCCCTTTCCTCCTCTCCCAAAGCCACCAAAGCCCCGGAATAAAATCCTATGGCTGCTCCCTCCCATTGGTTGGACCCTCTCCCAGAGTCACATCATGATAATCACTTGGCTCAAAACACTTTCCTTTATGACTCTCAGTAAGAGACCAATTTATTAACAATAGCTGCCAGATAAATTTCCCCCAAGCCCCAAACCACAAGTGAAGAGCCTTTCTTTTATTATTATTATTATATATAGGATTTAGAAATTAGGACAACCACTTTAACTCTGGTTCCCAATCCATCCTTAGTACTGTGCTTTTTTTCTCTGCTTCATCCACTCCCATGTTCTCAAGTATGGCAAGAAATAACTTTCTCTTGGTATTTTTAGTTTTTTCTTTTCTCACAGCACTCCACAGAGCATTAAAGAGCTCGTGCTTGTTTGCTCTTCACTAGTTATTTTTGCTTCTACCACTAACGCACCTGCTTCGGTGATTTCTGGTTGCACTGGATGCTTGCCATCTGACAGGAACAGTTGTGCTTATTTGTCTGAGCAGAAGGACTGCATTTCTAATGGCACAAGACTCCGACTGATGACACAGGTCTTGGAAGAAAAGTACCAGAAGTCAGGCTTTAATTTGTCTTCCAAAGATATTTATTCAGGGAAAAAAGCTTGTCCTTTGTCAATTTTTTAAAGGAAGTTCAGGGCGCCTGGGTAGCTCAGTCAGTTGGGTGTCTGCCTTTGGCTCAGGTCATGATCCTGGAGTCCCAGGACTGCATCCCGCATTGGACTCCCTGCTCAGAGGGGAGTCTGCTTCTCCTTCTGACCTTCCCCTACTCTCTCGCTCGCTCTCTCTCAGATAAATAAATAAAATCTTTAAAAAAATAATCAAAAGAAAGTTCAGCCTGGTACTTCCTTATGTTACAGAGAAATAGATTATATCTCCCTTGAGAGTGGAGACCTGTATCTACTATACATACTATCTAGTTGATTAAATAAAAGAAGTCAGTCAGGTATAGAATCATGAAAAAGAAAACTTCCTAGTGCTAAGGGACCTTAATAAAATCCCTAAAACACATTTAACCTCCCCAGACATGAGCTTTACTACCTTTTCTGTCCTTCTTCCCTTTCCTCTATCGGCAAATGATCTCATGATGTGTACTATACCTACAGGCTTTGTAATTAATGAAAGGATCAAGTTTTAGTATGCCAGACTAAAAAACCTCTGTCACAGCATTTTGTACCACATCTTAAGCAGATTTTTGGCTTTAATGAGCAACATCAAATGTCATGTAAATTAATATTATTAATTAAAAATATATGGGATTTTTAGTTTGCATTTAACTTTTCTTACTTGATATTCATAAGCGCTATAAGCATAAACAATATTTTCTTAGTTTTATGGATTTAGATGTAGTAAGTGGCATTAAAATTAAACTAATTTAAATCAATACTAGGTATGTACAGTGGCTTGTCTCTAAGATGTCATCATCAATTTCTTCTTTCCTTTTTCTGCAGGTCATTTCCCCAATTGAAAGTGGCTGGCCAGGCTTCCCACTCCCCAGCCTTGAATCTACTGGTCTATAACTTCTTTGATCAATAGAATATAGTAGAAGTAATAATATGTGATTTCTGAGGTCAGGTCATCAAGAACCTTGTAGTTTCCACATGCCTTAGAACACCTGGTCTGGGAGAAACTACATGCCATGTAAAATGTCCAACTATTTTGAGACTGCTATAGTATGAGGAAGCCTAATTAGCCATTTGGAGTGAATATTTGGAGAAAAAAATACCTGACTAGCTTCTTCCTGTTCCAACCACTCTTGGCCGAGCTTTAAACATGTAACTGAAGACTTCAGCAGTCTTATCAGCTGCCCCACTGCAACTGTTTGATGGATCCCAACTGAAAAACGCCAAGCTAAGATAGCCAGTCCCTAGAAGTATGAGAATTAATAACACTGCAATGTTATTTTAATCCACTAAATTTTGGGTTACATAACATTATATAACCATAATACTGTCCGTAAGAGTATATTTTTTCCTCTTTAAAATATGTTATAAGGAGCCAACCTGAAGGAGCTCCCAATGGCCAAATCTGCGACAATTTGAGCAACAAAATAGTGATAGTAATGGATTATAATTCATTGAAAAAATAATGATCCATGACATAATATACGTTAACATAATATTTATTATATCTATATGATCCATAATATAAATAGTTCAATAAATTGGTTAGTGGAGAAGAGAGAATGCTTCCTATCAGTAGTATTCAAATGAATAAATATAGTAAGAATGATGGAAATAGAAAATTATCACTAGACAAATGTTACATTTACAAATTTTGCTACTTAGAATCATTGATGGTCGCTAAAATTAATGGGTAAAAGAATGAGAAACGGATATTTGTATAGTCTCAAAGTAAATTCCCACAAAAACACTTAGTTACAAGAGAGAGAGAGCCACTTCACATTGGAGAAACCTGCCAGATAACCCATTAACAAAGTGATCAAAAGTAAGACATGTTGATATCATGCAACTCCTGATTTGGCACCATTTTTGCCAAAAAGATATAACCTCAATCTAAAGAAAAGAAAAACATCTGACAAACCCAACCTGAGAAATATGCTACAAAATAAATGATGAGTGATCGTCACAGTTGTCTGGGTCATGAGAGGGAAAAATTGAAGAATCAGTCCCTGATTGAAGGCAATGAAGGCAGCATGACAACTAAATGCTAATTTCTGGAAAAACTAATCCTGGATTGACTCACAGACCAGAAAAACAAAGCGAAACAAAAATCAAAATTCATGGGACATTGGTGAAACTTGAATAAAGTCTGAAGATTACTAACAGTACTATACCACTATACTTTCCTGGTTCAGATAATCACATTATTATTTACGTGTAAGATATTAACAACAGGGAAAGCTGGCATACAAATAATCAGTGTATTATTTTCCAGCTTCTTTGAAGGTCAAAAATCATCTTAGGAAGGAAAATAAATATAAAGCTGATACATAAAAAAGATTGGAGTGGAGGAGGATTTGGTGTAACCTCAAAGATCTTCATTTTATTCTTGAAAAACAGACATTTAAATGGTTATTTATTTATTTATATCTGTAGAGAGCACATTTGTGAGCAGGGGGGAGGGACAGAGGGAGAGCAAGAATCCCAAGCAGGCTCCACACTCAGCGCAGGGCCCCACATGAGGCTCTATCTCAAGACCCTGAGAACATGACCTGAGTTGAAACCAAGAGTCTGGCGCTTAACCAACTAAGTAAATGATTATTTTAAAGACATTTTAAAAATAATGGGGGACTTTTACGTAATGCAATGCTTCACCAAACAGATCAAAAAGGAATTGACACACAGAGTTGGGTGGTCTTCTGTCCGAGAACCTGACTTGGTATTTAATTGCCTGTCCTGTGGTCATCTGGGTACAGTTGTTCCCGGCACAAAGAGTGAGGCCATGAAAAGAGCCACTGTTATTGCAATTGATCTGCTGACAATTTTACACATGTCTTGATTTTAGTTCGATATGAGCCCATTTTGAAGGTAGAGCTAGAAGGGAAGGAAATTTAAGTTCCATCGCATATCTCTGTATTTTCTGATGCACAGGGTAGATCCTTGGCTATCACGTGGATATGTAAAATCCTGCCACACTGACCACAGCAGATTGGACCCAGAACTGAATGGATGAAAATTACACTTATTTGAGTTGGAGCAGGGTCAGACAGACTCCATCAGGTGGTGCCAGTGTAGCATCCAAAGATAATAAGGGTAGAGGAGGTATAGATAATCCAAAGATAATAAAGGTAAGGGAGGAGGCAAGACACTTGGTAGCTTCTCCTGCTTCGGCTCTTTATATTGCATCCTTGGCAGGCAGTTAAATTTCTTAACATCAGACATAACTATTAACCATAAATGGCCCCCAAATATTTACAGTCACCTTGAGTATTTTGGATAATCTAATCCTCATGATTAACTGCTGCCTTGACACTTCAGTATTAATAATGGAGAATTTTCTTCTACTAACTCAAAAAAGCAACATGCAACTTTCAATAATCAACAACCTTTTAATTTTTTATCCAGACGTTTCCTGACTCACAATGGTGTTTGACTTAATGATTTTTCTTTTGCAACTTAACAAAGTTGGGAAGGCCATATGCATCCTGTAGAAACTGTCCTTGGATTTCTGAAATTGGATCTTTTCCTGGGCTACATATGCATACAGTGCTCATACAGCTCTCTTGTGATGCTGGGCAGTGAGCCACAGCCCCCAGTCAGCCACACAATCATGAGGGCAAAGGACTGATCACTTACAACCATTCTCTACCATGCATCTATTGTGTTTTTGATCCTCAGTATAGTATTCAATAAATTACATGAGATATTCAACACTTTATTATAAAATAGGCTTTGTGTTGGATGATTTTGCCCAGCTGTAGGCAAATATAAGCATTCTGAGCACAGTTAAGGTGGGCGAGGCTAAGATGTGACGGTAGTAGGTTAAGTGTATTAAATGCATTTTAGACTCAGAATATTTTCGGTTTACAATAGGCTTATGAGGATGTAGCCCAACACAGTATTTTATGCTTCTCTAAATAGTAAACCTCTCTGTTCTTTAAAAATTAAGTGTACTAAATAATATTTATTAATAGTTCACTAGTGGAATATCTCCCTACCAGAACGAAGTCACAAGGAAATCAAGAAAATATATAAATAAATAAAATAGTAGGAAAAAAAAACCTACTAATAACTAAAAAGAGAAAAGAAAAACAAACATTTCAAACTTGGGAGGGCAATATTCTTCACTTCAAACCCAAGAAACTTTACTCTTGGATATGCTATGTCTGAATCCTAATCACCATTCTCTGTAAAAGTAAAATTACCTAAAATCAATATTCTGGCCTTTCCTAGGCTTTTGCTATCTTCAAAACCAGCATTTGATCTATTTACTCTAAGTGTACTGAAGGGCAATAACTACAATTCAGAATCACCTTACTACCCTCTCTGCCTTAATCTGGCTCCAATCTGTCTAACTAATGTAATGCATGCCAAACATTTTTTCTCTTCCCAAACTAATAATATCACCAACTGTTGCTGATTTATTTAGAGGCTGTGAGCCTGGGCTATTAGCTCTGTCAGGAAAATTCAATGTGGATGAGAAAAAACTCCTCTTTCCTAGGGGTGGGGAGAATACAAGAAAGGTTAAAATAAAAGAAGCAAGACCCGATGCATCTAATCTGTTGCATGTGATGCATTGCTAATCTGTTCTCTGTTGTTTTATGGACCCTTCATGGAAACAGCAGAAGGACAAAGATCAGATTGTGCTTACGAGGCCCAGGGAGAACACGCACTTCCTTGGTAATCTAGTACTATAGTCAGTGCTTTTCTTACCTTATCTGCGAGCACTCAGAAAATCCCAATACTAGGCAATTTTTGGCTTATACAGGACAAAGAGACAGTGTCTAACGTATGAGTGGTTGTATATCTAAAGTTTGTATGTTATGATTAACTCAATTTGAATTTCCAAATAACTACCGTATGTTTCCACAGAAATAAAATGTTCTTGGGGTACATTACAGAAATCCAGCTAACCCAATTCCTCAGCTTATTAACAGTCTCTATTAACAGGATCTATTTGAGAAAACAGAATAGGTCTCAGCAAACCACAGCCGGTGAGTCCAATTTAGACTGTTACCTGTTTGTAAATAGTTTTACTGGACTGCAGCCATGCCCCTGCATTTACATATTGTCTACTGTTGTTTTCAGGTTGAATGGCAAAACTGAGTAGTTGTGACAGAAACCATATGGTCTGCAAAACCATACATATCTACTATTGGGGGCTTTACGGCAAAAGTTTGCTGACTTCTAGTTTAGAACCGTCCTGGAGAATGGGTTTAGCTGAATTAAGAAAAGTCCTATCAAGGGAGAGAGCTTTTCCACCCAGCCTTCTGCTCGCTACTCCACCCTATCATCAGCATACATGTTCTGCTACCGGCTACTGAGGCCCTGGGAGGCGACAGTGGAAGGAGATTAGTGACCACAGAGAAGGAAGGGTTCCTAAGCAGTAGTACAAGGTATAGAACAAAGGAGAGGGAACAAAGAGAAAGCACCTGGGTATCAGAAGGGAACAGAGTATCTTTAGCTATCCAAGCAAAGCTGCTTTTCTTACAAAAGGTCAAATAAAGACCCTCTTGCTAGGTCTCTTTTCTCTAGTTATCTGTGCTATAAAATTTTGGAGTTTGTTTACTAACTGGCTGTTGTTTTAATCCATAAAGGAATTTTATTTTCTCAACTAGGCAATAATCTCTTTCTCTTCAGATACTATGTCTTTTAGGCCTTTCAGAATGTCTGACACAGTCTAGGCACATGCTGAGTAAAATAATCAGAGGCGACAGATGGATTAGGAACAGAGGCTATATTCAGGCAGAGGTGCTCGGAGACAAGAATACATAAGACTTAATTTGGTCAGGTGAGTGTTTCTGAAAAATTCTGAAAATTTCCTGACTGAGGAACCATTATTTTTATCAATGGTCTTTTTTTTTTTAAATCTTATTTATTTATTTGACAGAGAGAGAGATCACAAGTAGGCAGAGAGGCAGGCAGAGAGAGAGGGGGAAGCAGGCTCCTGCTGAGCAGAGAGCCCGATGCGGGGCTTGATCCCAGGCGCCCCAATTTTTACCAATAGTCTTGATATTTTCCTGAATTTCAAGACGTTGCAACTGGAAACAACGCATATTTATTACATATTTTTGTTTTCTATTTTTGGAAATTACATCGCCAAAAGGCTAAAATTTTATTTATTTATTTATTTTTTTTGTCTTTCAATATCGGCTCTCCTGTTGCATAGTTGTTATGCCATCACTCACGATGTTCCCAGTCGTCACCTGCTAAAGAGAAGATACCCTGGCAACCATCCAGGACGAAAGAAGGCCAGCGAAAGGGCCAGACAGTAGACAAAGTCCAAAATTTTATAGCAGAGACAATTAGAAAAGAGTAGAATTCAAAATCCAAAACTTCATAGCTAGATAACTAGAGAAGAGAGAGTCAGAAATCATGTCCACTTCCTGATCCCTGACGGCTCTTAAGAATGTCAAAGAAATACCAATAAAAGATTGCACTTTTAGCATCATACTAACTGTGCTTTCAACTAATTTGCCATAAATTGCCCTTAAAAGGAAATTAGAATGTTGATTAATGCAAGTTTAACACAGAGCTAAGTATAATAATGGCATAATATTACCGGCAATAACTTAATTATTAAGACATTATCTAATTTAAATTTTATAATCACTATGTGTCAAGTTATTAGCCCTGTTGGAAACTAAGTTTATGGATAATTATGTAACTTGACCAAGATTACACAGCTAGATAGCAAGGAAGACAAAATTGGAATTCCTATCTGCCCGATATCAGATCTCACATCTAGGATCTTGCACTTTCTTTCTATGGATAGTTATGTATAGTTATGTATTCATATACGGATAAACTAGAGTTCCTAGTCATTATACTAGATTCTGGGAAATCAGGAGTAGGTACAACAGACATGAATTTATAATTTGGTTTTCACGGTGTTTATTATCTGGTCTTGTCACATCACTAATTAAAGAGTAGTTATTAAGTAACTAGTCGCACAAATTCATAACTGAAAGCTGTGGAAGGTGCTACAATAACCAGGGGTGTCACAGGGAGATCTTAGCAGTGTGGGGACAGAGAAGTTTCCTTTCCTGAGGAGAGTATTCCAGGAAGAAGGGAGAGATCCGCAGAGGGCCTGAGGTTGAAGAGAGCAATGTCTGTTCCAGGAACTGAACGAAGACCAGTGTGGCTTGGCACGAGGAGTCTGAGGGAGGAATGGGCTTTCCAGGCATGAAAAGGCATACAGATATACGGGTCTTTCTCAATCATGTTAAGGATCATGCCTTTGTCCTAAGAGTAGAGGAAAATCACTGAAGCGTTTTAGGCAAGGAAAGGACATTGTTCTGCTTTGTATTTAAAAGAGTGGAGAATGGATTGAAATGCTAATGTGAATTAGGGTGGTCATGGTGGAGGTGGAGACAATGTGAGAATCCTCAAAAAGTAAATTTGTGAGAACCTGGAGCTGGGCCAGAGATGGAAGGGGAGAGAGGTCCAGGATGATGCCTAAGCTCTGAGCATGCACTCATCTACTCTCTACTTACAACTATTTCCTCTACCCTCCACACCATCCCAGTATTTCTCAGAAACTTTGAATTGATGCATATGGTTTCTTGGATACACATGACTACATGACCACCTAACTCCTTTTGTTGCTCCCTAAACCTTTCTGTGGTAAGGACTTTAGAAGGTATGTCACAGAAGGAAAACCAGTTGGGGCCCACTAGACAGTAGCCTCCTTATACCCTTTCTCCAAGAAAGAGATACACTCACTGCTAGCATATATTCCATTGCTATGTTTTCTCGATTCGTGTTTTAGAGTGAGAATAAAAAAAAAGGTTTTATTTTTGTTTGTTTATCATAGTAAAATAACAGGAAAATTAGCAGTGTCCTGATTAACATTTAAATGTTTTATGTGAAATTTCAGAAGTGTTCTTCATGAAATTCAATATAATTAAGCATTAGCGTAAGAGGACAACCAAAGCCTGTTGCTACTGGAAACTAGTTACTGTATTTGTTCTTGAGCTTTTCTCTGTCTAATTTTTAGTAGAGAAGCTCTTAAGGGTAAAATAAATTCAATTAAAAAATTAGCAATTTTTTTCAAATTAATTTTGAAAAATAACATATTGTCTTTACCTAATTGATTGGACCCATGCATGTTTAAGACTAAGATGTCAAGTCTCGTAGACCCATGTTTCACTCATAGAGAAGTAGTGAAAAATGACAATAACTTGTAAATACCTATTGTAAAGCAAACCCCCCATATCAATAAGGGAAAGACACTGCAAAAGCACTATAGACCTTTGCCTCCATGGTATCTTGAAAATGCATCCAAATGGTAAAAAAAAAAATGTCACCGTGGATTATCTACTTTTCAAAATGCCAGGATACTTTTCACAAAAAGGCCCCTGAAATAATCTGGAAACATAAAAGGCCACATCTGTAAAACTTGACAGCTTTTACTTCAAATGATTAATTAATGCTGTTTAGCTATTGTGCTATAAAGAAATGCATGTGTAAGACTAGAAGTTGAAATTAATTTCATTCTCTAAGAATTCTGACACTGTTGCTTGAAAACATCTTTTTACCACAACTAGCTTTACACAGTTCAAAGTCAGAGCTTACTTAAAACGATGCACTATAATTGTCTCATATTTATTGATCTATCTATGATAAGCTTGCAATAAATATTTAATGGGGAGAAAGGTAGAGGAGAAGGGAAGAGAGATGGAGGAAGTACAAAGGGAGTAAAGAAGAGAAGTAGGTAGAAGGGAAGGAGATGTGGAGGAGGGAGACAGTAGCAAAGAGAACGTAAAGAGGGAGAAGAGTAGAATCCATGGAAGGAAGAGAAGAAAGACATCACTGGAAAAGTATCAGTCAGAGTTTAGATTAACTCATCACTGTAAGATTATAGTGAGTTTCTGCTCCTTGGTATCATAAGTAGGAAACCACTCTAATGAGGTACTTCTAATATTAACAGTAATAAATCAAAACGAATCAATCAAATCCTGAATGCCTTGGGTGGTTGACACGGGCCAGTGCTCTTGGGCAAGATCAATAAGGAAGTCCACAGTGCTCAGCAGATGTCACTGAGAGTCTCGAGTGTGGCCATCAGCTGGGCTTGCCAGACCCTCCCTGGCCAGATTTTTTCCAGCTGTTTCATGCTTGCTCTTTAAATCAGGGACTTTGGCAGGAGAATATGCAAATCCTCAAAAAGTACACCCAGCTTTCCCTTAGAAATGACAAATAACTTACTAACCACTAAAGGAAGGAAACATGACTTAATCAACTAGAAATAAAACCATTAAATGTGTGGAATCAACAAGCTTAAGTGTTCTAGCATTGACCCACAGTGAGATTTTATGCATTTATTATTTCCACACTTAAACATTTATCATAAAACACACCAAGCCATGCCTGCTGTGTGTATGAAACTGCTCTCTATTTCATATTAGAAAGTCTTGTGTTTATGGAGAAAAAGGACACATATAGACATACAAGTTAACAGAATGACAAAGAGCCTTTTAAACTATTTTTTAAACTATTTTTAACTGTGTGTATCAAGGGGTGTGCATTCTTCTGACATTCTCATATTGATTTGTGTTGGTTTAGTTGCTATTTTGTGAGAACTCAAGTCACTTTTACTTGTGTACATCCAGCTTCGTCAACTATTTTGTTTTCAAAGAAAATTCATTCCAATGTCTCCTATTTGTTTTTATATCTCCAAGCAGCTCTGCATTTGGTGGAACTGAAATCAATGCCCTGGACTAACTGACAATTTTTCTTACTCCGAAGGGCAATATGAGAGAACTGGCAGGCATGATTTTGGGTGAATTTCATGGTTTTAGAAAAAAATAGAGCCACCGCTCCCTTTGTCAATGTTTCAGCCCCCCTTTTAGGTATCTAAATGGCTTTGTAAAATCTGCCCTGAAGTTTCTTTAGTTCAGTTTACATTGAGCATAGTTACATGCCAGGCAAAGATAAAGGCATGTTTATACGTTGTTACAGTGCTGTTTTTTTTATGCATTCTTTATTTATGCATACTACTCCTTCCTGAGGGAGCCCTAATTTTCCTTTGGGTATCTATTCCTGCCCACTATGAATATGTGTCTCTAGAGAACTTAAATCCCTCAGCACTGCCAGAGGTAGCCTTGAAGAGTATAAACGTTATACTTCTGTAAATATTTATTGGCTCAAGAGTGCAAACTTAAGCATATCAGGTTTTGATATTTCCCCTATTAACAAGATTGGTTCTAGAATGGGCCTGTGACCCAGTCTAAGTCAATGGTGTATGAGGGAAGATTTCCAAAGGCTTCTAGGAAAAAATGCTCCCTCATACTTAAAAGAAGTCACCGGGAAGATACATCACTTCTCCTTTGGATATCATGGCAACATACGGATGTTAAGTATGGAATTGTGTAGCCATAGAGAAGGCAGCAAATGAAAGAAGTACAGAAGAATCAAAACAATCAGAAAAAAAAAATGAAGCAGATGCTAAGTCTTGACTTCTGGATAGTAGGATAATTTGAGTAGAATTTTAAATTACTTCTACCAAAATCATCCCTCTAAATCCATTATGTCATCTCATTTCTTCCTATCAAATAGAAGAAATAGATATTATTCCCATATTACAGATATTAAACTTAGCTAACATGTCTTGAGTACCAGACACTGTGCTAAATGTGTGTTTTTTTTCAGATTATATCATTTAGTTCTCAGTCATCTGATGTTGTGTCTTGTCATTTTAAAGATCATGAAACTGATGTAGGGTACATAATTCCCAGACAGTCAACTAATACATGAAGAAGTGCAGGTCTGGCAAACCCCATCAACCAGGTTTCCTTCTGCAATATTATTTTGTTGAGTACAAGTATTTTTAACCTGCTTTCACTGCTGCCCTTGTTCTTTTCTATGGGAAGCAAAATAGGGAAATGAAAAAAAAAAAAAGCTGTAGATGAAAAGTAAACTAAAGTAGAATTCAACTGTTTGCTTTCACTTCGGTTTGGAACTTCTTCCACCCTGCCCCAGACATGGACCTTCTGTCTGGGACCAGCTGTTTTAAAAAAAGAGGAGGTGGGGTATGGTGCAGAATTCAGAGAGATGATTTCTTATTTAGCTGTAGCTGCCTGTCCAGAGTCTACTTCTTTCTATAGCAACAAAATCTTGAATAGACGCACTACATCATGCCAACACCTATGGCAAGGCCACAGGCTGGATAAGAAATAAAACCACTGAATTTGAGTAAATCTGTCATATCATATCATGGAAACTGAACAACCAGTTGAATGCAGTTAACTATGAAATGGAGTTTGCTGACCTTTATTCACAAGGAAGAGGTGCGTATTGATCAAGCTGACTCGTGTCTGAGGCGTTCTTCCTCCTGAGAGAAAGCCTTCCTGACTCCTTGGAAACCAGTAAGTAAAATGGAGCTTTGATTTTGCTCTGATTCCATTTTAATTTGTCTTCTTGGTCCTTTAACTAGTTCCCTTGTGTTTTTAGACTCTTGGTCTGATTAGTATTTCCTTTTGTTTATACAAATAAGATATTTCTTTAACTTTTATTTTTCTATAGACCCTCCCTTAAATTGTCCATTGTTAACAAAAGGAGAAGAACTATGTAAGAATCACTATGAGAAAGTAGCAATCCCTCCACAAAGTATGTTGGTTAGTAAATATGTCATTTATATCCCTTTTCATTATAACCATTTTGAGGATAGGAACTAGAGGCTTTCTGTTGTTGTTATTTCACAAAGTGTATATTAAAATTCAAAGCAATGAATGAATGGGTTTCAAAATATTTCGTAATTTCTCATTGAATGAAATAAACAGGATGAATTTCATTAATTATTGGCTAACTACATTTTTCTCCTTAAGAATATTAATTCAAGCATCATAGATACAACAATGGATAGGTAACTCATTAGGGAAAAGCTGTATCACTAGTTTATTTTTTTACCCACTAAATAAGTGGATTTTTATCCATTTTTATCCACTAAGAAATTTTTATTGAGTGCCTGCTGTGTGTCTAACTACACAAAGCTCCAAGGCTATACATGTTAAAGGGGTTGATATTTGCTTTAGGGTAATTAGAATACAGAGAAGTAATTAAAAATTGCAAAACAGCTTGATAAGTGAAAGGAAAATAGTATCAACTTCAAAGGTAAACACTCACTTTTACCTCTGAAACATATTATATCCCTAAGAGTTTTGACAACAAGGGAAGAGATAACCTAAGTCTCAAATGATGATATCTCCTGTGGCCACTCGTCGCTCTGAGCCTCAGAAAGTGATGTATTTTCCTAATTAAAGTTCACTTTCAAAATGATTTTGACCCAGGGAAAATATGAAAATAAATGAAAGGTATTACTGCTGACAATAATGTGGCATTTTGCTTTGCAAGAACCAGAACATTTATTCTTGTCAAATAAAATCTCATTCATCTTCCTAAATTTTCTCCTATAAAATGATGAATATGTGCCTGTGAAGCTGATGGAATTAATATCGTTCCAAATTACCAATTCACTAAAGTTTGTCGCCTGTTTGGCTTGGCAACAAATTTGTCATCAAGTTTCCCATCAAATTCATTCACATAAGCAAGAGACGACACACTCATCTACTTGCTCCTACTTAATCAAAATAGCTCTATTCCTCCCTCCATAGGTAATAAGTATCAAAGAAGAGATGCAAGCCCAGAGCCATATATGTGCAGCCAAAATTCTCTGCTTAATGTCACACACTACCTTCCAGCATAGTCAATGAAGAGTAGATATTTTAATTCATTCTTTTGGTTGAAAGTAAAAGAAGTTACTTATGAAACCTCAGTGGGAAGTGGGAGACACTATAATGTTATTTTGTCTGGAAAAAAGAGAAGGGAGGATTTCATAAGAATAAAAGAGGACACTTTGAACACCAAGCTCCTGGTGGGAGAAAGACACTAGGGTCCATGGAAGCCAGGTGAGTCTACTTGTTCCCTTGCTCATGGGCTGAATAGTGTTTCTCTCATGCCACTTCTGTCCCCATCCTCATACTTGTTTCAGTCTACTCTCTCTGTTAACTATGCTGATTTTATTTACTTATTTATTTGTTATTCCATTTAATAGATTCTTTTTAATCCCATGGTTTCTGCTCACAAATAGTTTTTCTCATTCAAAATTTTTGATTGAACATGATCCATCATAGCCTTTCGACTTCTCTATCAACACATTTCTTGAGTTTCTACTAAATTATGTGTGTAAATATGTGTTGAGTGGCTTGGGCCTGTGAGCCTGCCCAGGAGTCTGGAATGTGGAGCCAAACAGTAACAGATGTGGTTGCGTGAGGGCTACCCTTTCGACAGGAGCTTTGGGATGACTTTCCGATACAAAAGCTGTGCAAGTGTCAGACAGATATTTTTGATGTATTTATGATAAAGATAATAAAACATCCTTTCCTCCAGGTCTTCCCATACCAATTACAAGAGGTTTCTACACCTAAAAGACAACAAGCAGTGGTTCTGTGTCAAGCAGAGATGTTTCAAGTCTAGATGAGAGGGTATTATTCCTGGGCATTTCTTATATGTTACCTAACTATATTATAACCATTTTGAAGGTATGATTTAAAAAATGTCTGATCAAAATTCAACTCAAGGTCAAAATAAGCTTTTGTCTCAGCTTTAGTCAAACATTAGTCAGCTGACATTTGTGAAATGAAGAACAGCAAAGTTAAAGGATGTCATCTCTAAAGTGGCACAACATGGGCTTGAATCCCAATTCCACACTTTCTTAAGTCAATGAGTTTGGCAAAATTAATTTCTCTATGATTTAGTTTCCTCTTACATAAAATGGGTACAATAATAATATCTACCTCATAGAAGCTTTTGAGTACTAACTACAATAATCCATACAGTTAGAACAGAGTTGAAAGATATCTTTCCATTGGCTATGGTCATTATTACAGCCAGGGTCCCTGCTACATGCTCTACTTCTATAATTACACTTTAATCATCATAACCTCTCTATTGGGAAAATGGTATCGCCTGTTTTTGACAGAGAAGGTGGTAGATCTGGGACTGGAATTAAATTTTTCACAGAAATTTCCAGTCCAGTGATTTGCAACTTTATAAAAGCTTCTACTCAAAATCCAGATTAGGGTTTAAATTATGATCCCACACCAGAGAGAAAAAGGGAACTGAGTTTTGGAATGAGCAAATGACTTTTTAAAAGTTTCAAAATTATATTCCCACAGTGGTATTAACACTCGACAACCATAATGCTCTAGAACCTTAAAGCCCTGCTTAATTCAACATATGAGGAGTAATGGCACTGCATAGGCAGCCACAATACAGAATCTTCGAGTGCGTAAAAAGCATCTGCTTCCCCATAATGTCTCAATGAATCATTATGACAAACAGAAATAAAGCCAATGCATCTCACTGTATAGCTGATGCTGCTTTTCTGCTCACAAGGCACAGAAGTTAATTATTATGAACAGATGTGCTTAGATTGGACAAGAATTTATACTCCATGAAATTCAGCATGGACTAAAACAACACAATATGGTTGGGATATTTGTATTTCTTGGTAGTTGTTGAAAGAGATGCACAGCTCACCATCTCCCAGGATTCATTTGAATGCCCTTGAGGGCTTAATTTTCCTATTGCCAACATTTTCACATACATTTCACTCCAAAAGAATCCACTTTGCACATTATCACATTGCCTCACTCCTATGCTGTCCTGTGATTGGTTGGCTCAGCAACTGACATGATAGACTGATGAAGCCAGGATCACAGGAATCTTTATCTGGGTAAGTTAATTTTATTCTGTATCATGGTAAGGCTCTCTTACCCCTTCTAGAGTAGGTGGTCAGATAAAACTATGTAGATTCATTAGCATAAACACAGCACTTTTTTTTTTTTTTAAGTAGGTTCCATGCCCTGTATGGTGCCCAACATGGGGCTCAAACTCATGACCCTGAGATCAAAACCCGAGTTGAGATTAAGAGTCAGTTCAACTGACTGGGCCATAGCTCAGAATGTGTATGTATGATCTTTATACTCAAAGCACAAGGCAGGCAAAAATCAATCATTATTTAATTAATGAATACAGATACCTAGTATACTTGATATATAAAGAATCCATTCCACTCAACAGCAAAAAATCAAACTATCTAATTTAGGAATGGGCAGAAGACCTGAATAGATATTTTTTAAGAAGATATTCACATGGCCAACAGGTATCTTAAAAGATGTTCAGCATCACTCATCATCAGGGAAATGTGAACCAAAATGTCAATGGGTGCTGCCTCACACCTAGCAGAATGACTAAAATCAACAACACAAGAAACAACAGGTGATGGTGAGGACACTGAGAAAAGGGAACTCTTATGTGCATGGTGGGAATGTAAATTGGTTCAGTCACTATGGAAAAACACTATGGAGGTCCTCAAAAAAACTACAAATAAGACCACATGATCCAACAATTCTACTTCTGGGTACTTATCTGAAGAACATGAAAAAACTAACTCCAAAAGAGATATGCACCGCCATGTTCATTACAGTATTATTTACAATAGCCAAGACATGGAAACAGCCTAAGTGTCCATCGACAAACAAATGAATATGTGATACAACACACACACACACAAACACACACACACACATGAATATTATTCACCCCTAAGAAAGAATGAAATCTTGATATTTACAAAAACATGGATGAAACCTGAAGGCATAAATTATGCTATGAAATAACTGAAATAAATAAAATAAGTCAGAAAAATAAAAAACCATATGATCACACTTAAATGTAAGGTCTAAAAGCAAAATGAAACAAAACAAAACAAAAACTAAACTCATAGATACACAGAATAGGTTAGTGGTTGCCAGAAGCAGGGAGTGGGGGTGGGTAAAGGGAGTCAGAAGGTACAAACTTACAGTTATAAAGTTTAGGTAAGTCATAAGGATGTAGTATACAGCATTGCTACTATACTTAATAATATTGTATCATACATTTGAAAGTTGCCAAGAAAGTAAATCTTAAAAGTTCTCATCATACACAAAAATTAATTCTGTAATTTTGTATGGTGACGGTTGTTAACTAGACTTATTATGGTGATCACAACATATATAAATATGGAATCATTATGTTGTACATCTGAAATAGTATAATGTTGTATGTCAATTATACCTCAATAAACAAAATAAAATAAACAAAAGATACTTATTTTAGATTTACCCTGTTCAATGAATGAATTAATCATTATTTAGTTCAAGGCTACTCAAAGATGGATAAGAAATTTTCCGGTTCTACACTGTTCAGAATTTAGCCTTCAAGAGATACAATGCTCTAAACTACAGTATATGTTAAGTGCTAACATGGAAAGAATAATTCTTATAAAGTTAATAAAGAAGATAAGAATAATGAAAAATTCTATAATTTGAGGGTTAGAGACTGACTTCTTTGTGAAAACTTTATGTAACTGACCTCATTTAATCTCATAGCTATTTTATAGCATAAGTATTATTGTCATTTCAAAGATGGGAAAATTAAGGGTTAAAGAAATTAAGTAATTTGTCTAAGTCACGTATAAGTTAAAGTCAGAGAGTTGTAAAAAAATGAAGTCAGAGAGCCTAGATTAGTGTGTAAATGCATTTTGCTGAACTTCTCTGAGAAGCTAGAAAAGGGGAGGAATAATTCTGTCTTGGAAGTTGGGAGGGCTTCATGGAAAAAGTGCAATCTGATCTGGGCTTTCAGGATGAGTAGTATTTTATCAAAGAAAGGAAAGAACATTCAAGGTAAAGGACTGGTTGTCACAGACAGGAGCAGAGAAGAATTAATGAATTTGCACTAATCAGGACACATTTCTTCCAGTCCACCTTTGTAAGCATTTTTTACGTACATATAATAAAACTCATTCTTCTATTTAGATATAAAATCATGGTTCAGGCATTTAATACAAAGGGACAATTCCAAAACTATTCAACATATTATAGTCAATTTTTACATGGTCCAAATATACAGAGATTAACTCAAAATTAATAAGGTTTTATGAAGAACAAATTCTGCACCCTAGTGTTATTTCCTTTTTTTTTTTTTAAGATTTTATTTATTTATTTGAAATAGAGAAAACATGAGCAAGGGAGGGAGAGGCAGAAGGAGAGGGAGAGGCAGACTCTCCACTGAGCAGGGATCCCAGGACCCTGGGATCATGACCTGAGTCAAAGGCAGACAGTTAACTGACTGAGCCACCCAAACACCCCATGTTATTTCCTTAATCAAAGACTGATAAATCTTATTGACGACATATGATTTCAAAATAGTTATACTCTCTAATGAACTTGAAAGATTCTTTTCAGAGAAAAAGGAAACATTTTTTTCTTGATATAAGTATGGCCCAGTAGCCTAAAAATGTTTGACAGTGCTGTGGTATATAAGAGAATATATCGATATATACATAGACATATAGAATATATCTATATAGATACACATATATATAGAAAAATATAATATTGGACTATATGAACTGGGCCACAAGGTAATATAATAATGATATATTTACACTTGTGTAAGACCATATGCTAACTATGGGTACTATGACAAGAAATAAAACAAAAAGTCTATATGGGAGTATCTATCACTTAGGAATTGTATTCAGCTGCTAATAACAAATCCAACTCTAGTGGTTTAAACACATTAAATTCTCTTCCAATTTTATTCTCTCTTGTAAAACAAACCCAGTGACAAGTAGTCCAAGGCTGACAGAACAGCTTCCCGAGGATCTTCCTGTCTTTCTGCTCTTTAGTCCTTGATGTGTGCCCTCCATCCTCAAGGCCCCAAGATGGCGACTAGAGATCCAAAGGTCTCATCCGCCAGCCAGCTAAGAACAAGCCAAGGGGACAGCCAAGTCAGACCCATTTAAGGATATTTCCTAGAAGCCCTACCCAATAATTTCTATTTGTAACTCACTTGCTACCTCTAGCTTCAAGGAAGCCTGAGAAACAAGCCTGAGAAATAATAATAACGACTTATTAATTATTATTATTATTGCTATTATTTTAAGGCTGAGTACTTCTAAAAAGCCGAGTTTCTGTTATTAAGAAAAGGATGAAAATGACAATTGTTCAGGCAACTAGAAGTCTCCACCATAGTATCTGATATGAAAACTCCAAACTTAAGTAAGAGAAAAGAGCAGCAACAGCAGTGATGAATCTCTGCAGAGCTTCACACTCTGTAAGGTGTTTCTGCAGGCCACACAGTATTGAACGTGAAGTGATTAAACAGCAACAACCGAGATTAAAGGGGCTTGGGTGTGCAGATACTGAGACACAGAAATCCCCGTGGGATTCCCAATAAGAAGTAACTCTTTCTGCCAAAAGCATTCTAAACCGCTCCTCTGTGGCCATGGCAGGCAAAGTGACAGGTGAACACAGACACATCATCTCCAGGTGAGAGTTATAGCTGTAGGTAGCATCATGCAACCACGCTCATTACGGTGCAGAGAAGGGAGTCAGCAGCCTACAGAGCACACTAAAGGCAAGAAAAGCCGTCCACAGAAACAAATAGATAAACATCCATTCTCTAAGCTTTGAACAAGTGTACTGTGAACAAGTGCTCTGAATAAGAGAAAACAAGACTAGCACCTCTCTGCAGACAGTAGTAAGAACCTTGAAGCCAGGAGAGGACATCGTGGTAAAGATCACATGCAATAAGCTTGGGAGACATGAGTACTCCCAAGACATGAAGAGTATAGAAGAGAAGAAACATGTGGCACATTTTTACCAGAAACTTAGTGAGGAGGAGCAGGCTCTCAGGACCCATTATATGTCCTTCATAGAAACACACACATAAAGTTTAGTCACTTGAACAAAGATTGATTGATTGACTGACTGATTTGGTCTTCAAAAAGTCCCAACTTTAAGAACACTCTATGATTTTTCATGGAATTATAGAGAGTATGAAGAGATACTTGTAGGAGGTATTGTATTAGAACAGAGTAAGATTTTAGGTGAGAAACAATAAGGCTAGCAACTTGCATTACGAAATTCCACTTAATGAGTCTTATTTCCACATGCTACACATTACACCTTTCCATATTTGATGTAATTCAGTCTTCATAGTATGCTGGGAGAGAAACTATTCCCATTTTATATGTGGGAAAACTGCAGAAGAAGGAGGTTAGGAGATAAAATCAAGGTTACACATCTATTAGATATACAGACAAAATTCAAACTCCAATCATTAGATTTCAAATTGTATGCTGTTTCTGTCAATACCCAGCTTTTTCCTTGGAGGGGAAAACTGCCATCACGCTCAGTAGATGGACAAGCACGAGTTTAGTCCTAGACTGCAGCAATAAAGGGAACATTGCAATACAGTGAGTCAATATTTTTGGTTTCACAGTGCACAGCAAAGTTATGTTTATACTATGTTGTAGTCTATTAAGTGTACACAAGCACTACATCTTACAGAAACAATGTAGATACCTTAATTAAAAATAATTTATTGCTAAAAATTGCTAACCATCATCTTTGCTTTTATCAAGTAGTAATCTTTTTGCTGGTGGAAGGTCTTGCCTCAGTGTTGACTGATAGGGTGGCAGGTTGCTGAGCATTGGGGTGGCTGTGGCAATTTCTTAAAATGAGACAATAATGAAATTTAACACATCAATTGACTCTTCCTTTCACAAGCAATTACTTTGTAGCATGCAATGCTATTTGACAGCACTTACCCACAGTAGAGCTTCTTTCAAAATTGGAGTAAATTCTCTCAAACCCTGCCACTGCTTTATTAGCTAAGTTTATGGAATTTGAATTCCTTTGTTGTTATTTCAATAACCTTCACAGCATCTTCACCAGCCATAGATTCCATCTCAAGACACAACTTTCTTGCTAATCCATAAGAAGAAAGTCCTCATCCCTTCAAATTTTATCATGAGATTGTAGTAATTCATCATATTTTCAGGGTCTGCTTCTAATTCTAGTTATTTCCATCCCATCTGTAGTAACCTTCTCCATTGAAGTCTTGAACGCATCGAACTCATCCATGGGTGTTGAAATCAACTTCTTTCAAAATCCTGTTAAATGTTGATATTTTGGCTTTTCCTCACAAACCAAGAATGTTCTTAATAACATTGGGAATGGTGAATTCTTTCCAGAACGTTTTTAATTGACTTTGTCCAGATCCATTAGAGGAATCACTAAAACTTTCTCCACATCAGCAGTAAGGCTGTTTTCCTTTTTTATCATTCATGTGTACACTGGAGTAGCACTTTTAACTTCCTTCAAGAACTTTCCTTTACATTCATAACTTGGCTAACTGTTTGGCACAAGAGGCCTAGCTTTTGGCCTATCTCAGCTTTGACATGCCTTTGTCACTAAGCTTAATCAATTTCTAGTTCTTCTTCTTCTTCTTTTTTTTTTTTAATTTTTATTGTTTTACTGAGATATGTGTGAGAGACTGAAGGACGATGGCAAAGTAGGAGGATCCTGAGCTCACCTTGTCCCATGGACACACTGAGATAACAGGTATATCTATGCGATTAACTCAAAATGAGCCAAAGACTGGCAGAGATCTTCCATAGCTAATCACAGAGAGGAGGCCACATCGGCAAGGTAGAAGGGGTGGAGACATGGTTGAGAACCAAAACTCCAGTGAGACTACTGTAAACAAGAAGGACACTGCAAGCCATGAGAAGGGAGAAGAAAATGCCACGCTTAGAACCCTAGGCACCAGGGACATGCACAGGGAAGACAAATTCCCATAACAACTGGCTTTGAAAACCAATGGGTCTTAACTTAGGGGACTTTAAAAATCAGGAGCCTTACCTCCAGGAGAGCCAGAGGACAACAGAAAACTAAGTACCCACCTTTAAAGAGCCAGCAGAATAAATAACTCAGCTGACACAGCAAGGAAGCAGCAGTTCGAAAAATGCCTTGGGGATATATGAAGATCTATTTACCAATCTCAGAATGTGTGCTGGAGGGGCAGAGATTTTCAGGAGACATCTCCAAGAACAAAGGAGCTTGAGGGTACCATTTCTCTTCCTCTACCCTGGCCTAGATAGCTGGACACTTGTAGGAACGAGTACTAACAGGCTCTACATATCTTGCTAGCTCTACATGACCTGTCCTTGTGGTCACCTGTGGGCCAACCCCACCCAATCCTCCTGTCTTAGCAGGTGCACCTCCAATGCCCTACTACACAATGTGAGCAGCTGTGGCAGGAAACTGCACTACTCGAAAGTGACTCCTAACCTGGAGAGGGGGAGATAACCCCACACACCAGCATGCCTGCAGTTCTAGCAGCTGAGTTATTTAGCTGGCCACACAGGGAGAGAGCCCTGCCATTCAGTGCATTTACACCCACGGCAGAAGCTGATTCCTGACAAGTAGTCTGACTGTTGGCCCCACTCACCAATCAAAGCCTCTGTGGGGCCTTCAGGGAGTAAGACCTGCTGATGGATGCATCAGTGCAGAGAGGCTATTTGCAGACAGCTAGCCAGACTGTTGACCCTGCCCACCTACATGCCCATAGAAGTCTCACCCTACACAATGCACACATAGCAGGCAAAGCAGGTCACTGCAGCTGACTGAGCTAAAGGCAATCATGGCTCAGTCACAACAGCAGAGTGTGCAGAGTCCACACAGGAGACAATCCTGAATTGCCTGTTTCTGCACAAGAAAACAGTGTGCTACAGGGCCAAACTGGGCCTCTTCTATGCAAGGCCAATAATTTCAAGACCAGGACACACACATGACCTCTGTGGTTCATAGTAACAAATGCAGAAAGTCAGACAAAATGAGGAGACAAAGGAATATACCTCAAATGAAAGAACAGGACAAAAATCACAGCAAAAGAGCTAAATAAAACTGAGATAAACAGTATGCCTGGTAAAAAATTCAAAGTAATGGTCATAAAGACACTCGCTGGACTCGAAGAAAGATTGGATGAACTCAGATCCTCAACAAAAAGACAAAAAAATATAAAAAAGGAACCAGTCAGAGATGAAGAACTCAATAACTAAAAACAAACAAACAAAACACTGGAGGGAATCAAGAGCCAATTACAGGAAGCAGAAGAACAGATCAGTGATCTGGAACACAGGGTAATGGAAAGCAACCAAGCTGAACAATGAAAAAAAAAAAAAAAAGACGAAGACTAAAATTGAGAAAAGGTTAAGGGAACTCAGTGACATCATCAAGTGCATTATAGAGATCCCAGAAGGAGGAGAGAGAAGGAGGCAGAAAACTTATTTGAAGAAATAATAGCTGAAAAATTCGCTAATCTGAGGAAGGAAACAGATATCCAGATCCAGAAGGCACAGAGACCCCCCAACAATATTAACCTAAGGATGTCCACACGAAGACACATAATAATTAAAATGGCTAAAAGTAGTGATAGAGAATTGTAAAAGTGTCAGAAGAAATAAAATAGTTACATACAGGGGAAATCCCAGAGGCTCTCAGCTGATTTTTCAGCAGACACGTTGCAGGCCAGAAGGGAGTGACATGACATATTCAAAGTACTGAAAGGAAAAACAAAAAACAAAAACAAAAGACAAAAAGCTGCAACTAAGAATACTCTATCAAACAAGGCTATCGTCAGAATATAAGGAGAGATGGAGTGTTTTGCTGACAAACAAAAGTTAAAGGAATTCATCACCACTAAACCAGTCCCCAAAAGAAATGTTAAAAGGACTTCTCTGAGCAGAAAGAAAAGGCTATATCTAGAACTAAGAAAATTATGAAAGGAGAGAAATTCATAGGTAAAAGCAAACATGTAAGAAAGGTGGTAGATTAATCATTTACAAAGCCAGCATGGAGTTTAAAATACAAAAGCAGTAAAATCAATTATATCTAAAAATAAATTAGTCAGGGGGTACAAAAATTAAGATAGAAAATACGACATCATATACATAAAATATGGAGGGGGAGTAAAAGTTTAGTGCTTTTAGGTTGCTTTCGGCCACCATTACCTTAATATAGACTGTTATACATAGAAAATATTACATTTGAACTTAATGGAAACCAGAGATCAAAAACCTATAAGCAATACACAGAAAGTAAAGAGAAAGGAATCAAAGCATTTCATTAAAGAAATCCATCAAACCATAAGTGAAGAAGAAACAGAGAACTACAAACATAACTGGAAACAACTAACAAAATGTCAATTAGTACATATCTATCAATAGTTACTTTAAATGTAGATGGACTAAATGCTCCAAACAAAAGACACAGGAGGACTGAATGAATAAAAAACCCAAACCAAAACCAAACCAAACAAAAAGACCTGTCTATATGTTGTCCATAAGAAACTCACTT
>CM052883.1:90144693-90166813 GCA_028534135.1 Potos flavus | reverse complement strand
GGGCGCCTGGGTGGCTCAGTGGGTTAAAGCCTCTGCCTTCGGCTCAGGTCATGATCTCAGGGTCCTGGGATCGAGCCCCACATCGGGCTCTCTGCTCGGCGGGGAGCCTGCTTCCCCCTCTCTCTCTGCCTGACTCTCTGTCTACTTGTGATCTCTCTCTCTGTCAAATAAATAAATAAAATCTTAAAAAAAAAAAAAAAAAAACTGTATCTTCAGTCATCCTGGGATAATCCTTCCCCCATGACATTGATCCAATCATTTTACACATCCCAATTCCCAAAACATATTCAAAATCTGACCATTTTAGTCCTCTAATCATAGCATCTTGGTCAAACTCACCAGCATCATTCCCCTGGATGGTTTTAGTAGTCTCCTAACTAGATCCTTACTTGGATCCTTCCATCTAAAGTCTACTATCCATTCAACAAACATGTAAGTCAGGTCACATCAGTCTCCTGCATGAAATCATCAATGACTGTCCATTCCACTCAGAATAAAAATCAAAAGTCCTTACAAGACCCTCTTCTGCCTATCTGACCTCTTCTCTGCCTTTTCTCCTCCTGGCGTTTATGCTCAAGATTCACTGTCTTTTGCTGTTCCTTGACTATGACTGGCTCTTTACTATCTCAGGACTTCCCTGATCAACATATTGGAAATTAAACCATTCTCCTCACCAAAATCCTACATTTCTGATCTCCTTTCCTGATGCATATTTCTCCAACATGTATCACCTGACATAACATACCATACCTTTCTTTTGTTGATAATCTATTTCATTATAATTTAATATAATTTAATTAAATAATAACTTAATTCCTTACCAGGAGATAAGGAATTTTACCTTGTTTATTAATGTATTTAGTATCTAGAACTGGTGCATATGATTGATATACACACACACACACACATATATATATGATATATATTATATATATGATTGATGCCCATTAAGTATCCGCTTAATTAATTAATAAATAACTGAACGAATTGACAAACAATCATGCCTGTGAGAGCCAGAAGAACACTTTGAAAGCTGGGGTCCAGAGCCAGTCACCTGGAAGCCAGGAAGGAAAAGGCAGGATCAGCAGTTCAAAAGGAAGCTGGGGGCAGTTGGGTTAATGTGCATAATAAACATTAATGGGCTAGTTGTGATTCAGTGCCAGGTGTAATAATTTTTTTAAGGAGCCAGTGGGAGGGAGATTTTCATATTGCCTTATGAATTATAAGAAAGGTTATAAATTCCAATTATAAAAAGACTTTAATTACCTTTGTCAGTCATGAGAAATATAACAAATAAGTTCATCCTTAGCATAGCCACATATACTTTATTCTCCACACCTCCACACCAAGGTGGTTTTTACAGCTTGGATGCTTTTTTCCCACATGTCCACTGCTTTCTTTTTCTTCTCTGGCCTGTCTTTTCCTCTACTCTCCTCAGTCATTGCAAGAGCTCGTTCAGTGTTGCTTCCCATACACATTTAATCCACCATCTTTACTTTTTCCATGTTCCAATATCAAATAAACTACCCATCGTCACAAGCATGAATGTTTTCCTTGGCTGATTTCACTTTTCCTTTTTCCAGCATGTGCCTTCTGTTAGAGCAATGCTATCCTCTCACGGATTCTTATAAATTTCCCATCTCCTGATTTTCAGGCAGTATAAATTATTTGTCAGGGATAATATATTCCTGCTTTTTCACACTGAATTGGTAATAAATTTTGAAAATTTCATTTTCTTTTCTTTTTTTTTTAAATTTTATTCATGAGACAGAGAGAGTGGCAGAGGCAGAGGGAGAAGCAGGCTCCCCACTGAGCAGGGACCCCGATGTGGGACTCGATCCCAGAACCCCGGGATCACGACCTGAGCCGAAGGCAGATGCTTAACTGACTGAACCAGCCAGGTGCCCCGAAAATTTCATTTTCTATATGGAAATGTCCTAGTGAATAATAGTTGGATAGAAAACACACACACACACCCACACACATACACACACCCACTCTTATCCTATAATCTATAATCACTGGACCAAACTGTGTCACTAAATAGGTAGATGAATGGAGATAGCACACCATAAAATTATCATTGAAAGAAAGGAAGTGAAGAAAGGAAGACAGGAAGGCAAGCTTGTAAATGTTCATAACCTTTTGTAAATTACCAAATAACATGCCCAGGTTAAATTCTTCATTATATTTTATTAAATGATATTGCTATAATAAGTATGGATATTTCAGTTGGGATAAATTAACATTTCTTTCTTATGGTTTAAAAACTTGCAGAGGGCAGGGGCAAGTAGGAATAAGAAGCAATTAAAATAGCATTAGGTTTATAAATGCTAACTATAATGAGATTGCTATTTGATTTTCCTTAGCACATAAAACGTAGAGGAAAATACTATGAAACAGATTTTTGAAAAGTCATAATCAACCTTTATCTACTTCTATTCATTTCATGAAGTAGATAAAATATTTTTCATCAAGCACATAACAGTGAGACACAGCAATGCTCCTATAAGGAATATTGTTCAATACTTTATTGGCCAATTGAGAAAACAGACATAAAAGATTGCATATAATATCATGTTTTATAGTTTAAAAGCAATTTCTCAAAAATGTAACAAATCTATATAGAGAGAAAGTTTAAAAATCATATCTATCATTTACTTGTGCCAAATCAATTTCCTATAGTGAATAGAAAAAAAAAGATACAATAGCAACTATTCAAAGTTAAAAATATGTATGTTTAAGCTTAATAGCCAGTTAAGCCACAAGTTTAGATATTTTTTAAAATGTGATAAGAGTATGTTGTTGCTTTTCAACAAAAAATGTTTCCCCAAATCTTTCTATATCTTAATAAAGTAGTTATAGTTGCACTAAAAAATGTTATTTTGTAGCTTTGTCCTCAGATTTCTTCATCTGAAAAATCTAAATGCAATCTTTCAATGGCACAAAATAAAATCAATAGCTCTTATAGTTCATCATATATTTATACATGTTTAAATAAAGACTATACCAAATGAGTTTAGTAAATTTGCTCTAGAATATTGTCTGTACTATAGAAGTTAGGCACTTTGGGTTCAATCCAAGAGTGTGAGAGGAGAAAATGATGTACAACACCAACTTCAAGGTCAGGTAATGAGTCATGATGGAACTTGGCTTTAAATATTTAAATTGCCATATTAATGGATTCATCTTTTGGCAATCAATTTATTCCCCTTTAGATATCTGCATATTTCTTACCTGGAATTTGTGGCTTTTGAAAAAATTCTCAAATCTCGCCAAGCTAAACTCAGTATGCTTACCTATAAAATATGTTGTAAAGGCAGGGAAAAGGATGCTAGGATCATCCTACTATTTATTTGCTGAGATCTCCTCCAATCTTCATATCTATAATTCTTTGGAAAAGACAACAGATCTTAACAAGGTCCAATCCAAGTATTATGGGAATAATAATAAAACAGTTCACTGGAGATAAAGACAGAAAAAGCAAAGCAGTAAACATGAGTCAAATATTTGAATCTGATAGGCCAGTTATAAGTAACCTAGTTTGAAGAAGGTCAGAGTTTTATGGTTAAGGAACAGCTCAGTATATTAGAATGGCTCAAGCAATGAGCAAGGAAGCTGTAACATCCAAGAATTTCTAGTCACTGGAGTTTTTCCTTAGGGACTAGATACTTGTGATGGTTTGTGTGTGTCAATCTGACTGGATCTCAGGGTTCCCAGATATTTGGTCAAACCTTATTCTGACTGTATACATAAGGATGTTTCCGGATGAGATTAACATTTGTATTGGCAGACTGAGTGAGCAAAGCAGATTGACCTCTCCAATATGGGTGGGCCTTTGTCCAATTGTTGAGAACCCAAATAAAACAAAAATACTGAGTAAATGAGATATTTCCTGCCTAACTCTTTGAAGTAGAACATTGTTTCTTTCTGGCTCTTCCTGGGTCCTAAATCATCCACTCTTAAGATTTAAACTTATACCACTGGCTCTCTTGAGTCATCTCAAGAGAGATGCCAGTCCACTGGCATTTGTTAGCCTCCATAATCATGTGAGTCAATGCCTTATAATATAATAATAATAGTATATAATTATATAGTACACAAAATTATCATGTTATTATATATTATATATAGCATTATGTATATATTTTTTCTTTGTTTTGCTGGCATGATTTTCTTCATAGTCTAGGAGCTTAGAGACCAATAGAGAATATTTACATAAAAATTTGTGATATGAAATATGTGAAGAAAAAAAGTCATGCCAAATGGGTTTATCCTCTCAAAGAACCCTGAACCACTTACAGCAGGAGAATAATGGTATTTAACTTTTGATGTTTTGGGTTAACATGCTATTACCATAATACTGATAGCCATAAAGCATATAGCTTAAAACAAAATTCAAAGGAAGAACTCAAACATCAGTGAATGAAAAAGGTCAAGTCATGTAGGACACAGATTTACAAAGCCTAACTCAGCTTGGTCAATAGAAGATAAAATATTTTGGACGTCAGGTATTAATGGTAACAAATTAGTCACGTGAACCTCAGTACTTAAAGAAATATAGGACTGGAAATTCCACTAACTAAAAAAAAAATTTTCATTTCAGTAGGGCAAGATGTTCTACTTAAAACTAATATGTTTTTCACTGCCCATGGTATTTGTGTACTGTTTGAGGGATGGGGGCATGATATAAGGCAAAATTCAAAATTCCCAAGGTAGAGGCACCTGGGTGGCTCAGTCGATTAATCACCTGCCTTCGCCTAGGGTCCTGATACCAGGGTCCTGGGATCGAGTATTGCGTTGGGCTTCCTGCTCAGCCTGCTTCTCCCTCTCCCTTTGTCACTTCCCTTGCTTATGCATTCTCTCTCTCAAATAAATAAATAAGATCTCTTAAAAAAAATTCCAAAGGGAATCTTATAAAGGCAACATGTGCAAAGAAAAAAATAGGCATCTGTATATGTTAAATATATTTTAGAGAAAAGACTGAAAATCTACCATTTTTTTAAATTTAATTTAATTTTTTCAGTGTTCCAAGATTCATTGTTCATGCACCACACCCAGTGCTCCATGCAATACGTGTCCTCCTCAATACCCACCACCAGGCTCACCCCTCTCCATACCCCCCTCTCCCATATCTACCATTTAAATATAATACTTTAAACTAGGTAAAACAGAAAAATAAATATTCAATTGACAAGTTGTGTTATTTATTTAAGCCATTTCCTCAGCATTTGTGGTTACGATATTACTGGTTGTGCTAGTGTTTTAATTGGAATAGATCGTTGTTTATCTTTCTTTTTTTTAAATGTTATTTATTTATTTGAGAGACAATAAGAGAGGACGCGAGGAGCAGAGGGAAAGGGACAAGTAGACTCTGTGCTGAGCACAAAGTCTGATGTGGGGCTCAATCTCACAACCCTGAGATCATGACCTGAGCTGAAATCAAGAGTCATACCCTTCACTGACTGAACCACCCAGGTGCCCCAGATTGTAGTTATTCTATCGTGACTCCACTGAGGAAATACAAAGAAAACGGAGACAATAACAAGCTCACCTAAGAAATTACATGTGAGATGTGTTAGCATGGATCAGCAGTGACACTGCAGGGAGAGACAGAGGAATAAAGGAAATGTAAAAGTAGCATGTTAATAATTATTTAATATGGGTGTGTACACACACATATATACACACACATACACATATAGTATATTTGAAACTCCTTCTACAATAAAAAGTAAAAATGTCAGCATTAGTTAGAATTCTATGACCACAACAAAAGATGAGCAATGTCACCTATTTTCCAGATATTTACTGGGTGCCTAGAATGTGCCAGAAGCTATGTATCAGGGTTACAAAGATGAATTAAACATAATTTCAGCCCACCAATAAGAGCGAGATAAGTAAAACAACAATTCAACTAGCACCAAAAGAAACTGAAAGAAGACTGTTAGGACAAGATGGGAAAATAATCTTTCATTCAGAAAAAAGTAGAGTTTGTGCAAGAAAAAAAAAAGACAAACTCTCTAGAGAAAATTAAGTGGTTAGCTGAATTACATAAAAGAGGGGTAGGGCTAGGTAAGGTGAGAAATGAAAGCAGGGGCCAGATCATAAATAGCTCTATATGTCATGCTTCAGAAATAAACAGGGATGCATTAAAAATGTTAAACAGGTGGTAATACAATGAGATATTAATTCCAGAATAATCATTCAGAAATGTGAGGCAGAAATTTGAAAAATATTATTATATAGTCCAGAGATGGTGATGGGACTTGACAAACTGGCAATAGTAAGAAGAGAGAGAAGAGAAGAGATTTGGGGTAGAATCTGTAGAATCTCCTGTTCGGTAAGACATGATTAGTTAAGAATTAGGAAGATTCTAGAATAATAACAGGGATGCCACTATTTTGAATATGAAATATAGGAATAACAAGTTTGTTGTATCGATGTGTATTGAAGATTATGAAATTGCAACTGAGAAGGGTGTCTGGGTGGCTCAGTCAGTTAAGCATCCGACTCTTGGTTTAGGCTCAGGTCATGATCTGATGGGTCATGGGATAGAGCCCCACGCTGGAGTCCATGCTCAGTGGGGAGTCTCTTTGAAGATTCTCTCCTTCTACCCCTCCCCTCACTCATACACACTCTCTCTCTCAAATAAATAAATAAATCTTTTAAAAAATAAAAGAAATAACAAAATTGCAACTGAGAGAACCAATTCTGATTAACTTAAGCCAAAGACACAGAGAGATTAAAGGTAGGGAGAAAGAAGGATAGGAGATATTTCACAGAACAGGAGAAAAAAACGTAATGACACCATATCTCGAAAACAAACAAAAAACTAGGGCAGTTCTTAAGTTTGAATAGCAAGAAAATTCTATAGGAAGCAACACAATTGGTTCACTCAACTTAATATTCAAAACCCAGGAGACTAGTCTTAATGACTGGCTGGGAAATTACGCCCCCTATACCCTGGCAACAAGAGAGCAGCAACCTGATTCATAGTTCCACTAAGAAATAAGAAAACTCTGTAGTGGAGATAGGAGTGCTAACATATGTATTTAACCTGTAAGATGAAGTGAGTAAAGAGCTCGTCATGCTATTCATAGAAAGGCCAATGCAGGGTAAGGTCATGATCAAGTCATGGTCCAGAGCTCTCAGAAGTAACTGGGATGATGAAACTGGCTGGACAGTAGGGAAAGGTGAGGGTCTTTATGTCCAACATATATCAGTGGTTAGCCTGAGGAAGAACTAGCGTCATATGGAAAAAATATTCCTAGTTTAAAAGTAGTGGTGACAAAGTTACTCCTCTAGTAATACAAGGGAGAAAGCATACTTAACAAATGCCAACTGTGTTAACAATTGATTAGATTATTATGATGATGTCATTGCAAGTTAAACTTAGCAGTTTACAAAACATAAACACAGAATAAATAGTTGTCTATTTGTGGTATAATTATACCATTCATGTCACTCGGACTTCCAAGGGAAGTTGCCGATAAGATGGTAGAGTATTCAAATCTGCAGTGTGCCTGAGTGCTTCAGTTTTTAATTATGCGTTTGCACGTTTGCAACTGTCATTATTACCATTTTCCACCCAATTGCAAATTCTGAACTTCTCTCGATCTACACATCAAAACAAATTCTTTAAAAATCCCTTTAGCATGACTCCGGCCTAAATTGCATTTGTAATTATTTTACAGCTATACACACAGTTAACCAATTAGCTTATTAACCTGAGCACAGTTTGTAATAAATATTTATATGGGAAGCAGTCTGATTAGTCCTTTAAATGAAAAGTTATTTTAAAATTACATCTGTTTAATCATGAGAAAGTGAAGCTAGCACTACACTTCTGACTCTAGAAGTAGGATTTCTCAACTTTGGCACTACTGATATGCCAGAACCAAGCCAGTTGTACCTCCTGCCTTCCAGTCTTTACCATCAAAAATGTCTCCAGATATTGCCAAATGTCCCCGGGGAGGCAAATTCACCACAGGTGGAAAATCACCACCCTGGAGAAAGTGAAGCAACACCTTCCCCTGCTCTATTGTAGGTAAGGGACAAAATCCTTCCACTTTTATCTAAGTTCCCAGAGGGGAACCTGATAATTACACAAGTTTAATTCATGATCCCACCATCAGAGAATCAGATGGCATGGTATTTTATCATCATCTCATTATCTTATACAAGAAACAGACTTTTGAAACAATCTGTAAAATATACACACTATCAAGTAAAGGTGACACAGATTCTACTCTCCAGGAGATTAAACTATAAGCACATGGTTCCTTTTTCTATTTCTTGACTGAAGCATAAAGTTTTTTGTAATAATAGTTTTAATATGTTATACTTTCTGATTTTGCCTTTGCAGAATAAAATCACATACGAATTACACGCACTTGTATTCATCATATTTTGGCTAATGTTATGAACTTCCTATTCTGGTATACAAAGTAGTAACTGTTGAACAAACACTTACTGAACAATTATTAGTATATAGTACAAGGCGATTTGGAAGCATTGCTGATAGATGAATAAGGTACATTCTCTGCATTTTGGGAGTTGAAATATATAATGAGGGGGACAATGAAGGCATAATATAATACAACACATAAAGTATGAGTAAGTAAGGAGTGCACACTTGTAAGTATTTAACTACAACTGGAAGAATGGAATTATGTGGAGAAGGAAGTAATATCTGAGAAGGGACCAGGAGGTGTAGGACTGAACGAGTGGAGGAAGATAAGATTTCCAGGCTAAAGAAGAAGCTTAGCATTTATGAATGCTTTGTGGATGATGGGTGTCACTTGGGCAATGGCTAGCCGAGTGGGAGAAATAAAACAGAATGCTTTATATAGGATATTTAGGACACATGTAATGACTTTGAATGTGAAAAGGTCAGCCAGTGAAAATTCTTTGGTAGGTGAACGATAAAAACCAGATGAATTACTCTACACAGATAGCCCTGGCTTCAAAACAAGGATGGATTAAGAAGTGTACCTAGATATAAGGAGAACCATTGGAAAGTTACTACGAAACTCGGAAACACATTAACAGTGGTCTAGAAAAGAGAGAAGAGATTGTGGGGAATTTATGAAGATGCAACTGGCAGGATTTGATGGCTAACCCCCTTTATCAATGGATGGTGGAGAATCAACTACTTGAGACTGAAAAACCAGGAAGAAAAATCCAGTTTCTGGAGGTAGTATGTCCTTTTTTGGAGGCAATGAATTTAAACCATCAGTATATCGCCTGCAGGTTGAGTAATGATCAGCAGGTGAAAATTCTAATCTGGAGTTAAGAGAGAGATTTGCCTTGAAACAAAGACCTGGTGGATCATCTTAAAGGTTAAAGCTTTAACAGCTTAAAGCTTAAAGCTCCAGAGAAAGTTAGAGTTCTCCAGACAGACATTAAAATGGGGACAATGAGAGCAAAGAGGAAGACTATGAAGATTGGGGCTACGTAAGGTTTGGATAGAAGAAGAAAAGCCAGGCTTAGAGATTAGGATCTAAGTATTCAAGAGAGGTAGAGAGGCACCAGGAGAAAAGTGCGACATGGGAGTGGAGATGGGGAGTCTCAAAAAGAAAGGGAGACCCTTTGGAAATAAATATACATATATATTACTCAAATATATACATGATTTAAAATTAGAAGTTCATGGGTGACTACCGGGAATGCCATTTTATAAAAACTCTTTCATCTTTCTTCCTCACTGCTCCTGCATCTGTGTCCTGATATTTTACCCTAGAGTCTAGAATTAAGGGGAAAAGGACTTTCTTCTTTCTAACTCCTAAATTTATCTTTTCATTCAGTTGCACCCCCTCCTATCTCCAGAATTATACTCAAATTAGTATTTTCTCCCTCCCTTAACATCTTCAATGTATTTCTTTAACCATTTATTTCTATTTTTTTCTTCATATTTTTGTAGGGTGGTCCTTCTGTGCACTTTGAACCCTAAGCTATAATGCTAACTTTTTTCTTCTTTTCTTTGACAAATATTCTGTAAAGTCATCTATGAAATACTTGTTTCCTCTCAGACCTTGGTCTCAAAACTATGATTTTTTTTTTATATACAATCACTTCACTGAGACTAGACTCTGAATATTCAGTCCAATCAGTTGCCAAATCCTTTCTCTCATCTCTATTTACACAATTATTTCTAAAACATTTGGCAATACCACATACATATTTCTTAAAAATTTCCCCCTTTGATTTTTATAATACAGTACCCATATTTCTCAATAACATAAAAATGTCGGTTGATATTTTGTGAAAAAATATTGTCTGTAGGCAAATAGATTTGGGCAAATTGTCTTCTAAAAAGAAAAAAAAAGGAATAGATTTCTTCACTGTAGCATTTCTAAAAGACTTCATTATGCTAATTCTACATTGAGAATTTTTAAGAGGAAGATCATTTGGTCACAGAACAGCCTTTTTGTTTCATGTAATCCATGAATCTTTCCGCTAATTTCCCCTTAGTTTTACAATATTCACATTCTCCCTGGACCCAAAATATTCCTATCATCCAAGCTTTGAAAAGGGGAAGGGAATTAACACATTGTGAACAGCCGCAAACATTGGTAAAAGCAGCAAGAAACTGGAATCATTAATCCCATTGTGGGTGGGAAAACTGAGGCACAGATAGGTTAAATCGTTTGATCAAGTTCAGACAAGTAGCGAGTGGCAAAACTGTAATTTGAGCCAAGGTACTTCACATTCCAAAGAGAAGGAAAGATCTTTTTATCATATGGGATTGCCTCTAGGTCTTATGTCTCTACTTTTTCTCTGTCCTTTCTCTGAACTGGCATCAACTACAACCTATAAGCAGATGATTTCAAAATATACGTTATTTTTCTAAAAATGACATCAAATTTCTTGTCAGTATTCATCATTCTCTTTGGTCTAAAACTACTGAATCTTTTCAATTCATCACCGTCTTTTGCTCTGTATATACATTAGGCAAGTAAATACCACTGATTTTTTTTTTCTTAAATGCCATTTATGTACCGTCCTTCTAATGAATTCCCAAAGTCAGCACTCCTACTGGTAGAGGCTTTCAGAACCCTGTGCAGCATAATTACAAAGCCTTAGTGAACCTCAAACTTCTTAGTTTCAGTTCCTACTTTCAATATGTTGCTATGAGGTTGATCCTTCTATGAACCGATTGAGTGTAATTGACTTTAATAGGTTTTTAAATCTCATTCCTCATGCATCTGTGTTAAAAGACTGGTCTTTGTCCCACCACGTGAATCCTTCAAACCGTGGTTGGCGTAAAAAGGCACTTGTTTTGCAATTTTTGTATCTATTTGAATTTAGAGTAGTGGCTAGTCTAAGTTTTTATGCTCTTCTGTTAGTTTTCAGAGCCTCTAGAGCAAGTAGGAGCTCCTCCTCCTTTTGCTGCTGCTAGGAGTGCTGAGGTTTCCATTTTCTTTAGAAAAGCAAATAAAAATGTAAAAACAGTACTTCTTTTTGATACAAGCCTAAGAGGGCTCCTGGGATAACCAGAAATGAATACCTTGACCTTAGTCACCTGAGCGCTAAGGGAAGCCTGGAGATTCACATCTATTTGAAGAGATGGAATTCTGGTCCTGGACAAGAGAAATATAATCCTATTACATTTACACAGTTTGCAGTAGACTTTGAAATTCATATTAACATTCCTGAAGGGAAGATAGTACTGTAACCGAGAGCCATGCAGTCAGAAGAGAAAATTATTGCTCCTAGTTTAGCAAATGACTGCATTACTCAAATGAAAAAAAAAAAAAAAATTACCCCCTACCCATCCCCACCCGTGAGACCCATTTCATCAGGGAAATACCTACTAGGGAAGTGAGCAGGTGGACTTCAGAATTACTTTGTACCTTGTATTGCAGCTTATCTTAAAAAATGGAGAGGCTAGTGAAAGACAACCTCTCCCAACCCACACTTAGTTAACAATGTGTTACTAAAGTGTCGTGCCTTAGGTAACTCATCTCCTTTAATGTTTATTTCTAATTTATTGCCAATTTAAAAAAATGTGCATATTCTACCTGCAGCAACCATGAAAGCTCCAAAGCTAATCTTATCCTTACACATGAAAAGGAAATGAAAAATAACTCCAAGAATCATTATTCACTTATGTAAAAAAAGGAATCTTTGCTAGAAGTTTCACACTTCACTCTCTAAACCAATGCCTACGGTATTATAAAACCTATTCTTTTGTTAAAATCAGAGGATATTCTAATTTAGAGAGTTGCCCTACACTTTCAGTTTAACTTCTACATTCTACCTGATCCTCCTTGTATTTTCACACTAAAAAAATTCTATTTAGAGGAGATGTTTTTAAAGTTCCTTAAAAATATTTATCATCAGGCATTTCTGAATCAGGTGCTAATTAATAAGATATATTAATAAAAAAATCATGATGTCCTCAACTGGTTATTCTGGTGTTGAAGTCAGAACTGAAGTTAGAAATCACCTCAAGAATGATTTTTAATATCAAGAATACTGGGGTCTGATTAGTTTTTCCTGGGAGATGAGCGGTTATTAAAAATGATATCACAAGTTATTGAAAATAGTGTTGTTCATTGCCTAGATTGAAAACCTTAGTACATTGATTTGGGCTCTCAAGTGGTATCATGCCCTCCCTTCTTGAAATTACCCAGAAAGATATCACTACATGTCCTTCCCCATTTAAGAAACACATCTGTGGAAGGAGTTCCTGAGGCAGCTACAGTTACCTCCTCCCCCTGGAAATGCTCATTTTGTTCATCTTGAATTAAACAGAAGCAGTAATTCGGCTTCCCTTCCTGGCAAACTTTCTGCTTCCAAAAATAAAATAGTGTGGAGGTTCCTCAAAGAATTAAAAATAGAGCTACTCAGCAATTGTACTACTGGGTATTTACCTCAAAGATACAGATGTAGTGAAAATCGCACCCCAACGTTCATAGTAGTAACGTCCACAATAGCCAAACTATGGAAAGAGCAAAGATGCCCTTCAACAGACGAATGGATAAAGATGTGGTCCATATATACAATGGAATATTACTCAGCCATCAGAAAGGATGAATACCTAACTTTTGCATCAACATGGATGGGACTGGAGGAGATTATGCTGAGTGAAATAAGTCAAGTAGAGAAAGTCAATTATCATCTGGTTTCACTTATTTGTGGAACATAAGGAATAGCATGGAGGACATTAGGAGAAGGGAAAAATGAAGAGGGAGAAATTGGAGTGGGAGATGAACCATGAGAGACTATGGACTCTGGAAAACAAATGGAGAGTTTTAGAAGGGAAGTGGGTGGGGGGATGGGTGAGTTTGGTGGTGGGTATTAAGGAGGGCACAGATTGCATGGAGCACTGGGTATTATACGCAAACAATGAATCATGGAACACTGTATCAAAAACTAATGATGTACTGTATGGTGAGTAACAATGCAATAAAAAATAAAAAGAAAAAAAAGAAAAGACTATCTCTGTCTTTGATTATGGCTCGGTCAAAGTAAAAACCTATATACTTGTCTTCTCTGAATCTACTGAAATGACTTTTTTTTTTTTTTTCTTGTTGTGATCTATGTAGATAAATATGCCAGAGACTAAATGTGAGCAACTTATAAGGTTAAATGCCTATGACTTTCTCTGGCTGGAGAATTAAAAGGTCAATCATCCAGAGATACTCTATTCCTCTCTTAAAATGCAAGGATTCTTGGCATTAGAAAGAAGAGAATGACTAGCTGATTGGCTGTTTCAACATTTTATCAACAGGCCATAATCACTTCTTTATTTCAAAGTGTATGTTTTTTGTCGTGTTTCTGTATGTTCTTCCAGATATGTTTTTCCCCATGAAGACAACATGACTAGAGAAAAACATTTTTTGGTCATAAATTTAGAGTACTTGGACCTATAATATGAATAATTTCTCCCTAAGAGATTATTAAAAATTAAATCTTTATTTGCCTGTTTTATATAGATATATGGCTTATATAGTCCTGTAAAAATTATATAAATCCATTTTTAAAGATTTAATCCCATTAAAAGCCTTTGAAAAGTAAGGAGATTCCTCAAAAAGTTAAAAATAAAACTACCCTATGATCCAGCAATTGCACTACTAGGTATTTACCCAAAGAATTCAAAAATACTAATTCAAAGGGATACAGGCACTCCGACGTTTATAGCAGCATTATCTACAATAACCAAATTATGGAAACTGCCCAAATGTCCACTGACTGATGAATGGATAAAGAAGGTGTGGTATATATATGCAATGGAATATTACTCAGCCATCAAAAAGAACGAAATCTTGCCGTTTGCTATGATGTGGATGGAGCTAGAGAATACAATGCTAAGTGAAATAAGTCAGTCAGAGAAAGACAAATACCATATGATTTCACTTATATGTGGAATTTAAGAAACAAAATAAATGAGCAAAGGGAAAAGAGACAGAGAGAAGAGACAGGAAGGTAAACCAAGAAACAGACACTTAACTCTAAGGAACACACTGACGGTTACCAGAGAGATGGGTGGGGGGAATGGGTGAAATAGGTGATGGGAATTAAGGAGTGCACTTGTCCTGATGAGCACTGGGTGATGAATGCATCATTATATCGTACACCTGAAACTAATATTACACTGTATGTTAACTACAATTTAAATAACAATTTAATAAAAAGAAAGAATATGTGAAATAAAGTATGGTTTGCTAAAATGGCAGACACATACAAATATATATTTCATACAAATTTTCATTTTTGAATACCAGGTACTACTGCTTTACTATTAAGGGCTTTAGACTATTTTTTCCCTTAGCTTTTTCCTATTTCTAACCTTCTCCCTTTTTAAGAGGAAATGTAAATCAAAACTCATCTTGATAGTAGATTATTTTGCCAATTTTTTTTTTCTGGAAAAGATCTTTATTTAAAGAGATCCTTTGGATGCAAAGAAAACACAGATTCCATCAAAACTATTGTGTAAGAGGCATTGGCCTCTCATAGGGACAAAAACCAATTAAGGAAGAACAAAAAATCTGACAGAGAGTTCTGCCTCTGTTGGTCCACAGAAACATTGCTCAGTGAAAACAAACCAAAGAAGAATAGAGGTACATCATGGAAGTCAAGGTTATTCTAGACAGGACAATTTCAGTCTCCAGTACCTACTCCGCGTCTGGTAGACGGCTGTCTATATCCAGGCCCTGTCTGTGATAGAGTACACTCACAAGCTGATGAGTAAGAAGAAAGTAACATCCAAAAGAAACATACTGGCAAGGCCATTAGCCAGTTTTAAAAGGGTCACTGTGAATAGCATAATAAGAATTAGATCATGAGAGTCACAGACAAACTCAGTCCCCTTGTAGGAATGGCAGCACCTTTAACTTTTTCTTTTTTAGTACTAACTTTGTACCCTTTTAAGGGCAGTTTCATCAAAGTGTGTTAGAATACATAAGTTTATTCCTCTTACGTTTTCATTTGCCACAAAAGCTGAGCAACCATGCCTTCTTTATTCAGATTAAGTACAGGAAGCTGGGCAGAGAGAATCCATGGCTCTTCCTAAAGTATGGACAGCTAGGACATTGGAACCCCAAATATGCATTTCCTTGGAGACGGTATAGACATTTAGCTCCAGCTGTAATTCTACTTGCCCTTCTATTTTCCCTCCTTTCTTTTTCTTCTTACAAGAGTATTATATAAATGTATTCTTACTGCAAATCAATTAACCAGTCACCAATACAAACAGTGAGATAAAAACAAGGAGTACTTCTGTTTTGAGCAGTATAATGGCTTAAAAATCATAAAAGACCTTTCAAATGAAAAAAAAAAAAAACACTGGATAAAACATGTATCTTCTAAATGTATTGCTGGGCTGGCTCCAAATAAAATAATCCATAAAGCACAAAACAAAGCAAAAGCTTGGGATGCAAAGTAAGCAAGAAAGACAACTTTTATCTTGAGGACTTCTACCAAATCTTGGAGACCCAGTTTCCCTTGTCATGTCTTCAAGTTTTACTACAGAGAATCTCATAAAAGGCCCACACCAAAAATAATAACGACAAAGGCCAGCCCTCCATGTAAGGGTGAAGTAGAGATAAACATGCTAAGCAAAATGCCTTGGCAAGGCCACTTGCATATAAAAGACTGAACACTGGATGGTGAGGGGAGGGAAAATCTCTTGTGAGAATTTATAACCCAAAGCTGGCCTTTCCCTGATTTTTATGGTCAAAATTCATCTTCCCTCTGTGATTCAAAAACTCCTCAAAGAGAAATTTAAATTTAAAGTGTTTTTAGATTGATAGGGCATCCGTGGAACTGAAAAGTATAAAAGTCACCTGGCTAGCTAAAGCAAGTGAAAGAAGGGATCTGAGGGTCTCCTAATTCCTTACTTGGACTTTCTTTTGATCCTCCTGATTTGAGGCTAGGCGTCCACTCTCCTCTGCCAGTCATCCAAAGTACACAACTCCTTTCGTTTTATATCCCCAGAGAATAAACCTCTAGGCTCCCAAAAGAATAGGAAAAGGGGTAACACTGCTCACTGTTCTTTAATCAGACTTCCAAAAGCCCCTGTCTTCTCCTGCCCTTAACACACACACATGCACACACACACACACACACACACACACACACACACTTGCATACTTCCTCTGTAGAATGTGGAAACTTTCTGGAGTTTTCCAGGACAAATCACTTTGTTTCTCTTCAGCCCCCACACCTTCATCCCTGCCAATGCTTTAGCATAATTTTGCTCTGCAAAGTCCTTTACCGTATCTCCACTCACTTTCTAAACCATATATTGTGACTGAGGTTACAGATGTCTCCTCATTTCCTTGAAGGTGAGTTTAATGTGCTTCTTGTTCTCTGGAGCAATTTTAGAAAAGACATCTCACTGGACATTATTTTTTTCTTATTGTTTCACATTTTCCTTGCTGGTTTTGAAGTAATCTCAGAGAAAAGATGGGGCAGAAATGTCTTTACTTCACTATCTTGAAATTGGAGACCCAGGCCACTACTTTAAAAGTACAAATTTCCCAATAGATAAACACTAGAAATTCTCTAATATTGGTGTCTAATTTAGAGAAAAGTCAAGGAGATCATTTGCCTAGTCTAAGGGACTATCAGGTCTCCAGCTAGAATCTGTTTAAATTGAAATCCAAAGTAGAATTATTCTATGACAGATAAAATAATTTGCCATTTATGTGATAAGATTCCACATAATTTATGAGCAACATCTTCTCAGAAATTACTAAATGGTTTTGCAATGAAAACCAACCATTATGATACGCTAGTATCAAAGTATGAAAGTCTAGGCCACCATATGGAGTTAACCTATGCACCACGCAAAAGTGTCATTTTTAAAGAACTTCATTCCTAGAGATATTGCTGATCTAGATATGTTATAACAATTTTCCAGTAAAAAGTAGTCAAGGTCTTAAAATGATAAGATCATAGTATTACAACAATTTTCTGACATATAGAAGTAAAATGTTTTAAGGAGGTGATCCTTTCCCTTAATTTACCCAGTCACTCTCTAGCCTCATAGAAGTCCTGAATGAAACTAACTTGCCAATCAAATTCACATGTATAAATCTTCTGAAAGGGACATCATTTCCAAAGTGTAACTATTATATAAACGAAATGACCCAAAATTCCCATGTTAAAGCCCTAACCTCACGTATTGCTGTATTTGAAGATAATAAAGACCACCAGAAACAGTTTGCTCTTGGGTGGCAAGACCAGCAACACACATTTACTCTCCTACCTCAGGGGTATATTGACTCTCCAGCCCTATTTCATAATTTGGTTCTGTGGGGACCTTGATTGTCTTTTCCTTCAATCAGAGAGCATACTAGCCCATTACATTAATGACATTATTCTGAATGGATCTAGTAAGCAAGAAGTAGCCACTACTTTAGGCATTTTGGTAAGAGGATAAGAAATAAATCTGAAAAAACTCAGGGACCTTCTACCCAGGGAAATTTCTAGAGCTTCAGTGGTGTCGGGCATGTGAAGATATCCCTTCTATTGGTGAAGAATAAGTTTTTGCATCTGGCCCCTCCTGCAACCAAAACTAGGCACAACACCTAGTGGGCCTCTTTGGATTTTGGAGGCAACGCATTCCTTATTCAAGTGTGTTAGTCCAGCCTATTTATCAAGAGACTCAAAAAGCTGCTAGTTTTAAGCAGGTCCCAGAATGAAAAAAATCTCTATAATAGTCCAGGCTATTGTGCATACTGTTCTGCCACTGGGGCCATATGACCCTGCAGATCCAGTGTTACTCAAATATCAGTATTCCTGTTTGCAGCCTTTAGAGGCTTCTATAAGCAAATTGCAGGACAGGTCCTTAGGATTTTGGAGCCAAGCCCTGCCATCCTCTGCAGATAACTATTCTCCTTTGCAAAACAGCTTCTAGCCTGATACTGTGTCTTGCTAGAAAATGAAGGCTTAATCATGGGCCATCAAATTATCATACAACCCAGGCTGCCTTCATGAACTGGGTGTTACCTAATAAACCAAGCCACAACGTAAGGCATCATCAAATGGAAGTGGTATGTAGATGATTCAGCCCACACAGGCCCTGAAGGCACAAGTAAGTTACATGAGTAAGTGGGCAAATGTCCATGATCCCCACTTCTGCTACAGTACCTGCTCTCTCCCAGCCTATACCTATGTCCTCATGGAGAGTTCCCTACAATCAGTTGACAGAAGAAGAAAAGAATCCAGCCTAGTTTACAGATGGTTCTGCACAATATCTAGGCACAACCCCCAAATGGACAGCTATAACACTATAGCCCCTTTCTGAGACAGCCATGAAAGAGAGAGAAAAAGAGAAACCTTCCCAGTGGATAGAATGTAAAGCAATGTACCTCATTGTTCAGTTTGCTTGGAAGGAGAAATGGCCAAATACGTGATTATATACAGATTCATGAACTGTGGCCAATGGTTTTGTTCTATGGCCAAGGTCTTGAAAGGAATATGATTGGAGAGTTGGCAACAAGGAAATCTGGGGAAGAGTTATATAGATAGACCTTTCTGTACGGGGAAAAATGTGAACATCTTTGAGTCCCATGTGAATGCTCACCAAAGGGTGACTTCGGCAGAGGAATATATTAACAGTCAAATGGACAGGATGACCTGTTTTATGGATACTATTCACCTCAGTCGTCCCTCTTTCTCCAGTGACTCCTTCCAGTGACTGCCATCATCAAATGGGTTCATGAGCAAAGTAGCCATGGTGGCAGGAATGGAAGGTATTCCGAGGCTCAGCAATATGAACTTCCACTCACCAACGCCAACCTGACTACAGCCATCACTGAGTGCCCAATATGTCAGCAGCAGGGAGCAACACTAAGTCCCTAATATGGCACCACTCTCCAGAGTGGCGAGGTGGCTATATGGTGGTAGGTTGATTACACTGGACCACTTCCATCATAGAAGGGACAGTGCTTTGTTCTTACTGGAATAGAAATTTATCCTGGATATGTATATCCTGGATATGTATATCCTGGATATCCTGGATATTTCCCTTTCCTGCAAATAATACTTCTGCCAAAACTACTATCCACGGACTTACAAAATGCCTTGTCTATAGTTCTGATCAAGGAACTCACTTCACAGCAAACAAAGTATTGCAATGGGCCTATTCTCATGGAATTCACTAATCTTACCACGTCCCCCACAATCCTGAAGCAGCTGGCCTGACAGAGTGGTGGAAAGGTCTTCTGCAGACCCAATTCCAATACCAGTCAGGTGGCAACACCTTGCAGGGCTGAGACAAGGTTTTACAGAAGGTTGTATATGCTCTGAATCAGCACCTGATTTTTGGTACTGTTTCCCCTATAGGAAGGATTCATAGGTCCAGGAATCAAGGGGAGGGAATGAAGAGAAGTAGCATAACTCACTATAACCCCTGGTGACTCACTAGTAAAATGTTTGCTTCCTGTCTCCTGTGATCTTATGTTTTGCTGCCCTATAGGTCTTTGTTCCAAAGGAAGCAATACTTCCACTAGGAGACACAATAAGATTCCATTGACCTGGATGTTAAGATTCCCACCTGTCCATGGGGGACTTCTTTCAGCTCTGAATCAACAGACAAAGCAGGGAGTTATTGTGCTGCTGGCTTGACTGATCTGGATCAATGCATTAACTTATGCAACAGGAAGAGACACTTAATTCTAAATATGCCTTTTAGAAAAAATTATAAAGCCATTATAATGCAATTGGTTCCACAGGGTCTGATTTTGCTACATAAATCCCTTTAGCAACAAAGTGGTTAGATTTTAAGAATAAAGCACTTCTTACCAATCCTCATTTGATTGGTACCTGGATTATGAATGAAACAGGAAGTCTGATGAGGCTCTGAGTGCTTTTCAGAGATTGCAATATGTCACACCTTGGCATTGATGATTAAAAGCACTTCTACTTTGATCCAGAAGACTACTTGCAATGTCTTCCAGGAATTTAAATAGTTCCTTTCTATGTGTATTATATAGAACACATAGTAAGTATATATGTGACAATTACATTAAAGTCATGATTATTAAGATTAGTCCATTCATTCAATTATCCTTAATTCATTTAACAAATATTAAATTAGCACCTAAAAAGTGCAATGTATACTGTTGGGTCTAATCATAGACATATTTTTCATTCCTTGGATCACGTCCAACACGTGTTTGGAATGCAAGCACTGAGATAATGCAAATGACTGAGAATAGATATTTGCTTCCACTGCAATAGTCCTTAGATACACTCGCTTGTCATGGTTAAAAGGTGGTACCTAATGCCAAACTTAAACTCAAATACTGATAAATATAAATAATTCAATCCAATAATATCATAATTATTCAAATATAAAATAAGCAATAGTTTATAAGAATAACATAATTTTAAATTACATCTTAACAGAAAAACTGTTTTAAAATTCCCTTACCTCTTGTTTGTACCCCCTTTCCACAGGCTTCACTGGTGCCCATTATCCCCTGCCTGACAGACTCTGGCACCAAGATACAAGGGCTCCATTTCTGTGGCTTCCATCTGTGATTACAAAGAACAGCAGACTAAAAATTTCACCATAACAAACGTACAAAAGAAATGCACAAAATAAATGAATTTGAAATCCCAAAATCACAAAAACAGTAATTCAATAAAATCAGATTTAAAACCAATGTCATAAAACGGAGCCTTGGCATGCAGTAGGGAGGACAATAGTCCATTCTACTCTAGATCCATGGTTAATGCAGTATTTCCATTTTTTAAAATGTGGACATTTTCCATATAAGCTGTAGTCCACAGGGCAAGGTCTCAGTAAAAATCCTTAAAAGCACAGATCAAACCTAGAAGGTTCACCCTCCATATTATCTTTAAAAAAAAAAAAAAAAAAAAAGAAGAAGAAGGAAGAGGAGGAGCAGGAGGAGGAGAAAAGGAAAAAAAAAGAGAGAGAGAAAGAGAGAGAAATCCCTATGTCCCATTGGAGCTTTAGAGAATCAAGGCTTGAACATCTGAAAATTTGGGGTGCAAACCTTCACACTTGATCTGCTTCAGAAGTTTTTATAAGTTGGTGTCTAAGACTTTAAAAGTCACTCCAGACATCTCAATAAGTCATAAGGTAAAAGGGAGATGGGATGGTCACAGGGACCTATCTTATGTGGTAATTCATCTCATGGAAGAGGAATGGATCCACCTTTGATGAATCATCAATATTTCCATTCCTCAAAGGAAACAGTCACTGAAAAAGCCTTGCGGTTTCTCACTGTTTTCCTTTCTCAGGTAAACAAAACTTTCTATTTTTATGACCCATTTTCTATTTTTATGACTTATATTCTTAAAACTGTCTTTTCAGAATGTACCAGAAAACTCAAACCTTAAGAGTAACCACAGATTCTGCTTCTTCCTTAGTATATTTTCACACTTTTCATATGAGCCAATACCACTGATAAGAGATGCTACTTCAAAAAATGAAACAGAAATGTGAAGCAAAAATATCATCGACCAGTTTTGCAAGATGAAATAATTGATATATACAGATCTCTAGAATTTTTTCATCTTGCAAAACTGGTCAATAATATTACATATATATATATTACATATGTGTAATGTATACATGTAATATATATATAATATAGTTACTGACCTCACTCAAGTGGCCTCCATACTAGGA
>CM052883.1:90115499-90144593 GCA_028534135.1 Potos flavus | reverse complement strand
TCACTTTGGAAAACAGTGTGGAGATTCTTGAATAAATTAAAAATAGAGCTACCCTATGACCCTGCAATTGCACTACTGGGTATTTACCCCAAAGATGCAGATGTAGTGAAAAGAAGGGCCATATACCCCAATGTTCATAGCAGCAATGGCCATAATCGCCAAACTGTGGAAAGAGCCAAGATGCCCTTCAACAGACGAATGGATAAAGAAGATATGGTCCATATATACAATGGAATATTATGCCTCCATCAGAAAGGATGAATACCCAACTTTTGTATCAAGATGGATGGGACTGGAAGAGATTATGCTGAGTGAAATAAGTCAAGCAGAGAGAGTCAATTATCATATGTTTTCACTTACATGTGGAGCATAAGGAAAAACATGGAGGATACTGGGAGAAGGAAAGGAAGGGTGAATTGTGGGAAATCGGAGGGGGAGACGAAACATGAGAGACTGTGGACTCTGAGAAACAAACAGGGTTTTGGAGGGGAGAAGGGTGGGGGCGTTGGGTGAGCCTGGTGGTGGGTATGGAGGAGGGCACGTATTTCATGGAGCAGTGGGTATGGTGCATGAACAATGAATCTTGGAACACTGAAAAAAATAAAATAAAATAAAAATAAAAATAAAAGTAAAAAAATAAAATAAATAAAATAAAATAAAATAAAATAATAAAATAAAATAAAATAAAAATAAAGAGCCCCTTAATTTTAAGTAATTGTAAATTTACTTTGCACATGCATAGATTCATTTAGTATAATTCCAAAACATAGAAACTGAAATGGCAAGGGGTTTTAGTCCAATTTTTCAATAGGACGTAGCATTCATTCAGATCCCTTCAGTTTACTGAGGCTTTCTAGATCAAAATGAGACCATGGAGTTCAGTCTAGTTTAGTGTGCTGCATAAAGTGAAATAGAAGGAATTTCAGGACTCTCGTTAGACTCAGTTTTGGAATGATAAATTTGGGCTCAGAGAGGTTAAGTAAAATGTCTGAGATTGCCCAACTCAGCAGTCCAGTTGTCCCTCCTAAAATCCTGGATGTTAAGCTACAGACCCTTGACTCCACGATCAACTCTATGTAAGGATGCGTCACCATGCTGCCTTCCCTTTTGGTTATTAACTTAATGTGTTGGGAGACGCTCAAATTCACAGAAAAATTTCTGCAGACGTTTTGATTCTGTTTTAACTTGGTAAGCCTATGACTATGTCACCTGAATGGAGTAAAAAAGAAGATTCAGAAGATAATGATAAAGGTCTTACATTAGCTTGCCTCCCTAACATACCAATGAGGAGGGATGTAAAAACTAAATTGGAACTGTGTTGCTCAAAATTCAAGGGTATTTTACTGAGGAGCAGAGAATCATGCTGATAACTTGTATATATATTAAACTAGGCATCATGAGAAATGAGAACAATGATCCAGTTCAGAAACAGCAAAACTGGTTTCTGGGGAAAATGGCAGGAAGTCAATGATGGAAACAAGTTCAAACATGAGTGGCTAAAATGAAGTGCAACCAGAGAATGAAAAGAGTAGACAGTAGAAAGGAAAAACCTCACTAATAACATCTAGGATTTTCTCTGATTATAATAGCCCTGGGTTCAAAAAATGTCTAATAACATTTGATTTGGCTAATTTTTTCAATTGGCTATTTTCCCCAAGAGCTCTTTTGCTGGGCTCAGAAGATTCAATATTTATATATGTTATAAAGGGATGAATATTGACAGTGTTTCCACAGCAGCCCTGTGGTTAATGAAAGAAAACTGGTAGTCTGGGCATGTTCCCAGTATTTATTCACATCCTCCTTAAACTGGCCATTAGATAGAAACAATGAGAATAAAGGATTATAAAACTGATAGTAATGCAGACTCTTCAATGACACTCTAACATTATCTAATGTGAGGAGTCTTCTTTAAAAAATAAACAAAGGAAAAAGAAAAATAACTTGTATTTTCCTGAACAAATTAGCCCTTGAATTTCATAGATTTAAGATACAGTTTTTCAAATAATCAGGAGAAACACTAGACATTTTTGCTAAAGGCATTTTTAAGTGTGCTAACTATATGAATTTTAAGGCAATTTTTTTTCACAAAGCAGTAAAACTCAACAGTGAATAAATTTAATCCAGCTGTACTTTAAAGCAATGCTTTAATCCAACATTAAAAGAATGGACATTAATGACTAAACTCACAAATCTTAGGAATTGCTTTTATAAATAATAATCACCGATTCATCAAGAGAGAACATATAAGTACCATATATACTTTAAAAGTCGTTTTCTTTTTTTTTAATATTTTATCCATAGGTTAAACTTCTTTTTCTAAGCAGTTTCTTAAAATGTGCACATGACAAAATTTAAGAACCAAATTTTTTTGGAATAAAAGTAAATAACTATTTTAAAAGTACATATATGTTCTTAGCTCTTGATTAAAGGCTTCAGGATGAAAACAATAGAATGAGGTAACTTATGTGTGTGTTTGTTTTCCAGGTAAAGACTTTATCCTGAATCTCTTTGGATCCTAATCCTTAAAATTGATTGCCTGGGTGGCAGAACTCCAGCAGCTCACTTAAAATCAAAACATGTTTGTTTCTTTTTTTCTGTTAAATGACTTTCATATCCTTTACTCCTTTAAAACATATTCAAAATAAGAGGGGAAAATGTTGAGGTATTAAAGATAAACATTATCTCATCTTACTTCTCATTAAAAATCATAAACTATATAAAGAAAATAGGTCATGATTTATACTAAAATCTTATGATTATTTTAAAATGTAACTAATTACCGATATATGGGACACAACGAAATATCTTCACACACTCGCTCTTCAAATAAGGTATCTGGGCATTCTTGGCCTCCGTTGGCTGCTTCCTGGATGATAATCCTGTATCGAGACTGTTTTACTGTGGCATTTCCTGAAGCAAAGGAAAAATAAAATTGTAGTGCCCTTCTGTGTGGATGCAGGAAAAAATCTAGGGTTAGTCACAGAAAGGAAAGGAGGGAAGGAAGAAAAGGGATGGGGGGAGGGAGGGAGGGAGGGAAGGAGGGAAGTAAGAACACATGGTAAGACTACTTAGAGAATGAGAGTAACAAGCAAAGACCAGGGGTTAATACTTCATATTATACTCAATCTTATTACTCCTATGAGATAGATAGTTAATACGCAATAATGTGATTTCAAATCTATTTGTTCTAATATACAAAGACCATTTTCCAACTGTACTACTATGCTTTAAATTAATTAGGATTTATATTACCTATGGCATAAAAGTTACATGGCATAAGCTAAGGAACCCCAGAAACCCTCTTTGATCTCAAAACAATAGCTCAAGGGCCTAGAGTTTTACTAGGAGCAATTCATTCCCTCCAGCAAGGCACTTCCCTCTGTGGGTGACTTTTTACAATGCAAACACTCATTAAAATTAATACATTAGTAATTTATTTATTTATGGATATTGGTTTCTTACATTTCTTATTCCTCATAACCTGAGACAATATGTATATAATTGGAATTCAGAGAAAAGGCACTAAAATTGTGACAGAACAAAATATTGTCTACTTTCTGGTTTGACTGGAATGGAGAAGTATTAACAAGCATGTCAATAAAGACAGCCCATGTTCACTTTAATATGCTGGGGCACTCATATCATAATCTTTAGATTCCTCTTGAATCAAAAACAACAATAAAAATCAATTATATTACAGTGCCTAGCAACTATTTCAATTACCATGTGCAAAACTTGCACTAGATATAAACATACAAATTCTCGAACTTACAATTAAAAAGAAAGACAAGGAGGCAGATAGAGATACAACAAGTTTAAGACATCAGTAGAGTGAGAAGTATCAACAGTGTGCAGTGTTAGGAGAGTACAGAAGAAAGAGTAATCATTTTTGTCTCTGGAAATCAGACAGCTCCTGGAGAAGGCAGATTTTATACTGGGACTTATAAATCTTAATAGAAAAAGAAAAAAGGCTGAAGCCATTTTGAGCCAAGGAAAGTTTGAGAAAAGACACTGCCGAGACATAAATGGGTGCATGGAATTCATAGAGAAAGACAGGGAGCTGCATTCAAATGGAAAATATGTACATTTTGGCTTGTGAGCGTGTGCATGTTGGGGAGGTTACAAAGAATGAAGAGAAGGGGTGGTGCAGGAGAATATGGAATTAATTGGTAGGTTTGGGACAGATAATGGATCTAACTATATTAAGAAGAAAATTTCTAGAAAGCCAGTAAAATAAGCGGAGTGTGACAAAAGGAAAAAAAAAAAGAGCTTTCATTAAAATCGTATATTCTCATGGTTTTAAAAAAAAATCTTTAGTACAAAGACTTACAGTGAGAAACAACTGACCAACAACCAATTCCCTATCTCCCTTCCAGAACACTTTGAACTCTATTTAGTTCCTCTGTGGTTATTTCCAAATCTATAAATAATAAGCTTATGTCATTTTTTCTTGATTCATTAATTTTAGACACGATTTATTGACTTTCTGCTATAACTGATGGGAGTTTACTTTGTACCACCTTTCAATTTTTTATAATTGTATCACTATTTTTATGGCTCTAATGGTTATTTAAAGGCTTTAAATAACCCATTTTTTTCCAGTCCCACACCTCATTCTTAAGAATCTTCATGGGTAGATGAGCTTCCTCCTCTCTTGCCATCCACATTCCTGAAAAGTTAGGTCACAGCTTCCTGTGCTACGTCATCCTTTCTCTGCTCTTTAGTCTTGTCTACTAAGTTTTCCATAAATGAGTTTAGAGCTCTCATCCACTGATGGTCCTCTCTATTTATTTAACAAGGAATTAGGGCTTTTATAATTAATTTCTATTATTTTAATGAGATTATGGAAAGAAGAAGAAACCAACATATTTATACACTTCGTGATCTTGACTAAGTTAAGCATAGGATCTTTTCCAACTACTTACAGATCTATTCCCCTCCCCCCCTCCCCATATTTAATCTGCTGTCTAGCCAGGGAACTAATCATAGGAGTGTATCAGTGACTCCCTTGTCCATTGGCTTATGGTTGGGTTTGGTCAACAGAGGGATGGGGCACACAATATAAGGAGAAAAGATGATAAAAGAAAAAGATCAGGGAATTTATTCCACCAGATTTCATCTTCTGGATCACCTCAATTTGTTCTCTACCCCAACCGAAAGCCACAGTTTCTATGGAATGGCCCTCTCCTACAGCTATAGCCCTACTAATTGTTCCTACCTCTATTAAATTTCAGGCTCCTAAATGTCACTAGTCCAGGTACTGAACCATCCCCTGTGAGCTTAAGTAACCCTTCCCAGTCTTTTGGAAATAACCCCTTTATTAAATTTTCCCCAATTGCCCCATTTGAATGGGCCACCTGTTTCTTGCCAGGACATGCTAATAAAATCAAAGGAGACACGTTACTATATTACAGGGAAGAATGTTATAATTGGCCCTTTTCTAAAAGTACTTAAAGTCCTGTGAGGAGTATAAAATAGGTTAAAGAGAGAGAAAAAAAGTATAATTAAAACAGTTCTGGTAAGAAGTTGAGAATTCTTCCCTTTAAGTTCAGGAACAAGACAAAAATGCCAACTCTTGCCACTTTAATTCAACATAGTATTGGAAGTCTTAGTCACAGAAATTAGGCAAAATAAAGAAATAAGAGCATCTAAATTGGAAAGGAAGAAGTAAAACTGTCACTATTTGCAGATGACATGATACTACATATAGAAAACCCTAAAGATTCCATCAAAAAAGCTTTTAGAACTAATAAATGAATTCAGCAAAGTTGCAGGATACAAAATTAACACATAGCAATTGGTTGTATTTCTATATACTAATAACCAGCTATCAGAAAGAAAAAAATTAAGAAAACAATCCCATTTACAATTGCATCAAAAATAATAAAATGCCTAGGAATAAATTTAGCCAGGAAGGTAGAAGGCATGTACTCTCAAAACTTCAAGACACTGATGAACGAAACTGAAGAAGAAAAAAATAAATGGAAAGATATGCCATGCTCATCGATTAGAAGAATTAATAGTATTAAAATTTCCATACTACCCAAAGCAATCTACAGATTCAGTGCAATCCCCATCAAAATACCAATGGCATTTTTCACAAAACTAGAATAAGAAATCCTAAAATTTGTATAGAACCACAAATAGAAATCCCAAATAGTCAAAGCAATCCTCAGAAAAAACAACAAAGTGGAGGAATCAATCATACTCTCTGATTTCAAAGGATACTACAAAGCTACAGTAATCAAAAAAGTATGGTATGGGCACAAAAACAGACATACAGATCAATGACTTAGAATAGAAATAAAATAGAAACAGAAATAAATCCACACATATATGGTCAATTAATCTATGGCAAAACAGACAAGAATATACCATGAGGAAAAGATAGTTTCTTCAATAAATGGTGTCAGGAGAACTGAACAGCTACATGCAAAAGAATGAACCTGGACCACTATCTTACACCATACACAAAAATAAATTAAAAATGGATTACAGCTTGAATCTAACATCTGAAACCATAAAACTCCTAGAAGAAAAGATAGGCAGTAAGCTCCGTGACATTGGTCTTAGCAATACTTTGTGGACCAGTCTGTCAGGCATGAGTAAAAACAGCTAAAATAAACAATTATATTTATTATATCAAACTAAAAAAAACTTTTGCACAGCAAAGAAAACCATCAACAAAACAAAAAGACAGCCTATTGAATGAGGGAAGATATTTGCAAATTATATATCTGGTAAGAGGTTAATATCCAAGATATATAATGAACTCAGGTAACTTCATAGCAAAAAAAAATTGAAACATGAGCAGTGGACTCAAATAGATGTTTTTCCAAAGAAGACATACAGATGGCCAACAGACACATGGAACGATGTTTAAGATCACTAATGTTCAGGGAAGTGCAAATCAAAACCACAATGAAATATTACCTCACCCTATCAAATTGGCTATTATCAAAAACACAAAAAATAACAAGCGCTGGCGAGGATGTGGAGAAAATGGAACCCCTGTGCACTGCTGAGAGTGAAAACAGTATGGAGAGTCCTCAAAAAATTAAATATAGAACTACCATACCACCCAGCAATTCCACTTCAGGTTATTTATAAGAAAGAAAAGGAAAAGGAAAAGGAAAAGGGAAAGGGAAAGGGAAAGGGAAAGGAAAAGGAAAAGGGAAAGGAAAAGGAAAGCAGGAAGGAAGGAAGGAAAGAAGGAAGGAAAAAAGAAAGAAAGGAAGAAAGAAAGGAAGAAAGGAGAGTGAAAGGAAGGAAGGAAGGTAGAAAGGAAGAAAGAAAACATCAATTCAAAGAGATCTATGTGCATCCCTCTGTTCACTGAAGCATTATTTAGAACAGCCAAGATACAGAAGTAATTAAGTGTCCATGAATAGATGAATGGATAAAGAAAATGTGCTATATATACACACAATAGAATATTATTCAGCCATAAAAAAGGAGTAAGATCTTGCCATTTGCAACAACTTGGAAGGAACTAGAGGGCATTATGCTAAATGAAAGTCAGACAGAGAAACAAGTATCATACCATTTCACTTACATGTAGAATCTAAAAAGCAAGACAAACAAACAAAACAAAATAGAAATGGACTTGCAGATACAAGAAACAAACTGTTGGTTACCAAAGGGGACAGGGGTGGGGGGGTGAAATAGGGGAAGGGGATTACAAGGTACAAATTTCCAATTATAAAATAAATAAATCATGGGGATGTCCTTTTCAGCATCAGGAATACAGTTAATAGGGGTTCCTGGGTGGCTCAGTTGGTTAAAGCCTCTGCCTTCGGCTCAGGTCATGATCCCAGGGTCTTGGGATCAAGCCCTGCGTCGGGCTCTCTGCTCAGCAGGGAGCCTGCTTCCCCCTCTCTCTCTGCCTGCCTCTCTGCCTACTTGTGATCTCTCTCTCTGTGTCAAATAAAATCTTTAAAAAAAAAAGAATACAGTTAATAATATTCTAATAACTTTATATGGCGACAGATGCTAAGTAGACATCATGGGAATCACTTCATAATGCATAAAAATATTGAATCACTATAACATATACCTGAAACTAACAGGATATTGTATGTCAATTATACTTCAATAAAGAACAGTTCTGCATAATAATATAATGCTATCTTCATTTGGGTGGGGCCAGCTCTGTAAATAACTATGCCTTTAGGAATAAGTTTCTTCTCCCACTGCCAGTTAATTCCAGTTACACTGTACTTACTGTGAAAATTATTGCTTACCCTTAGGATTTGTATATATGTGGGTTTTTCTCTGTGTGTGTGTGTGTGTGTGTGTGTGTGTGTGTGTGTATGCTGTCCAAGGGTTATCTTAGAAGACCCAGAAATAAAAACTGAAGATAATAGGAAAAATAAAACAGATGCCTTTACCTTACTTAAGAGAGAACATGGATCAATGTCTGCCCCTTCACACTACATGCTCATGTGCATATTTGTGTGCACACATACACACACACACACACACACACACACACAATGAACATTCCCACACAAAGGTTTTCTGCTTTATGGTGTAATTGCAGGTCAAGTCATTCAAAGTTTGGGGAACACAGTTGCACTAATTATTGTGCCCTACAGACATTCAGATGGAGGGATGGATTCTATGGGCAAAACAACCGACACTGTACAGACATGAAGAAGAATGTGTATGTTTTCAAAGAGAAAAATAGAAATAAGTGACAATCTTGACAAAGGGAAACAACACCAAGCTCTGCAAGATAGCTGCTAAAAATTTCTTTTCCTGTGTGATGTGTTTCTTTGTCCTAAACTTTGGAATGGTCATATTTAGCATTCAGCTTTTTTTTTTTTTTTTTAAGATTTTATTTATTTGACAGAGAGAAAAACAGCGAGAGAGGGAACACAAGCAGGGGGAGTGGGAGAGGGAGAAGCAGGCTTCCCGCCAAGCAGGGAGCCCTATGCAGAGCTCGATCCCAGGACCCTGGGATCATGACCTGAGCCGAAGGCAGACGCTTAATGACTGAGCCACCCAGGTGCCCCTAGCATTCAGCTTTAAAGGATTTTTCCACTTTCTGTGATATAAGTACCTCAACTTATAACCAGACCTATGGCAGAGTCAGTTATGCACAAGAGACATGATTTAGCTGGTGTCATGGAAACTTAAGGGCAGGCAACATCTGACTTGGGATGGAGCAGTCAGTAGTCTTCTCACTCCAACTCTACTTCAGGCCAGCCTGAAGGGAGCAGTTTTGTACCAAGGAAGGACAATAATTCCAGAAATCCAAGAAGTAATTAACAACACAAGAGGATATGTCTCGTAGCACCCAACATCAAGGTCTGAAGTCAGACAACAGAGGGTGAGCAAAAGGCTAAGGGGAAGCTGTCAGGAACTGGTGTCAAACGGAGTCTCCCTTTCTGCTGAATACATAGCAAATGATTTCAGGGAAGTAGACAGAGAATGGAAGATAGTGGCTTTGAAGGTGGCAAATATTTGGATTACATATGTGTGTAAAATTCATTATAAGTTTGCAGGAATTATCTCGTTAGTATATATCAGATCTGATTCTGGGCATTTTGCATATGCTGTCTCATTTTATTATTATAACACTTTATGAGGCTGATATCACTACTACCATTTTCACTTATTTTAAAATTACCATTATTGTTCCCACTTTACAGATAAGAAAATGGAGGGTGGGAGAGATAAATCATTTGCCCAAAATCACCTAGCTAGTTCTAAAGCTATTAAAACTATGCTATTAAAACTGTAACTAAACAGACATCAAAGCCCATAATCTTTCCATAAGAGATTTTATGGTGAAACAAAGAGCGAGGGGCATTCCCGGGAGGAGTTCCCATCCTCATTCCTCTGTTATTCCCAAGGGATACCTCTTCCCTTTTAATTAATTCTCCAGGAGTACCCTGTTGGCAGAATGTTTCAAGTGCCAATAAACATAGTGCTTATGGGGCTTTGTGAGTGATAATTCCAACCCTCATTAGGCCTATGAAAAAAAACAATAAATTAAAGTTCCTGTTTGCAAATATAAATAATGGTTCAAGCATGATTATGGCTAATAAACAACTAGTCTAAATCCAATTTTGATTTATGCATATTTTATCACCACTTAGTCATCAGACATAATTACACTTAAGTTAATAATTATAGTCAAAAGAAGTAACATTTAGATAAGATGGCAGCTTAAATATCAAGAGCCATATTTAATATCAGAAATATACAAGTGAGTTATTTTTCGATATAGAAAGAGTAAGAGATATTTATAGATTCTCTGTGAAGGCCTATTATCAGTTTTTTTGCCAGAAAGATAGTAGCAAAGATGGAAGAAATTGGTCTGTAAGAGTAGCTCTGGGTGATTTATGGCCAGGCAAGTGATGGCACTTCATAGTGAACTGAAGACCATGAGTGCTGGTCACTGGTGTCAGGATTAGTCGACCAAAGACCAGGGCTGAAGAATCAACACCTTAAGTTTCCAATCGATTTGAAGTCTGAGAGTAGGTAAAGAGCAAGTGGAGCATGGTCGAGTACAGTGAGTATAAGCATGGGCTGCCAGGAGAGGCAGGCTGCAGGTGAGCACAGGAGGGGAGGTCTTCCAAAAGCAAGCAGGTGTGCAAAGTACACGTGGGATCATTGTGTATCAGCAATATCTATTAATGACTATTGAATATCAGCAGATATTCTGATGCCAATCTGAAGAATCTGAACGTAGATTAAAAAATCACTGCTCTGGCTTTCCCTTGTTTCTCAATTATCTCCATTATTAATGGGTCTAACAGATCTTAGTGACCCATTCTGTTTCATGGCACCAATATTTTTCCAGGTTTATTGCCTTAAAACTCTTGGTTTTCATCTAGTGCTCTTTATCTCCTCCCCATTTACATATCAAGTTTACCATTAAATAAACGGAACCAAAAATCTACTTGTGGTTCCTCTCTAATTGATCATGAAGCAAGAGGATGGCACCAATATTTGAAGATGTATGTCATATAAAGAACCACATGTAAATACTTCCTGAGGTTGAATAACAACTCAGGTGCCTACTAGATTCCAGGCAAGTCCTTTAATCTTGCTAAACCTCAGCTTCCTGGGCTCTAAAACAGACCAAATAAAAGGGTCTATTTCATACGATTGTCAGGAAGACTCAACGAAATACTGCCTGTAAAGCACGTGCATATTGCCTGGTACCAGTAATCTTCTCCAACATGAGTTCATGAGAGGAGGTGAGAAGAAAGATTTAAAAAAATATATAAAAGAAGAAACCCTTCAAGAGTTGAGGCTTCTTCGCATTAAAAGAAAACTATGACAAACTGGTCTTCTATTAAGTGCTATGTCTCAGGCCATGTTCCAAGCATCCAGGAGTAGACCATGAGTGGCTGAGAATCATGCCACATTCCTGGTAAATTAAATTACAATTGCAAGGCAATTTGTATCAACCACTTTCTCGTATCATTGGAGAGGAACAGAAAAGGTGATCAAATACCTTGTTTGCTCAAAGAAGTCTTAGTTAATGCCTGTTATCCTGGCTTACATAAGAAGAGACTTACATAAGAAGTGCATCGTCCACTCGCTTTCAGAAGAGCCTCTGCTTGTATGAAAATTATATGACCACTCTGAAAAAAAGACCACTCCCCCATGCAAATATAAGAAACAAGCACATTTTGTTTCTCACTGCAGCGTAGGGTTGCATTTCAAACGTATGGAAAAGGTAGACTGTACTGCTGCTCTTAAAATTATCTGTTCAAACTGATCACTGAGCCTTTTTATTTCTTGCCGGAGAATTCTGCTTCAGATAGCAGCCCATGCATCCGAAGAAGATGGTCTTGTGCCCCAAGCACACTTGTTCATGAATCATTAAATTAAAAATGAAAGGGAAAGGAAAGTATAGGGCTTACCTGAAGATAACTGACTGGAGTTATGTGATACGTGTTTTTATGATAGAAACATCATGAATGAAAGCTATATAACTAAAGAGAAGTGGTGTTTAATCAAAGTGAAGCATGAACATAAAGAGAAAACAACTTTCACTTGGCAAAAATTCCAAATGGTCATTAAGAAGTCTGTTTCTAAGCCAGTTCCATGGACAGAAAGAGATCACAGTATGATGTTAGACAGCACAACTTTCTTCAGCATTAAATCCACTAAAAAGAACATTCTCTCCACTGACTAATCATACACAAGAGAATGCCCCTCTCTAGTCTATTCACAACCATTGCTGAGATTTCCTTTTTAGGAAAGGTACAAACCAGGATTCACCACCAGCTCAACTATCTCCTACTTAAATCTGGAGAAAGAGATACGGTGACTCTGAGTTCTCAGAGGGAAGCACTTACTACATACAGTGTTGTCATTGTTGATAAATATTTATCAGGTTTCTGCTATATGTAGGAGACGCGCCTAGCTGCTGTGCATGATACTGAAATGTACATATATGCATTATTAAATCTCCCCAGTGAAGCAGAAGTGAAACTTGATGGACAATAATGTAGTTCTCCACAGTTTTATAAGTATTCAGAAATGATAATATAAACTTTGTATATACTATCCAAAGCCCATCGATTCAGTATGCTCTTTGTTCGAGGAGAAATGGAAGGCTTAAATAGTGCATACCGCAATGCCCTAGAAGAACTCTGAGGAGAGAGTTTTCATGTTCTTCTTTCGTATTCATCTTGGTATTCCAGATTGAAAGCAGATACATCAAGAGTAGTCTCTCCACCCCCCAAAGTTCCCTCCCAGCCTAGACCTCCAAGTACTTCAAAATGAACGCTGAGCCTCTCTATATACCAATGAAATTAAACAAAACTGCGAAGTTTTTCTGCTAAACTTTCTAGGACTGTTGAAAATAAGCTCCAGGATATCCATACACTTCTTTCATTTTAAAACGTTGCCTGAAAAAAAATGTACTCTATATTCTTAAATGTTCATAATCATCATTCACTTTGCAACAGAGGCCACATTCAATGGCTCTCGCAACAGACAGGACCTCCAGGGCTCTGATTTCTAATCCCAGCTCATTACTGAATTGCTATATGACCTTGAGCAACACACTTAACCTTTTAGAGCTTCAATTTTCTTGCTTATCCTATGTGGGTAAAACCGCTGAGCCAACTCATAGGACAGCTGTTAGGAATGCCTAATTAAATTGGATTTAAACCATTTTGCCAATGTAATATACGTGTGTGTGTGTCCACTTAAACTTCCTTATTCCTTAAAAATGCGAACTCTTCATTACAGACGAAGCAACTCATGTTTTTATCTGCATAAACTATCCAGGACGACCACTGAGGCAAAAGACATGCTCTCTCCATGGTACTTACCATACTTACCATACACACATGGTACTTACCATACTTACCATACACACATACCATAAGCCTATGCAATAGTTCTAATTTCTAGAGACCATCTTCAAATTCCTCTACTTGCTATCCTCATCACTGCAGCTCTTAAAACATCTGCAATTTGTAAAGCTGACCTTATCAAATAGTGACCACCTTAGAGTGTGGCCCCTACTTTCTCTATATATGATAACTGAAGGCACCCACAACTGATCTTGCTTTCTATTCAACCCACGTGGTCCTTAATGCTCGCTACGTATGAGAATCTCAAGGGATGCCCTTACAGACTCCTAATAGCGCCCCCCGCACCACAAATCATGTAAATCAGAATCTCGTGTGGGTGGTGCCTAAATATTGGTATGTTTAAAAAATCTCCAGGGCAGAGAATCACTAAATTAGCACATTTAAAGCTAGCAGGTCTTATTCTTCCAATATGTAAAACAGGAAAAAGACAAGGCAGCATGCTTAACCAAGCAACAGAAAACAAATGAGCACCAGCTAAATCATTAATGCTCTCAACACATTTAAAAAAATGCAACCTGCCCTCTAGCTAAGTACATCATAATGGATATAATTGGAATTGTGTACTATAAATGAGGAGGGTTAACAACACTATTTATAATGACAATTTGCACTTGTCTTTTCTTTTTGCCAACCCATGCTGAAATGACAGGGATTTATTTTTCCTCCATGCAGACCCCTTTTCATTTTAGCAGATAAAATGTCTAGTGGCTGCTTGCTACACAGATTCCTAACGCATTGCACTCCATCACCCTTAAGAGTGAAATGCTCTGCGACACCACACTGCACTATATATAGACAGGTTTGAGGAACAGGGATGCCATCAAGATATAAACTCAAGACATAATCATTATTAGGCATGAATTCTGAACCATATATTCAAAACAACTCTTTTAAATAATCCATATTACCCTAACTTCTTAATGCTTTATGCCTTCACAAGCATAAAAGGCTGCTATTCCTGCCCAGCGTTGTGTTGAGAGCTAGAGCACAGAAGCACTTCCAGGTCAAGCTTAAATGTCACAGCATAATGAGGACACAACACAGGGATATATAACTAGCAACTTTAGACCCTCAGATCCTCTGTTCTTCTTACAGATAAGTGAAGTGTATCACTTGGCCATCTGCCTGCCATGCTCAAAAGACACCATCATTCACCATGGCTCAACCTCGTGAATCTTGGTTTCTGCAACTTTTTGCAATGTCCCTTTTAGGATGTGTCTACATGTAAAAAATGGTTTACCTGAATGTAAGGTGTGGGGGATCATTTAGACATTACTATCAGTTGTGATTAAATTAAAGTTTTTGTTTTGGGGATAGTAGTGAAACAAGTTAAAGGAAAATACTTGTAAAGATAAACTGATCAAAATAAAGTTTTCCATTTCTAACCATAAATTTTAGCACAATGTAGACAAAGACTCTTAATTATCCCTTGTATGCATGAGGTGCATGTTATTTCCTGTCTTCTTGTCTTTGTTATTTTGCAGCATCAACCTAAAGCCTCTAGCTTTTGAAATTCCTTTTTTGGCTTAGTGTTGATGTAATAACTTGACTTAGTATTGGTGAGTCTGGAATGTCAGTCAGGTTTGGGAAAGAAGATACTTTAGGGAAAAAAGATAATACTTATCTTCCGGTACCTCGAAAGGAAATAATTAGAATAACGTATTTGGGGCTTTGAAGAAAAATAATCAGGTAATGGAATGTAATTTGTTCAGGGTTTGGAATCTGGTAATATGTAACAAAGTGTGTTGGGGTAAGTTAAGAGTATTTCTTCTCCCTCTACATCTAGGTAACCCCTATGCTTCCTTTGAGACTGAATAGATGGTCACCTCTTTCAAGAAGTCTTTCCCACTCCATCCTCAGCCAAGTAGCCCTCTTCCCATGCTTCCCTGCCTCTAGAAAGATCCACGTTCCATACTTTTGTCTTCTTGTCTCTCTCCACTCTCCAGGTCTCGTAGCGCTTAAAACCTAGTAGGCATCTAATAAATGATTGTTGAATAAATAAGGAGATGGGTGAGTGAAAATCATGACTGGATGAAAATATAGCCATCTACAGATATTTTTTTCTGGAATGGAAAGTTGGAGACATTAGTTTCTACCAATAAGGCAGACTATATATCTGGAGAAACTCTTGCTGGCACAGAGAACATTGAATGCTGAAGAAGTTTATTTTTAATTCAATTTAAAACATTTATCTTTCTAATTTTGGAAATTTTTAAACATATCAAATGAACCCAATATATCCATCCATCAGCTTCAATAATCACATGGCCCTGCTTTTATTTAATCTATACCCCTACCCTTTTACACACACCTGAATTATATCTAAGAATATTCAGATATAACATTAATATTAACCATTTCTGTTCATTAAATGACAGACCTCACTCTGAATGGTGATATCTGCACTATGTGGAATGAAGCCAGGTTGATTTTCCAGAATATAATCTTCAAAATAATAAGACAAACAACCCAGGCACTTGCCATGCTTCATTCCCCTGCCAAGAGTTCTACATAAATCAACTCAATCTTCATAACAATCCTAAAACACAGTTACTCTTGTTATTCCCATTTTGGAGGTCAGAGAATGGAAGAACAGAGAAGTTCTGTATCTCGTCCAAGATGCCAGTAAGTAATTAAGAGGACTTGAAACCCAAGAAGTCTGCATCCAAAGTATGTGTTCTTACTGCTCTGCTTTGCTATCCTATGCCTCCAACACTCTAATTCAAGTGCAAGAAGAATTGCAGTCCGATAAAATTGCAATCCAATAATAGCAACTGTTCCCAGGAATAAAAACTCAAAACCAGTTTGGAGCCTGGCCCCTAAAGAAAGCCATAAAGACCAAGACCAGCCAGTTTACAGAGTCCCAGGCTCAGTAGGGCTCTTAGTTTAATGCTTTGCTATAGCTGTCTTGAAACTTTTAATAATTTTTAAATAAGGCACCCCACATTTTCATTTTGCAGTGGGCCTTGCAGATTATGGTGCTGATCCTGATAAAAAACAATGGTAATGTGGGGAATTAACAAGATCCTCTCCATCTTTGTGATCATTTTAAACCTTGGAAGTATACAGAGAGGTGACTAGGAAGGGTTTGCTCCGTCCCAGAGTTCTGACAGTTGCTTACAGTTCTTGTTTCTCTCTTAGAATTTAAATTCCTTGCGCAGGAGAGAGGGTTTGCATAATCATCCAGTTATGTGAACTCCACAGGATGGGCAAAGAACTCAGTACACACTGGGTCATGAAGACAGGCTATTACAGAATGTTGAGTTATGGTAATTTATACGGTTACCTACAATTCTCATTTTTTTATTCAAGAAAACAGATTCTCCTCATTTCTTGCCCAGATAATTGAACGCTCTTATAATTTTCCCACTGGTTTCCAATGCTGTCTAACCTCATTATTTTCTGTGCTATTTTTTTTCTAAAACACAAATCTGATTTTATCACAAATCTGATTTTATCATACCCATGCTTAAAATTTGAAGTGTCTATTAGAATTCCAGATAATGTCCAAACTTTTTAGAATGGCATAAATCTTTTCATGAACTGGCTCCTGCATATCTCTCTAACCCTATTTCTTATCATCCCTCCATATGTATTATGCATCCCAAGCCCCACCAGCTGCTTGTAATTCATTTAATTAAAATGTACTCTCTCGCTGTCAAGCATACACACACACACACACACACACACACACACACACACACACACACATCCCCTCTTCTATATTTAAGATATTTGTATTCCATGTTTACTTGGAAACTCCTGATCTACCAAATCTTACATCCTCTGACCACTTCGCTAGAGTAAGACACTCCCCTCTTTGGCTGCCTAATAGTCTGTGCTCATTCCTGTTATAAAAAAGATAGGTTCGTGTATTTGAATCCTCTATCACAAAGCCTCTTGAAAAAAGTGACCCCATCTTATTAATCTTAATGTTACTAGCAATTGGCAGAAAGCTTGCTATACAGTGAACCCTACAAGAAGTTTACTGAATTACTGATCTATTCATCTGTTATCACTCATTTGATTACTATTTAGGCACTTACTCTGTGGCAGCCACTATTCAGTGTGTTTAAGCAGTGAACAAGATGTGCAGCTTACTTTCTAATTAGGAGACGGTTAAGTGCTATGAAGAAAACAACATGTGTATCAGCAAGAAAGAGAATGGGAAGAGGGGATTTCTAATAAGGTTGTCAGAGAAAGGCTCACCAAGACATGATATTTGAACTGAAACCAAAATGTTGGACAAAAAGCATTCAGGGAGAGAGCATTTTAGGAAGGAGGTGCAGCCAGTGAAAGTCTGAACAAGATACAACAAGCTTGGTCAGAAAGGAGGCCAACGTAGCTAAGACAAAAACTAAAAAAAGCAGTGAAAGGTGGAACAGGGGTTTACAAAATTGCCTAGCACCAGTCTGTGAGGGTGGAGCCTTCTGGATGATTCCTTCCACGAGAAGGGACATATCCACCCCTACCACCCTCTTTTCCCAGGATTTTCTCCCCTTTCCCCACTTGTGTCTTCTTTGGGAAGGATGAGGGGCATCTAAATCATGGTTTTGGGAGAAGGAAGTGGACATATGCAGCTCTTCCATCTCTCTCCTTCTTGTTCTTTGGGATGTATCTGCTCATAGAATGCACATATTCTGATCTGTTCTGGGCCATGGTCATCAAATTTTTAGTTGTCCAACATGGGCCGTGACCAGGTGGTTAAGCCTGTTTAATTACACAGTTGAGAATCAGCTGATATTTTGGTCCCCATCTACTTCGACTAACTCTCAATTGTTTCTACATTTGGGTCGGGAAAAAGTGGATGGGGGAAAGACAGATTTCCTCAAAGTCCAAGACCAAATACATACTTGTTGGTCATGTACAATGGTATTTCGTTCCATGCAATATAGCAATCTATGTTTATTAAACTCCTACTATTTTTCTGCTACAAGAAAGTCTCTTTCTTGCTCTCTCTCATTCTTTCTACACAAATACATACAATACACTTCTATCTTTCGTTTATACAATTAATAACTTTATTGCTTGAGCTTGAATATCTGTGGATCCTACAACTTACTCAGGCAAGATGAAATACAAAATGGAGGGCAAGGAGGGAATTAGTGCATACTGAGTAACTATTGCTAAGCTAGCCTCTTCATGTAGGATAAGAAAACCCTAGGAAGTAACTTGTCTTACAGATGCTACATGTTATATCTATGTTACAGGTGAGCATATAGAGTCTCAGAGACGATAACTAAATTTTAGAACACACAGCTAAGGGGCAACACCAGGAGTCTACCATAACTATGTTATATTCCTTCCACTATACATGACAAATTAGAGAAAAACTCAAGAAAGAATATAAGTGCTAAACTGAATATAATCAAATATCAGTTCAAAAAGCATCTGGTCATTGCGCAGAAGAGGATATTGTTGGCTCAAGCTAGAAATGAGCACATTTCCCACAGAACCTATCATTGTACATGTAGTCTATATTCTTACTTTGGTTATCATTCATAAGGCCTCTAAATAAAGTTATGATAAACATATTTTAGGTATCAGAGCAAACTAAGTTTAACTTGAAAAGACCTCAAATGGCAGAGAATCCACAATTCCTAGCATACTTATTACTTATCACTGAAAACATGCCATTCAGTAGATATTCTTTCTGAACTATTTCCATGTAACAACTTAACTTTGAAGGAATTTCAAAAAATTAGCAGGATATCCAGTGAAGAGTTTTCTATTAAGGAACACTTAAAAGTTGTTTGTCTAAACTATGAGCAATCTACATCATTTTAAGCATGAATTTAAGATGTTGATTGTTGATTAGTTACCTTACATAAATTATTTGACATTCTTATAAAACCTGGAGCTCTAAATTGACATATTAAGATCCCAACATTTAGCTCCACCTTTAACCCTAAGCTTTGTTGTAGTAAGACGAATTAAATAGTTTATAAATCTACCATGACATTAGCTAATCCAGTGAGTCAAAAACCTCCTTAAACCATACACTAATTTAGAATCATTAATAACATAGGATCAAAGCAAAGGAAGTGAAAAATAATCTATTCTTTTACTTGTAGAAAATTATTTAATAAACTTAAAGTAACACCCCATCTAAATCAAAATTAATTTATTCTGTTTCTTCATAAGAAGTATATTGAAAGTCTAAAAATAAACTCCTAATTAGAATAGGTACCTTGGTTTCTGAAAGGCAGCTTATTTACCTCTACAAGCAAATAGAAATTATATTGTGATGCATTGTATTATCTGCAGAGCATTCTAGAGATAGGAGAGAGAAACCAGCCAGAACTTAAAAGAGTTTGAAAAGAAAGAGCATTCATATCCCAAGAAACACGGATTTTTGCCACCAAGGCTAACAATAAATCATTATGAATATCCATGTGAGCCACAGGATTTATTTATGGTAATGTAGCTTGATTGTTGAATGAGGGACATTAATAGTGCTTTGTAGCAAGTATTAGTTGCAAATGCAGAAAGAAGACGGTGGATTTCGGATATAAAGACAGGAACTTCATGCACCAAATCTACATTTTAAAAATTTTGTCTGCTTTTGTTTATTTTATTTTGTTTGGTATGTTAGTTTATTTTGTAAGACAACCAAAACAACACTGTTGATGACAGACTGTTGATAGAAATCCCAGCCTAGACATTTTGGTAAGAACTCAAGTACACACAGACTGCACAATTTGTTTGAAGTAAAATATCCGGCTCCGATCATACTCAGGGCGAGAGCTTTCTTTCTCCTTCCAGTTTCTACTCTACGTGAGCGTATAATTCTACTGCATTTCTTGCCTGGGGCTTCGTTTTTCTTTTCTGTATTTCTACCTAATGTAAACCACTCTCTTCCCAAACCAACTCTGAAATGAAAGAGGATGGTTTTGCATTGGAAGCAAGCAGGTAGTTTTCACCATGCCTCTCCCTGCAGTTCAGCACCTACAGAGTCTGGTTGAAGCAGAAGTTGAGGGAATGAGTCAGGTTCTGGATTCTCTTCCAAAGAGCTGAGCTTGGGTATTCTGGAGAGGTCAGTCTCAGTGGGGAACCACCACTGCCTCCTCTGAAGGGGAATGCTCCTGCACTCACCTCTTGCTGCCTTTCTGCACACTGTCCCCTTCCCCTTTCAGATGGGTTCTGACCTGAGGGGGCTGGTCTAGAGGCTGCTGAAGTGGCCGAGGGCCTGACACAAACTGGACCAGCAGGCTCTCTTTCTTGGTAAGCTCAATAAAGAGCCAGAAGGGAAGTTTCTGTCCATGTGGAGTGCTTGACTGAAGAAAGTGTGGTAGAGTTGAGCCTGGGACAGCCATTCTGGGGCTCTGTATGTGCTAGTTATGAGCATACAGTTCCAGAGAAGGTCCATTACCAGGGCAGGTCAGTAGGTGTACACAGAGAAGCAGAGGCAGGAGGAAGTGCACTGGCCCAGAAGCTGAAAAGTGAAGCCTCATTTCCTGTTGCATTTCTAGTTTCCATGGTGTCCATTGGGAATATTTCCCCCTTCTTTTTGGATATCTGTGAGATTTTCTGTCATAATTTCCCAACAAGCCATTTTAACCTACTATAGCTTAAAAACCTTGGATCCTTAAAAGCCAAAATAAATGACTAGAATAATATAGTAGATGCAAATTACACATTTCTTAAATAATCCATTGGCTAGTAGTTAAATTAAATGTCTCCATAGTTCAAGGGTTCTCAAACTTTAATGTGTCTAAGAATTACTAAGGCAGTTGGTTTAAAAAATGGCAAATTTTGAGGGCCCAGGCCTAATCTCAAAATCAGAATCTCTTAGGATTTTAACAGGCATTCCCGGTAATTCTGAGCTGGGAATGCATGGACCACATTTTCAGAAACCTGTTCAAATTCTTGTTTTATGCTTGGACCAGTCTGGGCCACTGCAAGGCTACACATGACCATAATTTTGCATTTCAATGTTATACCTTCGGGTTTTATTAAAATGACACAAACATAAAACCATGAAATCCTTTATTTCATTTCCTATGGACACACTGCCTCAGTTGGTGACCTGGGTTGGAATGTGGAATTGCAGTAGGAAATGTCTTCTGGGAATTAGCAATTGAATAGGCTTTGGTTCCCATGAGATACTCATATGACTCCATTAAAAATAATAGTAAGCACACAGACTGATGGACATAGCAATGAGTCAATTAATGAATGAATGTGTAAACAAATAAACAAAAAAGATGAACCATGTTTTTAACTTGTATGTTTGCCAGGAAATCAGAGATCAATCTGATTGCTTAAGTCCTACATCTTCTATCACTGACATCACTGTGCGTGTTCCTGCAGTAAGCTGCAAAATCATTTATGAAAGAAATTTAGTTGTAAAGGCATATCAACTTTCCTCTTAGCAATTTGCTAGCTTTGCTTAAGCAGGTTGCTTCTAACTGGCATCCATTTATTTGACACGGATTTACTGAGTTCCGTTCTGTCTTAAGTTTATTACTAGGCACTTTTGGGAATGAAAGCAGAAAAGGTTCCAGCCTTCAAAGATTTCACGTCCCTTCAGAGAGACACAAAACACCTTTACCGGTAGTTAGAATGCAAGCAAGTTAGACAGGGTTATGGGACTCAAGAGAGAAGAGTGGTTGTTTCCAGCAGAAGCATCAGGACAAATTCTGTAGAGGCAAGGATTTACACCTTGGTTGGATCTGGGCAAGCAGCAGAGATAAGAAGGAGATTCTAGACAGAGCGGAATTCTGGTTTTCCTTACTACTTTCTCTCACAGCACTCTGATCTTCTGCCTAGCATATATTATGATTTGTATCTGCATGTTCATTGGGTAATTGTGGGTTCAATGCCTCCATTTTCCTGTAGTAGACTCTACCCTCCATGATGGAAGGATCTGTCTCCACTCACCACTCTGCATATGTGCACACGGTGCCAAGAACTACGGCTGGAAGGCACTGATGATTCAGCAAATGTTTATTGCTGAATGAGTGGATAAGAGCCTAGGCTTCCGTGTGGTTTTGCCCTCTATTAGTGTTGCAATCTTGGGTCCTATCCCCAAGCCTCTATTTCCTCATATGTAAAATGGAGTTCCATATGTAAAATGGAGTAATAATAGTTCTTTCCATACAGGATTGAGGTAAGAATAGGATAATGGATATCAGTAAATTATAGCTTTTATTAATTTGATAGGAAGAGGCAGTGAGATGAAACAAAGACATGCTGATATTATAGCCTTTTAGTGGTAAATCTGAGCTTGTCTAGCTTTTTTTCCCTGTAACTATACAGGCTCACCAGGCAAGGCAATGTGGCAAGTATAACGTAACCTGGGTATTTTTACCTGCTCTTTGCTCCTTTTGGACCAGGTGACCAGGAGTCCTCCCCCTGACCAATCCCATCACCTCATCTCTGGAGCAGCCCTAATAGAATAGCTTCCTATTTCACCAAACTGTCCCGATGGTTAATAAAACAGTATGTGTGAATGCAATGTGTGATATAGGTCTGTGATGTGCCATGCCCCTGTCACAGGTTTGAGAGTCCCAGGCTCCAAATTCTTGAATTGCTAATAAACAGGCAAAACGAGCCGTGCCTATCAACAGAAGAAATAACTTGTGGTGGGATAAAGCAGGCAGGCCCTGGAACCACAGAATCTGGATTCCACAATGGCTCTGCTTCTGCCAAGCATGGCGGCTAACCTTGAACCTGTTACTTCATCCTTCTGAGCTGAGGGCTCCTCACCTCTTTAGTCATATGGGATTACACCCAACTCCTGGGGCCACTGTAGGAAGTGACGAAAAATCCCAGCTGGTGATGCCGTGAACTCCAGGTCCCTATATCTGTACATCAGTCTCTGGTGCCGAAGAAGAAGGGAGGAAGAGTGCGGACTGAGAACACTTCCCTGTGAGCTATTATGTAGACTAGCATCTCCTCTGAAGTTGAGGTGTAGTTCGCGCCAGCTGAGTTCCGACCTCTGAGCAGCAGCTCTCCTATCACACAGTGCTCTTCCTCCATGTTGGGAAATGGTCAAGGGGCTCTGATGAAATAGTCTTAATTTTTCTTGTTGATGCCAAACCTGATTTTATTTTATTTTTCCCAAATCAAATCCCCCTCATACTGGGTTTTAATAGAGGCTGGCAGAAGATGCCAAATTTTAACTAAAAGCAAAACAAAACCAAACAAAAACAAACACATAAGAGCAAAAATTACAAGAAATTAAGAGAATTTTATCCATTATTTTACTTCCCCCCTGAATTGAGGGGAAGTGTCTTTGATGGCTTTTATCAGCACAACTCCTCGGTTTGGCAGGAATATGATTGAGAACTGTAATCTCCACAGGCCCAAGTGTTTGTCACTCCTCCTACTAAATTTTCAGGAACATTTATTGAGTACAAGGACAATGTAGTGATATACAGGCTTTAAATTATAGACTAAAGGGGGCAAGTCGCCCATGGTGGAGCCCGTATAAAACAAAGGCACCTGTGCTCTGCATTGGGAGGCTGGAGCTCGGGACGTGTATGTGAGATACATGTATTATGTATTCAGAAACACTGGGCAATAAATAACGTCTAATATTTACAGAAGTGGTAACTGAAATTTAGGTTACTTCCTCAAAGAGAGTCATTAGATCATCATAATGTCTTCGACACTATTTTGGAGGCCAGTGTCCCAGGCCCAAATCTCGATTACTCAAACACAGCAGATTCCTCATTATTCGATGCAAATTAGTACTCCATCCACTACTTCCCAGGTAGACAAAAGTACAGATGGGCCTGTGGGGAGAAAGAGGGAATCCTGTGTGCTGGAAAGGTGGTGCTAGTGGTGCTAGTTCACCTCTGAATTGGAGAAATTCTGGATTTTAGGATAGGTAACTTTTGACTTATCCAACTTTCTGAATGACCAATATCTTTTCCCCTAATTGGCCTGGATCCACTAAACAATGTGTTAATGCTATGACTTCATCTTCATGGAAGCAAAATCTTTAGGAATTAGAACTGGTTGTGGAAAAGACACGGAGTTCATGTATTCATTCATTCAACAATAATTGCTGAATACCTTTCGTGTTCCAGACATTGTGCTAAGCACTGCAAGTTCATTAATGAAATCAGAAGACAACTGCCCTCTAGATGTCATCTTGTTCAAGAAAAACACAGACATGGAAACAAGTGCCATCATACTGGCCCAGGAGGTCTAGGTGTTGCAGGACACCAACATAATAAAGACAAGTTCCCTATTCCTAAGGAACTTACATACTGCTACTACTAATAAATTTCCATGTACATGACATTCTTCAATGTGCCATAGTCTCAATTATCCTTATAACCACTCTAGGAAATAGATGCCAATATTATCTCATTTAACACAGGACAAAACTGAACACAGCAAGTTGAAAGGAGGTCTAAAGTGACTTATGCGGCAAAGATGGGACTTGAGAGTCCATGCTCTTAACTGCTGGACCACACCACCTAGGCAGTTAAAAAAAAATTACTCTTTGATAGCGAAAACTTCAAGACCTATCTCTAGGAGGCTTGACACAGGAACAAAGGCTACCACCAAATGAAGTTTCCTACCAATTCTCAGCAGCAGTTTGCCTTTGGCCTTCCTGTTTCCATGACACTGCTCTCTAGCTTGTCCCTTAGAGATGAAAGTTCAAGGAGCTACCTTAGCCTTTAATTATTGATACTGACAAATAATTAATCATTAGCTCTCTGGTTTCTAGGAATTTATAAGAAGAGCTATTTTGAATATGGCACATTTTATCTTCCAGTCCAATAACTACATATTTTCCCTTCTATAGAAGTGGTAGACACATCTGGGAATTATTTCAAAATAATCCACTGGTGGGGTGATAGAAAGGGGGATGCTGGTAGCACAGGGAAAACAAATAAGTTGGTGATTGTTTTCACTTGGTGATGGTTACACAAGAGAACGTTCTAGTAATCATTAATAATCTGCATTAACATTGTATTACTTTATTATTATTATAAATAATACATATATTTATAATAATAGTATATTACCATATATTACTATTATTACTATTATTATAATATATGTATTATTTATAATAATAAATAATTATTATTACATATGTCTGAAACTTTATAAAATTCAACAGTGGAAATATAAAGTAAGCCCCTTTAAATATAACCTGAGAGAAATCCTGGAAAATCAGCACTGATTTGTGACTTTAAAGTAAAAACATGAAATGTGATGATTACAAGAGCAGTGGCCAAGATATTCCCAACAAAACCCAGATAATTATCAATGATCTCCTACAATTGGTTAAAATGTATGTGACGGCAGGTTGCACCATATAAAGCACTTAATGAGTGTTTCTCATCCTTACCCACTTACGGAGTCACTTGAGGAGACTTTTAATATTGCAAATGTCCCTTCGGCATGAAGAGATTCTGACTAACAGAGGGTAGGGTAAGTCTTGGATATCCGTGCATTGAAAAAAAAAAAAAAAAACCTGCCCAGGGCTCAGAACCTCTACAATAAGAAAACTGCTGTCATTATTAAGCGAATAACATTGGCTACTTCAGGCAGGCATTTGCTCTATAGGCCGAAGGAAGAATAAAAGAAAACAGCAAGAAAAGTACCAAAGGCTGGTTCTTGATCATTTGGCTCATCTACTCCTGAGACTTAAAAATCAGAGAGCCCACAAAGGGTCCACAGTTTGACAAATACCTGATTTGCTTAGAAAAGTGTGGGACTCTCATCAAGCATTTAAGGAGAGACACAGATGAGGAGGAGAATGATGGCAGGAGCAGTGGCTGGCTACTAGCTAGAGATGTTCATGGCTTGAGAATACTTTTAAGTCATAGGATTTAGTTCAGGAAGCCAGCCAGGGCCAAATAAAAGCTGATACAACTCATCTATTGCTAAGGCACAAATCGCTCCTACGCTCAGGTCCCTGAAGCCACCTTGGCTCTCTGAGAGGTTTCAAATGGATTTGGCTTGAGGTTCATATAACCCAGTGATTCCCTGATCGTATGAAAAGCCTATTAAATCATGGTGTCTTGGAGTAGAACCCAAACATAAATTAAAAGTGTATTCTAAAGATCTCTAGGTGATTCCACTATGCAGCCAAATTTGGGGACCATGAACATAAACTATTCTTTGGTGAACCAATCTGAAATCACAGCTGCAAAAAAGAGCTCCTCCTTCCTCATGAACTGAGATTGTCCCCTGCTCTGGCCCATGTTTCTCCCGATTTTTCAGTGTAGGTTAAACCACTTCTCTTCACCCCACACCATACCTCACCTGTGTCCTCACCTGCTGGTTCGATCCTAGGTTATGCTTTTCACTTTACAAATTCGTCCATGTCATTGCCTTGCTCAAAAATTTCTAATGAACCCCACTCCAACCTGGAGCTTCGTAACCAAAATATAGTTATTTTGAGCTTACAGAAAGGCAAAATTCCAGGCCGCATCTGGGTCTACTAAATTAGAATCTGTATTTACTAAGATCCCCAAGGGATTTGTATGAGCATGTAAGTTTGAGAAGTATTATTCAAAAACACCATTCTCCAAAGTATATTTTGAAGGGCACTCTCAAGGACAGAGAGTATCCTGCTTGGATTCAAAGTCACACCATTCCCTCTCTTTATAGGACATCGGTCCATTCATAAAGTAGTTATTGAGTGACAACTATGTCCCATACTGTGTTGGGTTTAGAGAATCCAGCAGTGAAGATGACAGAAGTGGTCTCTGCATTATGGACTTATAGCAGGGACAGTATTGACATGGAAAGATAACTCTAGGGGTCTCATAAAAGGGGATATGCAGGATGCCCTGGAATGATCTAGTTTATGAGGTAACCGGGGGATAGCCTAACACATCTGGGAGATCTGGAACATGAGAACAGCACTCCTGGGGAAAGGCCGCTAATGCAGGTCCCTGTGGATGCACAGGGTCAAAACAGGAGGGGCATCTGAATACAGTGTCAGCTTCAAACACAACAGGTGCAAAGGCTCAGGGCAACTATGGAAATGCTTGCCCAGTGCTTACTCCATGCAAGGCAGGGCTCTAGGTGATTTCCACATACGTAGGTGTGACTATTAACCCTGTTTTATAAACAAGAAAAACTGAGGCACAGAGAGATGAAGTAATATTCCCCATCACAGAACAAACTTTGAAACTCATCCCTGTCCATCTGGCTCCAGCATCTGTGTTCTTAGCTATCACCTTCTACAACTGTTGAGCTGGGAAGAACATGATGCATTCAAGAAGCTGAAAAACAGGCCATATGCCCAGAGTTCAAGCAGTGTTTTGTTCACAGATTTTTTTTTTTTTTTTTAAATCATCAGAAGGAGAGTGTATTACCATTCAGGAGCAGCTACTTACAACTCACATTTTTGGGGGCCATCCCAAAGTGACCGAATCAGAATTTCTAGCTATAGAGCTGAAAATCTGCATTTTAGTAATGCTTCCGGGTGATTCAGAAACCATAAAGTTTGAGGACCATAGGTTTAGAGGTACCACTTCCTTCAGTATTCTCCTCCTTCTCATAGTCCCCCCAATTAACCCACAGTTATTCAATAATATATTGGCCCCAAGGTATAAACTAAACACGAGGGTAAATAGGATTGAAGGGGAAAGTTGGAATAAATCTGAAAATTGAATCTTTGCTCCTCCAGGTCCCCTGGCTGCCGGGTTGTGAAAAGAATCATCTAGGCTTGAAAAATTGGAGGCAAAAAAAGACCAGAGAGGCTTAGAACTATTTTCATTACAATGCCAACCATTTAAATAACTAATTGAATCTCTGGAAATTGAAGTAAAATTTAAAATTGCCAGAAGAGCAATTATTTCCCATGCTCTCTGATTCCTCCATCCTTAGCCAGTGCTAGAAGGCTCTCAGGCAACAGAGAATTTTCTTGAATGTAGAGTACATGCAAGAGCAGTAGCCGAAGTAATCTCTGGCCACTAGGGCGCACTGGCTCAACAAAACTAATATGCCTCCCCCAGTGTCAGGGGACCCTGACAGCTCCAACACCAATATCTGGCTGCCGGTGGGATATTCTGTTAATTCAGTCTTTCTTATAATCACTTAACAGAGGAATTATGCTCTCTCATGAGGAAGAAATAGCTGAATCTCAATAAAACTCCTTCATCATAGCGTATTTTATTTTCCCGCATTTTCCCAATATTTATCTTTATTTATCTTTGAATGTCTTTCAAGTGCATTACCATTAAAATTCCAAAAGTCAGCCTCCTAGATGGTGCCTTTCAAATGGTTCAGAAAGATCATAGCTTTTCTGTCCCGCTCTGTCTGGAAGTGACATTACCTTGTTCATTCAGCTCACTTACTTTTTATCCCCATTCAAGAAAGTAAGCTTGGAAAAGTTTCTGGAAGAGACTGTTATTTTTATCCCTCAAAAAATCAGGAAAATATTCTACGGTATTTTTCAAGGCTATTTCATATTCAAAATAATTCATTTTAATGCCATCCATAAGAAAGCTCACTGGATACAACCATATTAATTCTGTGACAAAAGAACATTAAGACGACGAAACGGCACGGATTATGAAAACCTTATGCAGGTTCCCCAACATTGCAATATAAAACCGTGATGGTGACAATCTTCTGTAGCTGTCACTATTTCTTTGCCAATCACTGAGAGGGGGTTTGATGTGTCAGGCAGAGCTATGTCAATGTTGGTCATCTTTTCACATCACACCCATGACAGCGTGTGAGTCAAAGAACATGGGGGATCCTGGATGCTCAGGGATGGAATTTCCCAAGGAAAGGTGTGAATGCATCCAGT
>CM052883.1:90092752-90115399 GCA_028534135.1 Potos flavus | reverse complement strand
GGGGCCCTTAGCATGGGGGGAAAGACCTGTTCTAAGAAAGAGGGTCATTTTACCAAAGTGCTCCTTTGTGTTTTTAGGACCTAGGTATCCCAGATCATTGCCCTCCAAACACACCCAGGTGTATAAAGTATCACCACTTATAGTAAAGAAACACAAATCTTATATTGTCAACTCCTATACCCATTCAGCGCTTTTTACATATCTGCCCTTGTTTTTTCACAGGCTTATATTTATTAGTGATGTAAGCTCAATGCTTAAGGCCCTATAGTCTAATGCAGATGCCTCCAGTCAGACTCCCAGCACACAGGAGCCACAAAGAAGTGGTGTCAGTAACGAGGCTTTATAAGGAGCCATATGTGAATGGCTGTTCAAAACACCGCGACAGGGTTCCCAGAGGATGAGCACTCCTGCAAGGGACTCCAGTGACATTATGGCATCTAGTAACTGAATATGTTTTCCCGGCCAAGTCCTGATGGATCTGGAAATCCAAGACTTCATTTACAAATTTTACCAACCTTGCTTCCCAGAGGGACATGCAAATGAAAAAGAAGGATGCTCCCAGTCTACACTCTCTCATTTATTTAGCAGTAGGGGAATACAATTCAAGTGGTTAGGAAGAAAAGCACTAAAACCAGAATGCACCGACCTGGTTGGCAGGACCTCGGGCAGGGCGTCCACTCACTGAAAGCTGTCACAATACAGTCTTTTTTGCACGGGAGAAGGCAAGGACGCACTGTTTCGGGCCGAGTTGAATCTGGACATCTGTCAATGTGAAGACACAATATCAATGCCTCCTGGACGAAGTAAGTGATTTAGTGGAGAACTGTAGGATTTCAGAACAGAAAACACTGAGGCCCTGTTGTTCCTTCTGTAGGCAAGGAAGAGAGAGCCAGGGAGGGGAGGCTCCCAGCCAGAGGCAGAGTCGAAGGTGTCAGCTCTCTTGACCTACAGACCAAAATACTTTTCACTCATCCAGGAAAAGCACAATCCCTGAAACTAATGAAAGGGAATGCCTTCACAAGAAAGCGTCACCATCGGCATCAATTCAAATGACTTTTTTTTTTTCAGAATGAACATATCTGATATATCTTTTGAAAAGCATTTTATTCAGGGTAATATATCAAATTAGTGATATTCTACAAAAGGAATAGGAAAATACAAGCCAATATATGAATATATGAACATATTGGGAAACAAAAATCATTGAAAACCACTTAAATATACTCTACCTCTTTGATAATGGAACAGAATTTTAGAATATTTAAGTGATTGCAGGTATCTCTTTAGAACATGTGGATTGATGAGCAAAGTATGACATATGGCAAATGTCAAATATACTAACTAGCATTAACAAGAGAAACACTGCCGTTCTGTTATTTTGCTGATAATGAATGCTCACACTTGAGAGGAAAATCTACAGTCAATTGGTTCATAATCACTTGGAAGAACTAAAGTCTCAGAAAATGGCAGTCAAGACTTTGTTTTCTTGCCTGCTTACTTGTTTTATGAACACAGAAGGCTAAACACTACATTGATTATCTTCTAAAACTGTGATATGCCAAAAAGAAAAACAGGAAAGCACTCAGCAACATATATTTGCATTTTAAATTCTGTTCCCCATAAGTTCCTCATAAAGCACATAAAAGCTGTGTGGGTAAACTTAACAGCATGAGCTCTGGTATTAAGTAGGCAGTGCTGAGTTAAGGGTTTTGGCTAGCTTCTTTCATTTATTCCTAATGACGACAGTGAGAGGTATTATAACCTTCATTTCTACGTGATAAACTGGAGGCACTGGAATAATCAGTAATGGACCCAAAGCCACATAGGGAGAGACCATTTGAGAAAAATTATGATAGAAAACAAAACAAAACAAAACAAAACACCAGTGTAGCAAGTTCAAACAATCAACAGACCTTCTCAAAGGAGAGAAGAGAAAACAGAGGAGATAAAGTTAATGAGGCAATAATAAATTAAAAAAAAAAACCCACAGAGCTGATGAAAGGATGACAGTTCAGATGAAAAGTCCACCAATTGTATACAAAATGACCAACACGTCAACGCAAAGGCTGTCCAGTTTTTAAACATCAAGAAAAAGTAAGAGAATAGACAATAATGAATGTGGGAGAAGAGGAAGAAAAATTTGTCATCCAAGAATCTGGCTGACATCAGACTTCATCAATTTAGATAATGATCAAAATGAAAATATTTTCTTGGTTTATAACTTTAAAAACAGTATATAAGCCAAACGTGGAAGACTGAACTTGACCGTGGAACAGAATGTACATGCTATCATTCAGACCACCATCAGGTAAAGACACAGTGGACAAAGCAGGGGGGATGGAAACGGAGGGAGACAAGGAGTGGAGGCTTGGATATGTCTGACAAAGCAGGTGGGCAGAGTGATGATCTAAATATAAATGAAAACAGAAATAAAGTTCTAATGTGCACCCAAATGTTTATAGCAGCAATGTCCACAATAGCCAAACTATGGAAAGAGCCTAGATGTCCATCAACAGATGAATGGATAAAGAAGATGTGGTATATATATACAATGGAATACTATGCAGCCATCAAGAGAAATGAAATCTTGCCATTTGCAACGACATGGATAGAACTAGAGGGTATTATGCTAAGCGAAATAAGTCAATCACGGAAAGACAATTATCATATGATCTCTCGGATATGAGGAATTTGAGAGGCAGGGCGGGGATTTGTGGGGAGAAGGAAAGGAAAAATGAAACAAGATGGGACTGGGGAGGGAGACAAACCATAGACTCTTAATCTCAGGAAACAAACTGAGGGCTGCTGGAAGGGATGGGGTAGGGGGGAGGGATAGGGTGGCTGGATGATGGACATTGGGGAGGGTATATTCTATGGCAAGTGCTGTGAAATGTGTAAGCCTGATGATTCACAGACATGTACCTTGGGGCAAATAATACATTATGTGTTAATAAAAAAAATTTTTTTTAAAAACATAAAAAAAAGATCAAATCAAAAAAGATTTTAAAAAACAAAACAAAACAAAAGATCAATCAAAACCTACCCACAGAACACCAATAGTCCGGGATTTGAGACAGGAGTTGGTGTAAATGGGCTAAGGTTCATTGCTTTCATGATTTCACGAGAGGGAATCAAGGGACGGGCATTTTAAATTGATAAGTGAGGAGATATATGAATGATGTGTGGGAAATGTATTTTTTAAAGTTAAGAGGTCAACATGAGAAAGGGAAAAGAATGAAAAATATACACTCATTGGTGCGCCTGGGTGGCTCAGTGGGTTAAAGCCTCTGCCTTCGGCTCAGGTCATGATCTCAGGGTCCTCGGATGGAGCCCTGCATCGGGCTCTCTGCTCCGTGGGGAGCCTGCTTCCCCCTCTCTCTCTGCCTGCCTCTTTGCCTACTTGCGATCTCTCTCTCTGTGTCAAATAAATAAATAAAATCTATTAAAAAAAGAAAAAAAGAAAAATATACACTGGTGCTTGCTTGTACTGACATAAAGATACAACGGATAGAGATAAGACACTAACATAGTGACTGCCAGTGGCAGAGCAGGGGTGAGGAGAGAGGGGTGGGAGCAGGGCTGTGAGCATCAGGCTTCTCTTTGTTATATATTTCTCCTTGCATGTCGTTCTGATTTGTGAACCACGTGAAGGCCTACCCAATCAAAACAAAGAGAGACAGAGACAGAGAGAAAACATAGAGTAACTGTTAAAATGTGGCTGTGGTTGTGTCCGAGATGTGGGCTACCTAGCGGAGCAAGAGATGATGGGACCTGTCGCTTCTCATCATTAGTCTCTCTGTATTATTTTACTTCTTCTATGGACTCTCTAGCACTCGGATAAAAATGGAAAATGGAGATACTCATCACAGAAACAGAATTGCTCAATAAATTATTATTGGTATTATTATTAGTCATCCTTAGCATATGCAGAAATGCTGTCTATCAAAGAGAACAGTTCGATAAACAAAACAACAGAAAGAAAGAAGAGTGTCTTTGTGAGACTATAGTGTTAAACAAGCTACTCCGGTAAGGAAAATTTATGTCATACTTTACTAGAGATAGCAAAAAATGCTAAAACCATTCCCAAGTCCTTTATTCACACTCTGAGCTCTACTAAAATTAAATTGAGCTGTTGTTTATTCTAACTCCTCTCCAACAGCACCTGGTGTATGGTTGGAAAAGAAAGTGTGACTTGAGCAATACCAGCTTTCCGCACGCTCAGTGGGGCAGCAGGGGCCCCACGCCCAACCAGCCACTTCAAACTCACTCGTCCATTGGCAAAATAGCTTAGAAATATCTGTGGCATTGGCTTCAGGCTTTCTGGAGAGGGAGGCTGATCCTTCAGGGATCGGCAAAAGCTTGCTTCAATTAGGAGTAGGTGTTCATCTCTTTTAAGGAACTGATATTGCCTACTTGATTTACCCCTGGTTAGCATCACTCACAATAAACACTCACTGGGCATGGTGTCCACTCCTCTTCATACAGCCCCTTTCTCTCTGCATGTTCTTCCCTTAAGTCCATAAGAGAGAAACAGTATCATCTCCTCAGTGGCAAAGATCAGGCTCAGGTTATATTGCTTTTATAGAGGCCACGAACTGAAATGTAATTTCTGGTCAGATAGGAGCCAAATATTCTCTTGCCTGTGAAAACGGTTCTTTTGTTCATTTCTTTTGCCAGTAAGGTTGACCCTTTCTGCAAGAGTTCAACTTCCTCTTCCTTTCCATTCACATGATGTCTATCCCTTCAAGAATCATCACATTTCTCATTTTCATAAATTTCTGCTTAGTCTTCAGAAATACTCTCTTAGACCATTAGCAACATATGTGCCTTCCATTTCTAGGAAAAACTGTAAGGTTTATTTTCCATATTGTTGTACTGACATTGACCAAAAAGAGGCTTTGGACCGCTTTCATGCTGTTTTCGTGTGTGTGTGTGTGTGTGTGTGTGTGCGTGTGTGTGTGCGCGCGCGCGCCTACGTATGCACGCATGATACATAAACTAATTTTTAATTAGATGGTGGAACTCCATCTTATATCATATCTTCAAAGTGCCATATTTTAGCTCAGTGTAAATATTTAATAACAGTAAGTGAATGATTGAACAGTATTCAATGTTATTGCAGCCTGAAGACAAATAAATCCCTGGGGATATTAGGCTAATTCATCCAGCCATTTCCAAAACAAAATTAAAGCCTTAAAACCTAGGGAAACATATGGATTCACTTTTTAGTTAGTAAACACAGCACGGCCCCTTGGCTTTTGTCATAATTTATACTTCCTAATTTCGTATAACACTCGGACTCTAGATTGGCAGCGCTCTCAATAAGAGGATGAATGTATTTCATTTCAGCACATATATTTCCCTGGACCAGCACTAGAATGCTCTATAACTATTATCTCGTTGTCGCCCAGTAGCCTTCAGCTCCCAGTAGCCTTCAGCTCCTTATAAAATGCATCAAACTGAGCTATAAAGACCTGCCATTTTTTAGGTAGGCCTCCATGATCAAGATGCAGAGACAATGCTCCATTTCTTTGATCAGTCCTCCGACCCAGGAACCAATGCACGTCTCACTCAGCTAGGGGGGGCAAACCTGCCAACTCTGTCAACGTTAAATGTTTAAATGGAACTCTGTATTATTATATATCACACAATGCCAGGTGTTTTCACATTAAAGGTAGAAAGTGTCTTATTGGGACTTTCGGAAGGCTCCAAATTGTGTGCTTTTAATCTTTTTTATTATTTTTTTTGTACACTGCAACTGAAAAAAAAAAAAAAAAAAAAACAATGACTAGTGAAACAAAACCAAACAAAACCCCAGAACTATCCCAATAAGCTCTTACTTCTGTTTCACTTCTGCCCTGGCTAGTTTTCATTTTCTGATATGATCAGTTCTATTACTCATACAATAGTAACAGTCTCACCTATACAACTGCATAGAAACCAAGACACCAACCCAGGGAAGCGAAAACTTGCAAGGAACTCTGCCTTCCAGTGCAGTGGGCTTGGAGATAAAACACATTATATTAGCCCATCCGTTCCATGGAGACTTGCTTCTTTCTCTCCTAAAGGCCCCTCCTTCTCCTTTTCTGTTTCTGTTCCCCTACCCCCACCCCAAGGATTTCACAAATGGCAGGGAATCTCTTTCCACTGCAACAGCCTTCACATAAAAAAGAACAAAAATATATATTTTCCCAAAGGGCAGAATAAAGGATATTTTCTACTGCTGATAGTTTCACTATCTCACTACGTGCTTCACTGGACACTAGGTATTAATTTCTTAGCTCAATCAATCTCCTTAACCTAATAATTTCTAGTTAATTTTACTCAAGTAAATTCAGGCTCCTCATATTTAGCAGGGTAGTTTGGAGACATACAGTAAGAATTCAACCTAAGTTGTTAAGTCTCCAGTTTCGTTAGCGGCATAAAAAGTAATCAGCAGTGTGTGTGTGTGTGTGTGTGTGTGTGTGTGTGCGCGCGCGCGCGCGTACGCGTATGTGTGTATGGTGTTTGTTAGGGAAAACATCTCTACAATTCATTTTTCTGTGATGGTAAGCCAAGCAGAACTAGGGGTTATTCACAATAATGACATTTATGTACTCAGACTTTTACAAAAAACAGAAACTAAAACACCTGTCATTTGAAGCAATTGTAAGAATAGAAAAGGGGCTTCCAGATCATATAATCAAAATTTTCATGTCTAAATAGTCCTTTAAATGTGATAATTTATTTGGTGTTGCTCTTAATTCTAATGCCCCTTTGCTAAGGAGTAAACAAACTGTACTCATATCAAGTGGATTTTTCCTGTTGGTTCAGAGCTGAAAAGTTTTGTGTCAGGGAGAAGATCAGACATCAGGCATGCTAAATTTTCTCATCATGATAAGGAATAATAGTTTGCTGCCTTTTATATGTAGAGTTTACTACTATACCTAAGCCATATTTAATTTTATTTGTATATTCAAGCTGATATTTAATGCATCCTTTTTAACCAGCTGAAAATTTACATCATAAAAATGAACATTATCAAGGCTGCAATCCTGACCAAGATAAAAGGAATTCTCATGTCTGCATAATATCTTTATAAGCCCTTTATAATTTTACCATAACCCCATGAATTAGATTTTCACCTGAGTCAGGTGATATGTAAAACATTACTGTCCATTTTTGGCTATAACTCCCATTGACTCAATCAGTCCACACAGTGCTATGCATACCAGGCAAGTTGCAAAACACAACTGACATAATTTGATATTCCAAAAAACAGCAGAAGCAATGTAGAGTCAGGTCTAAAGCAGAAATAACATTTATGAATTAATAAGAGTAGAAGGTCATACTTCTGATCTAGTCATTACTCTCTACGGCAGTCCACTTTGCCAAAATGTAGGACAGTAGATCAGGTAATTTTTCTTGAACGAAGGATAGACATCAGCTTTTCTCAACCTTCTGCAATTCATAGTCAATCCTTGTTGAACGCTGTAACTTTTCCTACACATCAATCTAGTTCAGTCCTGGATTCTAGTCATTTATGGTACACTATGTCAGACATTGTGCTAATGTCTGGGGTTGCAGCAAGTAAGAACACCCAACTCTAGCCCTCTAGAAGCCACCCTTGGAAAGAGAGAGAGAGGAGGTCTTCTGGACTATATTTCACTGCAAGTCCTATCATCTCCACTTGCATCTGCAGAGCCATCAGCTCATGGGATGCTCCAACTCCAGCAGAACCTCGCCAGTCAGCACTACCTCTGCCATCAGCGGTTCGCTTCCCTTCACTGAGCTCCTATGACTTTCCTCACACAACTATTGTGGTTTCCATGCCAGCGTGGATAAGGCCCAGAGCCTAGTATCAAGGTGCCCCAAGGTGAAATTAATCAGGTGTTTGAGTTGCCCAGGACAGCAACGCAAACTGGATCGAATTAGGGGGAAGAGCAAATGTGTCTGCCCATGTCGCCAGGAAGGGTGGGGGCATCTTGACAAGCATGAGGTCAGGGCTTGATGCTGCCAGAATATGTTCCGCTTCAGTTTCTGCTTCTTTCTGAGCATCATTTCCACTCCCTTTGCCTGCTTTTTCTGCCAGGACCATGCCTATGGCAACTGTCAATTCATAAACTTAGAGCCTCATGAACAGAATGAAAAGAGGGTTTCATTTTCCCAACTCAGAAATTCCCAGAGAAAAGCTCTAAGTGGCCTCATTTGTGACACTAGACAAAAGACTGAGCATGCCCATCCTGGGGATATATCACTCCTTCCACAAGGAAGAGCCTAGTTGAAACACGGCCATTAGGAAATCTCCAGGGACAGGACGGTTACCCAGTCACTGTATACTTCACAGGCCCCTTACAATTTCTTTTCCACAAGGCTTCCCACATGGACTGAGGAAAAGTCACATCTCATTTGGTCTCATGATAAAACTCCCACAGCTGAGTTCTCTGCCTGATTACTCTTTTTTCTCCATCACTTGTGATTGTCCCTGACCCTTTTTGATATCTATATCCTAGTTCCCATGTCCAAATTATCCGACTACTTTTGTTTTGTTTTGTTTTTAAAATTTATATCTTCAGGTGCAGAGTCTAACATGTATGAGATTGCAAACTACTTACAGGCATGAATTAGTCTATTCAAATGGCTATATGGATTTATTGCCCACTTCATAAAAAATCAGTGGAACCTAACAAAGAGTGTAACACAACCCTATCCTTTCAAAGTGGAGAACTTACCTTCACATTGACCTAGTCTTTACAAAAATGATTGGAAAAATGCCAAAAGTACTGAGATGAAGTCAAGAAAATGTTTGATTACCCAAACAGATTCAATATTTGTGAGCCACACTAACCTTCCATTAGCTAATGCATGTATTATAACCTTACTAATGATCCATATTGTAACTGTTTCTACCTTTGTTTTTGAGAGATATATTCTAGTCTTTAAGAGTCAAAGGAAACAAAATTCTTTTCCTCCAGCACAGATTGAAGCATATTCGTTGCTTGACAAATGCTTTTGACAAAAATACTCAACTATGCAATAATCATATGCACTTTCAATAAATTATCGGTGATACCTTTTGGTCATCACTTGTCCCACGTGATTCTTGACACAAAAGACCCTCCGTGTCTGAATGCCCACACCACAGGTAGCTTCTCCAGTCCAGCCAATGGTTGCATTAAGGGCAGTTACCAATGTGTCTTCAGAACAGGGACCCCAAGGCAATGTCTCCCAGTAGAGCTGCATACAGGAATGGTCACTGCATGAACGATATTCTTGGAGGGCCTGACTAGGAGGACATGGTTTTCCACCTGTGAAAAATCAAAATCCAAAAGAATACATAGTTGTTGCTGTTGTTATCACCAGGTTGCTGTTGTTATGTCATTCTTATTTTTGCTGTTTTTGCTGTTTGAATGGTCCAGAAAGACGGTGCTTTTGACACAGAATTCCAAAGGCCTGGGTCTCTGTACCCTTCTGCCCACTCTAGGGCCATGGCCCTTTGGTCCTGAGTAACAATCTGAGGGCAGTATCTTTCACTTTTTCCTCCTGCATAATAGGCAGCAGTATACATTGATTAGGCCACCGCCAACAACAAAGCAGATTCTATTTCCCACCTTTGGATCACGTATCTCTGAAATAAACTCCAAAGAAGTCTGCTTTTATTTTAGTAACATGATAACTACATAAATTAGATACAGTAGCCGTGACCTTGAAGTGATATTAGGTCAAACATATACACTTACACACACATTACCTATATCTGGCCCCTTTTTCCTAAGAGAGCATTATTTTCCTCAGAGAATCATTTTAAGACACCCACCCTCCATCAAGCGATGCATTTTACTGCAATTTGAGAAATCCAGAAGTGTCTCTTAAAGTTTGGCAGGAGAGAGCCCATCCTTAAACTCTGAAAAATATCTGACAATGTGTTATCCACTGGCAGGGAGACCAGACAGATGTGCATCCTTACACTCTTGGGTGAGTCAGACAATCAAATTTCATTACTGTCTTTTCTTTCACATTTTTATATCCATGTAAAAACTGGCATTTATCTCAAGTATTGATTTTTTTTCCTACTCTTCCACTCTATGATGTTTTATTCAGTGGGCCAAATGCTCAAAAAGATTTGTGACCTTCGTTTTGTTATTCTTGTTATTTTTTTCCCATTAAATACTACTGATTTTTTTCTCCTTCCAGACATATAAAAGACAAGAGCGGGAAGCGACTGCACTTTAAGAATATGAAAATCTTCATTCATCTTGACCCTGGCCCCATTTTTCAGGATCACAGAACAGAATCTTGTTTCAAAAGGAGCCCCTCACAGCCAGTGGCCACATCATCCTGCTGTTCTAACTGAGCCATCGGCAGACTGAGCCAAGGGAGAGCCTGAAAGAGAGGACATGTCCGTGTGGGGACAGAGACCATTGCTATAAATGATAGAAACAGCTGCTCCTCCAATTTGTACTGATGTTACCCGTTTACATTTCCATAGCACATTTTAGCACCTTCAAAGCCATTTTCAGAGCCTTCATCTCCTTCCCTCTCACAACATGCCAGCACGACAGAACAGGAAATCAGGCCAACATTAGCGGCAGCTCCTGGTCAAGAAGTCATGTCTCTTGATTCCTCACTTGGAACTCTTTTTACCAGGCATATTCCAATTATATTCCCAAATGTATGAGCTACCTGAAGCTGGATGTGTGTCAATCAAACTTTGTTTTTTTATCCCCAAGAAAGTATAATGAAAAATAACATCCATCTGATTGCCATGGCCAACACACAGGTTTGGGCTAAGACAATTCACATAAATATGGTACCCAGTCTAGATCAACTAGACGATTAAAGAGAAAAAGCATGCATGGAAATGAAACTAAATTTTGATTCAGGCAATACAGCTATCACCTATACGTGGCTACTTCTACGATATGACTTTCTCAATTGCCTACTAGAAAAAAAATAAGAATTTGGCAACTGACTCCACTGTTGAGCCCTTTACTATTACTCACCTTCTCCCGCCAATGCCAGGATAGTCCTTGACCTGGTCTGTTTCCCATCCGAGTTTTTATTTGAACAAGACTGGGAACAGGGTGACCACTCTGTCCACTCGCTCAGCACACAATCCATTCGGCAGGGAATTTCACAAGCCATCCTTTCAGGAGGCGGGGATGCCGGGCAGAGACTCCCTGACACATCTTCTCCTGTAATCAACCAGGTCGAGATGGATGCTGATTAATGCACAGTTGAGGACAGTCAAGGAACATTTAGGTGTGTTGCTTCCTCTGTTACTTCACTTTAGCCGAGAAGACTTCACCTGGTGTCTAAACCAATAAAGTGTGAAAAATGATGGCTTCTTCAGCAATTCATAATATTTATGTCAAGAAAAACTGCCAGGGATCATTTGGCATTTAGATAGGTAGATACCACAGAAAAACTCTCATTAGTCTTCCTTCGCAATGACAAAATGGGCTTCTTCCAGGAACAATTTAGCCATGGATGGCTACGGACAGACATGATTGACCTGCTATTGACAACCATGTGTAATAAGTATATGTGTTTCTGCAAAACAGAGGCCAGAGTAGTCTGTTGGTATGCAAACCTCAATTTATGTTGAACATTCAACCCTATGCTCTAAAGAATTATATTATTCTAATTATCCATCAGGTGTTTTTGTCTCCAAAAATGTAACTTTAGGCAAGGTTATCACATGATGATTCTTTTGTTCTGTTTGGACCTCGTGGTAAATAATCCCAAACCACAATGGAAAGGGACTTGTGGTTAAAATTACATAATGCTGACACAAAAGTTGAAAGCCCATCTGAAATTTTCCATAATACATTTATTATTCCCCCGCTGAATGATCTGATGAATTACTCAAACCGAAAAATATATGTGTGTGTGTGTGTATTAAATAATGGGGTTGTTGTTTTTTTTTAACCATGAACAGATGTTAAGACTAAGAGGATCAGTTCTAAGTTACTTTTCTATATCTCAAATAACTATAATAATTTTTAAAAATTCTCTTTTAGGTTATTTACTCACTAGTCTTACAATTCTAGTGTTACTCTTTACAAATAATAGTTCAACTCTTACTATTTGCCTTGTTCACTGTCACCCCATAAAAACAGAAGACACGAAGAATAATGATGTCATTTCTAGTTTGAAGTAACAACACAGAATGTGGAATGACATCTATAGGAAAGAGGCAGTTTTGTCTCTGTGACTTTACACCCGTGGAATTCTTCTGTCATAATCTCTTTGACGCAAAATAATAACTACAAAGCAGACTAATGTTTATGGGGCATCGCCTTTGTGCCCGGCACTGTCCTCGTAAGAAGCTCTTGGAGGCAGGTGTAACCCATTTTGTTTTATAGATGAGGAGTCAGTGGTTCTGGAAGGAAAACTTGCTCAGGGTCACACAGGCCTGAGTTGAGAATCAAATTAAAACTTTCTGAATCCAAAACTTCGGCTTTTCCCATTAACCACATTGTGTCTAATTCCAAGGAGATGGATCATTCCTTCGCTGAGGAAGTAAATAAAACCAGCCGACAGTGAGCAAGACTGCCTGGAGAAGACAGTACACTGTTAATATCTGCATTCATATTTGTAAATGAGGCCAGGCTCATTGCCCCTGAGGTACAAATAAAACTTTTCAAGCATATTATGAGAAGTAATAGAGATTCTAGCAGAAAATCAAGCCGAAACACCAGTTCCAATCATTCTCTTTTCCGTCTTAATCCATTTTCAGGTTGAGTCCACACTGTATGTTACACACATATGCACATGCACACAGATAGTCTCTCTCTGCCACACACATACACACACACACACACCCCCCAACACAGCTGAAGGATGGTGCTTTCCCAAGTACAGAAGCAAGGAGACCAAACAAATGCCCAACCTGCATCTAGTCAAAAGTTAATTTTCACACTTGTGAATATTATTAATACAATTTTTATACAACGTACTTTAAAGCACTGTCTGGCAAAGGATATTTTTGGTGACTAAGAGGGATTAGTAGGGCTCTTACAAAAAAGTGGGAGAAAAGTGTGAATACGGAGTTAAAACAGTAAACTTGGTCTCACTACTGAAGAACCTCTCAGAGTGTTGAAAACGTCAAAGTACAGTGTAAATTTCCTAGGGTGGAAAAGGTGGGCAGTGTTTTTCAGGCTTATTTGACCAATGACCATCCTTTTTTGAGAAGAATATCTCCGAGAAGTGGTATTTTTATGAATATGTTTTTAGAAAACCCTGCCTTCAAGAGTTATACAATATCAAGTACTATTTGATGTGTATGTACTATGTCCAAGGCATATGATGAGGTAAAAATTGGTGAAGATGCTATTATTTACCCTCCTCGAGTTCATGATTCATAACAGAGATGAGCTATAAACATATACAAAGAAAACTAAGTCCAAAAGTAAATGCCAAGTTCCAAAGATGTGTTTCAAACAGAAAATACTGTAGTAGCTCAGGGAAGAGAAGGGCCTCTAGGGTCTAACATGATAGCAGAAGGCTTTCAACAAAGAAAAACAGAACAGTAGAAACTTGGTGGCAATGAAAGAGGCTACTTCAGGCAATGAAAGTATCAACAAAAGTAGGGTGGTAGGAAAATACAATGTATTCGGAAGACAATAGGGAAGCTTCCTGAAGAGGAGAGAAAATCCACATTGGAAGAGTGATTTGACATCAAATTCTGAATGACTTAGACACACAACTTTTATCATACTTCTGCCTTCCTTAAATTCCCAGTTGCTCAGGTTTGCCATGACCCAAATTTAACATCCTCCGCAGTCATCGTTCAGCATCCTCAGTATTCCTCAGTATGTCAGAAGCTCAAATGCTTTTTAAAACCTAAGCTTTCATATAAACTGATATACCTATTTCCTCAGTGTAGTTAAATGTCAATAATCCCACCAACATTTTGATAGCTCGTCTATACAGGCTAATTCATACATGGGAGCAAACAGATGAGATTTTTTTAGGGAAACCAAACCGCTAGTCATAAGCAGGGTCTGTAATTTGTGAGTGAGCTGCACAATGGGATCCTAGTTACAAAGTATCCTAGCTGTATACAGTTAAGTGCCTACAGGCCAATCCTAAAAACAAAATAATAAAAAAAATAAATAAATAAAGGGGACTCCCTAGCACCACTTATCCTCTTGAGGATGTCACCTAACTTTTTTGAACCTCAGTTATTTCATCTGCAATAAAGAAATAACAACACCTCTCAAGGATATTCTAAGGATTATAAGTCATTTATGCAACAAACATAACAAGGCATCTAGCATATGGACGGCTCTCAATATACACAAAGCTTTAAAAAAAAACTGTTGCTTGCAAAGATGTATGCCACAAAAACCTAATGGCCTTCTTTATCTGAAAAATCTAGAGATTTATGTCATTGCCATGGAAAGCACTTGCTTTGCCACTCATATATGTGTACAAATAACCACCAAGAGTTTCACAGGCTGGTTCACATAAACTATAAAAACTATTTATAATTATCCAGACCATTTTATTTATATGGCTGGTGAATCTAAACCATTTAAGAGCCAAAAATAAAGCACTTGAGCCTGAATAACCTGATCTGCTCAGCCACATCAGTATAATTATCTTCCCATTGTACAGAGAGAATCCATCTCAAAAGAAAAGCATTTATACTTTCCCGTTTTCATCTTCTCCGATGGATCAATGAGACCAACTGAAATTTCAGGCAAGCATGGAAAATAAAGTGGCACATGGGAAAGAAACTTAGCTATTAATAGTGATTTTCACAAGCTCTGATAATCTAATGTCATAATAAAATAGAATATATTTAAGAGGGAAATTGAATTCATCTTTCAAGACAACTGTGAAATTGCTTCCAGCCCTCATCAGCCTCCCTAGGATCAATAATGACAAACTCCACAGTCTCTCCTCAGACTAAATATGTCCTAAGACATATTTAAACCAATTGTGACTCTGAGAATATGGCATGTGATGCTGCTTCAACATGGCCACTCTACTTTTTTTAAAAAATAATTTAACATGGTTAAATTCGCATTATATAAAATTAACCATTTTAGAGTAAACACTTCAGTAACATTTAGTAAACCACAACGTTGTCTACCACCACCTCTATCTAGTTTCAAAACATTTTCATCACTCCAAAATAAAACCTTTTACCCATTAAGCATTTTCTCCCCATTACCCCCTCTCTTCAGACTCTGGTAGGCACCAAGTTATGTTCTGTCTCTACAGATTGATCTCTTTCGAGTATTCTGTAACAATGGAATTATACAATTACTGACCTTTTGTGTCTGGCTTTTTTCACTTACCATAATACTTTGCAGGCTCATCCATGTTGGACTATATATACTACTTTATTCCATTTTATGATGGAATAATATTCCATCATATGTATATGCCACAATTCGTTTATCCATTCATCTGTTGATGGACATCTTTTGGCTTTTGTGAATAGTGCTGTTATGAAATGCCTATATATGTACTTGTTTGCTTACCTGTTTTCAGTTATTTTCAGTATACGCCCAGAAGTAAAATTTCAGGGTCATATTAATCACTCAGTTTTGTTTGTGATTCTGGGGACTGTGGCATAGACGGCCAGATGACGGTCTTGGCCATAGTTCACACTACTGTCCTTCTGTCTTCCCATTCCTAGCTAAGAGCAAAAGTACTTAGAGGAAGGAAAGATTCCTGAGCATATGAATAATACTCACAATTCCCTAAAAATGTTTCTTTGTCCAGTTCAAATACTACTTACAGTATAAAGAGCTCATGCAAACTCTATGGCTACTGGTCAAGCAACCATCTAAATCTAATGCTAATAAGTTATCAGAGTTTGGGTTTTCCTCAGCAAATTAGTATTGAAACTATACCTATGCTATGTACTATATCTTATAACATTCTTTGTTTTGTGACCACTAAGGAATTAGACTTTAATACTGTGAAGTACCATCTATCTTCTATATTTTTTAAGATTTATCTATTTCTTTTAGAGAGAGATAGAGAGGGGGAGAAAAAGAGAGGGAGAGAGAGAGAGAATGAGTGGGAGAAGAAGAAGCAGAAGGAGAGGGAGAGAATCTCAAGCAGACTCCCCGCTGAGGGCAGAGCCTCATGGGGCCTGATCTCATGACTCTGAGATCATGCCTGAGCTAAAATCAAGGCGGACACTCAACTGACTGAGTCACCCAGGCACCCCTATCTTTTATAGTAATAGAACAAACAACTATAATTCTTAGTTTTCTGACCTATATTATGTGTACGAGAAGAGAAAGGATTATAAACAAAATGGAGGAAGAAAAGAGAAAAGCAGCTATTCACAAATCTACAGTATAATTTGGAAAGTAGACCAACATCTGTTTTTATACAAACTCAAACTACCTTGCTCTCCCCCAGATAATGCACTCTGGGTACTTTATTGATATTTTCTCTTGTATATTATTATGCTACCTATTGAAAATAATGAAACAGTTATTGAAAACACTCTACATGTCATAAAATTTTATGTCCTATTTAAATCTCAGAAAAGAATGCCAATAAATGTTGATTAAATGCTTGCCGACAGCTGAATAAGATATCAACAGATAATACGTGGCAAATTTACTGGAATTGATATGCACTTAATTTCATTTTTAAATTTAAATGTTACTTTCTTAAAGGTAAGCAACCCCTAGCCACTTCTGGACTGAGACCCTAATCAGCTTAGGAAATGTTTCTATTTCCAAACAATAAAAGATAAAATAAAAGCTAAGGGCCAAGCAGAATCTATGTGCACCAATGCAATCCCCACAATACAATGACTGTTTCTGCTTCCTCTTTTCACAATTTGAAACGTATTTGTCTACCTAGTTGACACATTAAGAAAGACAAAGAAACCCACTGTTAGGTATTATCAGGGTCCTAATAATAAAAAACAACAGCAACTGCCATAAAATAACATCAGCATCTGACATTTGAGAAAGCATAGAGCGTATTATACTCTGTGCCAACCACATTAATGTAGGGGGTTCCTGAATATTCAGAGTAACATCATTAGTTAGGTGCCACTGTTATAGCTGAGACACAAGAAGGTTAAAAAAAAAAACAAAAACACACTCAAAGCCATATAGCTAGTAAGTGTCGGAACTGGAACTGGAAATCATATCTGTTAGACATTACACACTATATTCCTATCTATGATGCTGACTGCATCCTGGTGCCAACCTCACATGTGCACTCCTCATCACATTCCTTCTGGCTGATGCCAAAACATAAAGAAGAGATACTACACAATCCAGTGTCAGTTAATCCATAAATTTAGTATTAGATAGAATAAGCTCAAAGGGGTGGGCACCTTGATCATCTGGGAATTGCATCATAGGTTGGGCAGAATACGGCAAGGCTTTGCAAAAATGAAAACGATAAGCAGATAGAAAAGAGCTCAGAATGGAAGGATGGTAGAATAAGACAGAATGCAAGACTGGATAGGAAGAGGAAGGTAGGGACACTCAGCAAAAACAGTATTATGTATGGTTAGATAAATAAATAACAGACGCAAGCTTAAACAAGATATATAATAATGATGTAAGGATACTCACGAAGTTAAAAAGAAACAATAAAACTCTACTAGCCAGTAAAAGAGAAAAAGAGAACATAAGAGCAAAGGCTAAGATGAATGGGGGAGACTCAAAAGAACTGGTAAGAAATAATAACAGCTAGAAATAAGAAGACAACATTTCCAAGGTAAATATGTTTACAGAAGCCAGAAGTTAGCTGAAATTTCATCTACATGGCAGGTGAGCTGCTTGTCCAGCAGCCTGAGTGAGAAGCCATACAAAGTCCCCCAGCATATAATATCATTAGAACAGCTAACGCTTTGATTGCTCCGAATGTGCCCAGCACAACCTCACATTTTACATGGAGTTATTAACTCATGTAATCCTCAAAGCATTAATAACAGTAAACTCATGCACTGTATGTAATAGATGTCAGTTATTACTCTAAGTGAATTACATATATCAGCTCATTTAAATGTCACAACAATACTATGAGGTAAGAACTATCATTCTGCTCATCATACACACAACAATATTGACCTGAACAAGGACAAACACAAGTGAAATAGTAGAGCTTGAATTTGGACCTGGGCGACCTAGTGCTAGAGCCTATTTCTTAAACATGATGCTTTATTGACACTCATTATCTCCTACCCACTGTCAGGACAATTTACGTACCTTGCTACACATGGCCTGATCCAACGGAGTCAGTCAAGCGTAGAAAGTTACAATACCTTTAGGTCATGAGTACTGTGCTAAGTGTTACTCAGGGTGAGAGAAAATACAAAAGAGCAGAAACACTAGAAACAAACTAAAATTGTTCAAATAAAAAACAAACAGACTAAAATCGAACATGTCTTAGCACTGAAACGTCACATTTCCTTGGGCTTACTCACATGTTCCAGGAGAAAGTAACCACTATTTCATGTGTGTGTGTAAAAGGTTTGAAAATTACTTATTACCTCTTAGGTTGGGGGAAAAATTACTATATAGTACTGTTTTTGACATCTACCAAAATTGGACCCTGGAAAATAACTTTTTTTTTTTTTTTTTCCTAAAAATGACATCAATTTCCTTATAAGCCCCAATTTCTGGTTGGTAGTCGACAGGAGTTGGAAAGGGATGGGGAAACATAATTATATCTATTTAAAGTTCCTACTGAAATATTCCCATTGACTTGGTCTTTGCATATCAGTACATAGCTTCTGATTTTCTAGTCCACATACTTCATACTCACATAGACCTGACTCCAAGCTGTTTCCAGTTTTCTGGGGCAGTCAACATTTCCACATCCCACACTGGGGTATATGGGGATTTTGGGATGCCCCCATGTCCTAAATGAGCCCAGAGAGACCAGATTGGGAGGGTGGTAAGCGGCCAACTCTGGTGTCCATTCTGTGCCTAAACACAGTATACCATTGTATCACAGTTGCAGCCCCATGCCTATATATGGGGTACAGGGAACCCTGTGTGCACCATTGCTTTCCAAAGTGTCAAATAAGGGAACAGTCCCCCTGCTTCTGCTTTCCCTTTAACCTATCTGAAGCATCCATAGTTTTCATTTTCTTTAAAGATTTTATTTATTTATTTGACAGAAAGAGAGAGATCACAAGTAGGCAGAGAGGCAGGCAGAGAGAGGGGGAAGCAGACTTCCCACTGAGCAGAGAGCCCGATGCGGGGCTCGATTCCAGGACCCTGAGATCATGACCTGAGCCGAAGGCAGAGGCTTTAACCCACTGAGCCACCCAGGCGCCCCCACAGTTTTCATTTTCACAGCTCAATAATTCATTTGCAAAAGAAGAGCAGGGCCAGAGAAACTCTAATCTGTGTACCTTCTCTTGATATCCTCCCTAGGCTCCTCCTTTCTAGCCCAGGAAACTGGCAAATGTAGAATTCTGGCTGATGCTAAAGCTGTATGGAATTATTTGGCCTCCCATCTTGATATCTACAGGGAGCTATTTGGAATTTAAAAACATTTTTCTCCCATATGCCTGGCTCTTGCATATGAATCCTGGTTCAGGAGTATTGTCTCATGAAAAGAGTTTCAAATGCCATTTTGGGGCACTGACTTATACCATCTGTTTGCATTCAAGGTATAATAATCTTGAACTTTTGGATACAGCGGATAGTTCAGAAATCAGAGTGTAGGGGGTATGGGTCTTGTCCATGATGAAAAAAAAAAGCACACTGTTACATCTCAAAACACAATCTGATGATATCCATTTAATATGGAAACTCTGTTTGTCATGAGAATTTTACAGAGATTCTCTATATTTTTAAAAAGATGAATCCAGAATAATAATAATGGAATATGAATGTAGGACTTGCTTCTTCAAAAGGGAAAATCTTGAAGTAAATAAACAGTGATTTAAAAAGAACAGAATATTTGGTGAGGAGTTGTGACATCTGGATTTGAGTTCTGACTTAAACACCTAACCAAAATGCAGCCCTAGAAAATGGTTAGGCTTTTTTTAGGCTTCAGATGCCTTGTATAAGTGGTAAGGAGGGGCACTGCTATCATCCCTGATTATATTATTCGGTCCGGTGACAGATCAAAGAGGCTAATGTAAAATAATACTTTGGAAATTGCAAAGCACCATTCATATATAATGTGGCTTTTTATTATTGGTGAAAATGGGGATAAAGGATATCCCAAACAGAAAAATGATTTGGATCAAAGATACTATCTCTATTCTCCATCCTAATTTTGTCTTAGCTAGAAAAATAAAAGAGAAACTGAAATGAGTATAAAGGCAGAAACAATATTATTCATTTTGTCTGTCTATCTACCTGTCTATTTATATATCTAGCTATTCAGAAAAGGATATGGACCAGTTTGAATATGTGGTATACCTTAAGAAAGTACTTCAAGTTGTCTAGAAGTTTGCGAATATTTGAAAATCAATATTTTTAAGTTAAACTGTGTAAGTTAATAGAGTAAACTGATAATATAACAGTAACGAATGATCATTTCTTTCTATATAATTAACCTTCAAAAACATAATTTGAATGCTTGTAAATAAGAAATATAATTTATTTAGCTACTTCATTATCATTGCACAATTAAGATGTTTTCAATTTGTCTGTGACAAGTAACACTGCAAAGAGTATTTTTGACCAAACATTGATTTCCTAAGAATAAAATTTTGAGAAATGGAAAAACAAAGTCAAGGGACATGAACTTCTTTAAGGTACTCACATGAGAAAAGTTGCCAATGTGTGTGTGTGTGTGTTTTTTTATTATTTATCATTATCCACAAACTTTTTAATTTACGTACAATAAAATTCCCTCTGTATTGCGGAGTCCAATGGGTTTTGGCAAATGCATAGAGCCTTGTATATACTACCATTATCATATACAGAACAGTTCTATCAACACAAACATATCCTTGCGCTGTCCCTCCGGGGTCAGTTGGTCCCCCGCAATCCTAATCCCTGGAAACCACTGATCCGTTCTTTGTCGCTATAGTTTTGCTTCCCCCCACCCCCAGAATGTCATAAAAAACGGAATTAGACAGCATGTAGTCTTTGTAACAAAGTGCATTTGAGGTTCAACCGTGTTGCTGCTTGTATCAATTAGTTAATTAATTAATTAATTATCTGCATAGCATTCCATTGTATGGATGTAGCACATTTTGTTTATCCATTCCCCTGCTGAAGGACATTTGGGTTGTTTCCACATTTTGGTGATTACAAATAGATTCACATAGGTTTTTTCATGAATATAAGTTTTCATTTGGGGGGCATAAATAATTAGACATTCATTGTAACACTGGGTGATATGTAAGTATAGATTTTATAAGAAACTGCCAAGCTATTTTCCAAAATGGCCATACCATTTTGCCTTCCCATCAACAATGTATGGAAATTCTAATTGCTCTGCATTCTTACCCATGCTTGATAGGACCATATTTTTGGTGTTCTTTGTTTAATTTTCATCATTCTTATAGCGGTACAGTGAGATTACACTGAAATGTTGATTTACATTTTCTTAATGACTAATGATGTTGACCATCTTTTCATGTGTTTGCCTGTCATCTCTATATCTTCACTGGTAAAGTGTGTATTCAAATATTTGACTCATTTTGTAATTGGGTTGGCTGTAAGCTGCATATTTGTGTCCCTTCAAAACTCATATCCTGAACCCACAATGAGATGGTATTGGAAGTGGGGCCTTTAGGAGAAAATTAAACTTAGATTTTCATGACAGAGTGACCCTATGATAAGATTAGTGTCCTTATAAGAAGAAAAAGAAACCGCACATGGTAAGGTCTGTCTATAAGCCAAGGAGCACGTCCTCACCAGATACCAGATATGCAGGAATCTTGATCTTGGACTTACAAAACTGTGAGAAATAAATGTCCATCGTTTAAGCCACCTAGTCTGGTTTTGCGATAGCAAACAAAGCTGACTAAAACAGGTTGTTTGTTTTCATATTGTTAGGTTTTGAGAGTTCTTTATAAAGTCTGGTATTGAGAGGATGTGACCACTGGATGACCGGTGAGCTGGACCCATGTGATCAGAGGCTCCTCACTCCCTCCCTTGTCCTTGGAATACGCACTCCACTTGCCTTCCCCTCTCCCAGAGGCTGCCCCAAAAACATAGCCTTGAGATACTGATGCGGTGTTGAGACCATCTGGACTGAATACGTGACTGAACCCATTTAAGGCCTCTGTATAAATCTACTCATCTTGTAGCTGACCAAGACAAGCCTTGGATGTAAGTTCCCTCACTCATTAAACCTGCCACCTACCAATCTGCACTGGCCTGTCTCCTTCTTCAGCCTCTCTCTGTGTTTTGCAAATGGGGGCCAGTTTCAGATTGCATTCAGGAAGTTCCCAAGGGAATGTACTAACAAGTGCTGAGAAAACAGAAGAAATGGGCCTTAGGAAGTGGAATCCATGGGGACAATCCCTATTTGCCCACTAACCTCTAAGTAGGGAGGAGGGGCCCATATATTAGATGCTTGCAGACTATTATGAGACAACGGGAGATGCTTTAATGCCCCTGTGCGAGGACCCACGTACAGCGCACTGCAGCACAGAAGGGAAACAAAGGGTGCCACGGCGGGTTGGCCTCGACCGTGCGCTGCTCGGCTGGGCACTGATGCTGCACCAGAGGCTGCAGCTCGAGT
>CM052883.1:89910819-90092252 GCA_028534135.1 Potos flavus | reverse complement strand
AGTAGGGAGGAGGGGCCCATATATTAGATGCTTGCAGACTATTATGAGACAACGGGAGATGCTTTAATGCCCCTGTGCGAGGACCCACGTACAGCGCACTGCAGCACAGAAGGGAAACAAAGGGTGCCACGGCGGGTTGGCCTCGACCGTGCGCTGCTCGGCTGGGCACTGATGCTGCACCAGAGGCTGCAGCTCGAGTTACGGAGTTGGAGGAAGAGCTGAGGATACAGAAGGACGAATGGTGGTCCGTCCACTGCTCTGCCAGCTTCGGGGCTGGCCGACAAGCTGGTGGAGCAGGATCATCAGCTGGAGACCTTGGCGTGCCCTTCTGCAAAGCTGGGAGGGCAAAAGCTACTGCAGCTCAAGTCCAAGCACTTCCGACAAAGCCTGATTAGGATACTAAGCGGTGGAATCCCCGGAAAAAGAGGAGAATGAAGAGGGGGATGTTGTGATTAACAGTGAACAGGGGAATGTCCCATGCCCTCTGACCCCTGATACAAAGGAGAGCAAAAGCAGAGCAACCACCACCCCAGCCAGTGGGGCAGCCTTCGATTCAGGAAACACTCCTGACGAGAGAATATATGCCTACTAACCTTACTGACACATCTGCCAAGTTCCAATGAAAAGCCAGGGGAAGGATCCAGACATGGTTAGTGCAGTTATGGGATACAGGGGGCCGTGCCATTTCTCCGACAGGGCAGAAAACAGAGAGGGAGAATGTAGAACATCCCCACACATCCTGTCCTCTGGCTGCACCTGCAAGGTACTAGAAGAATTCAAGGTACTCACTCCCTTATACAGTGGATTATTCTACCCTGCCAGGAGGCTTGGCCCAGTGAGGGAAACCTATAAGGGAGCTACAAGTTCTTGGGGGTTGGGATTGGGACACCCTGTCCTGATCACACCACATTCACTACAGGAATGAAAGCTAAGATCCTCCAGTCTGCCCCCAGTACCTGGTATGAGACACTCATATACATGCTGAGCCTAGTTGTAAGACAAGACATTTATGATGTTGAGCAATCCATGGGTGATCTGGGGGAAAGTGACGAATCCCAGGAATGCACATGAGCTGTGAAGAAGACCCAAGACAGAGGGAGTTCTGAATGCCAACAGGCTATCCCACTTGGCTGTAAAGGGTCAGGTAAAAATAACCCTAAAGCAGATATGGCTTGACTTCATTACTGCAGGGCCCTCGTGTAAACAGATAGACTGACAAACTAATGTTGTGCTGGTTGGCCTGTGGAAAGCCTTAAAATCTAGAAAATAGTTCACACCTGCCCCATCTACCCCTACCACCCATGATGCCTGGCGTGACCCAGCAGAGGCCTCAGAGATATAGTCCTATTTGGGGTGAGTACCTCCCATGACCTGGGGATAAGATGCAGACCACTCCCTCCAGGTGAGAGCCACTGGAGGAGGCTGGAGACCTCATGTTAAGTTCAGTATTCACTAGTCCTCCAGAAATACACAAAAGGTGGCAGGTATGGAGGATAGAGAAGCTACATATACACAGTAATACATAGTAACCCTCAGAATTTTTCTGGTCCCTCAGTGCCATCAATAGGGAGGACAAAAAGTTACAGTCAGGGAGGTCCTCCGACACTGCAAATTGGACATTCTCTCAACTCACCCCCTGTCCCATATGAGGTTTTTATCCCTCCAATACCAGAGAATAGATTGGGCACTGATATCTTACAGGGTCAAACTCTGCAAACCTCCATCAGTGAATTCCAGCTCAAGAGCTAGAATCATCAAACCAGGGTGAAGAGGAAATGCCACCTGGCAGCCAGTAAGCCTGACCCCCCACAAGGAGTGGTAACTGTCACACGATATAAATTGCCTGGGGGCATAAGGAGATTGGAGAAACTATCCAAGAACTGCTCTGAATGATTGTTTTACGTCCTGTCCATAGTTCTTTCAATAGCCTGGTACAGCTGGTAAGAAACTACCAAGTTTTGAACAAAGTAATTGAGGTACCAAGAATTGAACAAGGTAACGTCCCTTACCCACGCACCTGTGCCCACCACTGCCACTATTTGAGATGCCTTTGCCAGGGTCATAGGAGTAAGCCATGCTGTGCTGGGCTTAGAAAATGCCTTTTCCAAAATACCCCAGGCCATCACAGGATCAATTTACCTCCACATGAAAGGGGCAAGGGTGGCTTTTCAAGTGCTTCCCCAAGGTTACCTGCACAGCCTCACCATATGTCACGGGATGGTAGCCTGTGACCTGTCCCTGTTTTCCTTCCTCACATTAGTACAACAGACCCGTGACACTGATGATATAATGTTAACAAGTGAAGACGTGCCTCTGCGGCAGGACACCCTGCCGGCTTTGCTGGAATATCTGTGGGGGAGAGGACGGGGGGCAAACCCTCAGAAATTCAAGATCCAGGAACCACCATAAGGTTTTTGCAGGTCATCTAGTCAGGGGAGGTGCATGTTGTCCCAGAAGCTGTGACTGATAAAATGCAAGCTCATCGAGCCTCTAAAAATGTGAGTCAGTGTAAGCCTTTATAGAGATTTGGGAGTTTGGGAGGACTTTTATTCCCCACTTGACATAGTGCCTCCCTCTCTTACACCACCTGGGAAAGAAAGGACACATAAAGACTGGGAATCGGAACAGCAAGCTGCTTTTGAGAAGACAAACTCTAACGACGTAGATGAGAGCTCTGGGCATCCCTCAAGCGAGCTACCATTTGAGTTATGTGTGTCTGTGACTCTGGAAGGTATGGGTTGGGTACCTTGATAGAGACAACAGGAGAGAGTATGCCTAGGCTTTTGGTCCTAGCTCTGGAAGGGATCAGAAACCTGATATGTCCCATAAAGGAAAAGCTCCTGGCAGTGTATCCAGAGCTCCTCCTGGTAGAGTCTCGAAGGAGCAGTATATCAAGATAAGAATTTCCCTTCCTATCAAGGGTGGGTTGCGAATACATTCCATCAACCCACCTCCGCCATGGTTCAAACCCACAGCAGACCCATCTGCAGCAGAAGAGCACCCAGTCCATCAGTCCACTGTCTCTAGAAATGTGGGTGCCATTAGGTCCCGCAGAATGTGTAGATCCTCCAAATGCCGCTGTCCTTATTACTGTGGCAGCCCCTGTGGCCTGTAGAGAGGGAGTGGAGGAAATTCCTGCCTATGCCTGCTATACAGATGGGTCCAGGGGGGACAATCCCTTTAACTGTCAGTTGAACTGTTCTAAAGGGATTTACCCTGTGGGTTGGACAATGGGAAGCCAAGGGGTGGATGATTTTATGAATAAACCCTTGTGGGGTCAGGATATGTGGGAAGACATTTGCATTCTCCTGCAGGAGCCTGAGGCAGTCCTCATTGTCTTCCTCATCCCAGCTCATATGACTCTGACACCCCCGACGATCAGAAAGCTGCTGTTCTGCTCAGGTCCAAGCCTTAGCAGCTGACCCTTCAGTAGACACAGAAGGTTCTGTGCACAGAGAGAGCAGCCACCACAGTGCCCAGGTGGATGGCATATTGCCAAGGATGCCAAATTGCTTTTGAAATAGTGACTTGATTAATGAAGTAACAGCAGGCCCTGTGTGTTCTCAACGACATCCAAGGCAAGTGCAAAGAAGTCTGGGGTCATCCACCAGAGTTCCCAACTGATGAGGGATTGGTGAATTGATTATATTGGCCCCGGCCCCCTGAGTGAAGTTTCTAAACATGTCCTGGTTTGTGTGGACACAGCATACGACCTAATCCAAGCTTTCCCTTGTTACCATGAAAAGTAGGCTGCCACCATTTGGGGGTCAGAGAAAAGGACCAGGTATGGATGTCCTTGTTGAACAGTGATCAGGGGTCACATTTTGAAGGTCATGATATGCAAGACTTGGCAAAAGACTATGCCATTAAATAGAAAGAAGTTCTTTCTCCTCTACAACCTGCAAATAGCAGAGTTAGTAGAAAGAAAAAATGGAATATTAAAACAGCACATTAAATTAATAACAGGTAAAACCGCCTTGACTGGATAGACTGTCCCAAGTACTGTCCCAAGCTTTAATACATTTGAATGATGAACCAGTAGAGCCTGTTGTTCCATACGCCTAACTGAGGACCTCTGCCAAGGCACCAAATACCACGAAGGTGTATGGAAATCTCGGAAAACAGTCATTGCTCTAACTCTCACTGTGGATCAATATGCTGTGGTCCTGAGAACACCAAGCCCCATCAGGCCAGAGGAAGGAGTTACCTACAGGAACCTGCAATGGGATGGGTATGTTACTTTGTCCCCCCTCAGTAAGGGGGAACTACTCAATCTCCATTGGGATCCCAATGTCGTAAGGTGACCTACTGAAATGCACTATAGCTAGAATGGAACATGCACCATAAAAGAGGGGAGAAGGAAAGGGTCCTGGTCCAGCCTATCACCCTCAATCCATGTCTCCATGCCTGACAATGCTGCCTCCTCCAGCCAACAAGTGTGGTGTGCACAACCAGGTCACGTTCCTAAAGTTGCTCCCGCATTAACATCTAAGGATTAGGCCACAGGTGTAATTTTTATAGAAGAAGACCTTCCTATACGAGTACCCATAAAATATTTCACTTTTTGCCTTTGACTTCTGCTGCTCCTATGGTGTCTGGTCACAAGACAGGCACCTGATAGAAATACTTTTCTACAGTGGACCCACTGGTGTGGCCAACAATCAACACAGCTATTGAGTATGTGGGCAGCTGTCCCTCTCTAGCTTACCAAATTGCCACAGTGGTATCGTCACTCCAGGGAGGGGACTGGAAAACCCTAAAGCAATACATTGAGGAAGAACAAGTTACGATTAGTACTCTTAATTCATCTGATATCACCAATACTGATTGAGAAACCTGTGTCACATATTACCGGTAACAGTGGTCAATTACTATCAATCACACTGCGCAGGCAGCCCATCAAACTGCTGACCAGAAGCGTCCTAAAAACACCACCATCAAAGCCACGGGTGGCTATGTCAGATTTGGGACAGATTCACGTGGCTTACTCCAGGTTATGGACACTGAACACCTGGGTAGCCCTATGTTAGGAACAGAAAAATCACTCTGCATAGAACCAACTCAACTGTACAAGAAATATGGCATGGCTATCACGAGAACTATATGGTCATTCTGTCATATTAAAGGCTAGTGGCTGGTTTGGCACTGACTGGGATGGCTGCCAGGTACTTCTTAAGTTAGCCCTGAATGGGACCCAGTGGTGATGTGCCACAAACCTTTGGCCGTGGCTTCCAACTGCGTGTTGGCTTGCTGCACCCTGGGTTTTCTCTAGACACAGGAGAGAATCCACCCCACGTTAATAATTGCCAACCACCCTCTCCCCAAGGCCAGATGGGCACATTCTGTTTTCCACTGATCTGATCATTGGGTGCCTTCTTTGCCTTCCCAACCCTGGCTTGGAGGATGTTACTGCACATGTAGAAGCCCTTACTGAATCCTCTAGAGAGCCTTACATCATAGCCAACCAAGTGTATGCTTCCTAAACACTGAAGTGCCTCTAATGAGAAAAGCTGTCCTCCCAAACAGGATGGCCTTGGACATTATTCTACCTTACAAGGAGGCACCTGTGCTATTCTCCAAACAGAATGTTGTGTGTTCAACCTGAGGATTATGCTAATATATCATCTTTATTAAGTCACATGAGGACACCCTGAGTGATCTGACCCCCAGGCTAGACGACTTAATAAATCAATGGTTTGAAACAAGGGGCTCTTGGTGGAAATAGTTGTCGCTGATTTTGAAAATCAATGTCTTAATCTATGTTTTCTTTTGCATGTGCCGGTATCATCACTGTGGCATCTGGTATCTGCCTCCGGTGCAGCCACACTGTTGCCAAAGAAGCTACCTCTGTGCTAGTGAAATGCCTTGCCAACTCCTCAGAGCACACTGTGGGAGGGGGCAACATCGTAAGAGCTGGTCACAAGGGATGGAGTGCTGTGGGAGGTCACGGAGAAGTTGTAAATGCTAGCTGATCTATGACCTGGAACCAGGCAATTAGAGGCTCCTCATCCCCGTCCCCTGTCCTTGGAATGTGCATTCTGCTTGCCTTCTTCACTCCCAGGAGCCCAAGGACACACCCTCAAGATGGTGATGTGGTAGTGAGATCACATGGACAGCATATGTGACTAAACCCGCTTAAGAACTCCATATAAACTTTAGGTTTTGGCAGGCAGGTTCAGAAATCTCATTTTGCAGCCACCCAAGACAAGCTCTGTATATAACTTCTCTTTGCTTATTAAAAGTGGTACTTACCAATTGGGAATGGCTTGCCTCTGTCTCAGGTCTCTCCCTGCCTTATGCTTACTGGGGCCAGTTTCGGATTATACACAGGAAGCTCCTGGGTTTGCAAACCAATATCTGGATACAAGTTCTTTATCAGACTTCTGATATGCAAATATATTCTCATAGTCTGTGTTTTCTCCCCCATTTTCTTAAGAGTATATTTTGAAAAGCATTTTTTTTATTTTTAATTAAAATTTTAATTTTAGATCTGATCTGTCAACTTTTCCTTTATGGGTTGTACTTTGGTGTCATATCCAATTTCCCTCTAAGAAGACAAATGTTCAAGAAGGAACAGAAAATACATTTCCTGCTGCAATCAAAAGAATGAGTTGAAATTTACATCTTAGGAACTAAAATTCCATAATTGTGGATATTGTGACTTCTCTAACCAGCATGCCCTGGTGCATAACTTTTTCACATTTGGTGCTAAAGCACAGCTTTTCCATGACAAATATTTACTGATATAACTGAGAGTCCAGCATTATAATATACTGTGATGCAATGGACATTAGCTTCTAACTAAAACAACATTTCTGTAGTAGCCAACAGTATAATACCCAGTCTATGAAGATGGGACTTTGTATTTTATAACATTGCCTCAAACATCGGACAAAATGTCAAGCACAAGTAGGTCTCAATAAATTCTGGATGAAGGAATGAATGAGAAGTAGAGGGAAAGATGTTTAGTTAAGGTATAAACTATATCTTATGCTTTTGTAGAAAGCACCCCAACCTGTACTACTGATAGATACCTGTGATAGGTCCATATAGAGACATCAGGCACTAATTGGGAAACAGTTCCCAAAAGTCAGATTCTCGACCCCAACATTAACTGGGAAGCAGTATATCACAATGGACTCGAGTTCAGACTGCCTGGGTTCAGATCCTACCTCTCCCACTTATTTGTCAATACTTAACCTCTCTGTGTCTCAGTGTCCTCACCTATACAATGAGAACTTCTAGTTCATGGATGACTGTAAGGATAATAGTATCTTTTTCATAGCACTCCTATTTTCCTTGGTTAATGTAAAAAAAAAAAAAAAATCAGCAGATATATGCAAAGCCCTGAACTGGGAACCTACAACATAAAAGCTAATATAATATTTATTATGATATAATTGTGATACTAACATATTGAAAGCTACAGACCATGGCAAACTATTATCATTCCAACAGATTTTAAGCTCAGTCCTCTGGAAAGCCTGCCTTTGAATAAAGTATCAGAAAGGCAAGATAAGTTTGCCTTTTTCTTGAGTTGGTATATCCTTCTTCTTTTCTGGTTAAATTACATTCCTGCTACTATAGGAATTATAATACCAGTTCTTCCCTTCAGACCTTGCACAATTTGGGATTCATGAAAAATATGTCGAGTTTACTAACATCTTTTAGGAGTTTTGAACTAGAGAACAATTCTACAAAAGCAGAATATTTTAAAGCAGTTAAATATCCCTGATTGTATAATTCTCAGAGGATAACCATGGTGTTTTCCTTTAAAAAGCATTGTTGATGCCGTTTACTATACTTAATTTCCCAGCTATTAAATTGTTCCTATTCAATTTGCAGAACATGGCAGGTGTCTAATGACCACTTTTGTACCATACTGAGGAAGAATAATAAAACTTCAAACCACAAAAGTACACTGAAGATTTGCAGTGTTGAACTCGTGGAGAATCATGCAATACCATTTCCTCATCAAAATGTTGCAAATTAATTAAGATCCTAAAAAAATGACTGTATACTATTTTTCCAATTTGTTTTACAAACTCAGTTCAGATATAGGATTACAGTACCATAGACCAGAGGGCACACACATTAATGCTCAGAATATGTTCCATTATCCATCAGAATTGGAGATCCAGCAGAAAGCTTTTAAAAGCTTAGTTCAGTCTCTCATAAAGCCAGACAAATGAAAAAAAAACAAAAAACCGCTGAATGAAAATTAAGTAGATAATAATTGGAAAAATGGAATGTTAAAAGATGAACACTGAAGGTTTATTAAAGTTCTTATTCAAGTCAAGCTGATGTCAGGTAGAAATAGACAGGTATGACAAAAATGTTTTCACCTAGATTAATTACATGGATGGTATGAGGTCGATGAATATATGGATTTCCATTATTACAATTTTTACCTTCTCTACCTCACGAATATCATCTTAAGATTGATATTGAGTCTCCCAGCAATTGAATGGATTCTAAAGCAGAATAAACCCTATTTCTATTTGTCTATCTTCCCCAAACTGATCCACTAGTTATAATGACAATTCAATTTAGCACTGCCATTTTTCTGACCAATCTCAAAGAGTTCAAAAAAAGCCAATAAATGAAAACTTAAGTAAAGTTTAAAATATAAATAAAATGTAGCTGAGATATTTCAAAACACAAGGGGTAAACTTAAGCAAACATCCAAACATCGCTTTATATCATTGCCAAATTCTCCTCAATACTGCATAAGAATAACTGACATTTGATTCAAGCTGTGTGCTCAGAATAATAAAAGCTGAATACAGACACTTGAAATCTATGTACTCCTTTTTCTTCTGCAGTGAGACCAAAAAGACACATGGTCTTATTTCATGAAATAAATATTATTTTATTGGATGTCTGCTTTACTTAAGAGGTCAAATCCTTAATTAGATCATTAATAATTATGTTGACATTTACTGCCTGCAAGGCATGGTTTCTTTGGAAGCCAATTTAAGAATGTGAGATATTTCTGATCATTTATCTTATTCTAACTGGCCCACTGGTTAGAAGAATAATTTTCTAATCCTTCTAGGCAGTTAAACTAGCACTTATTAGGTTATTTGTACATAGGCACTTTTTTCCCGAGACATAATAAAGGAAGGGAAACATCTGCTCGATAAATTTAAAGTTATAGAATGTCTTAAGTCTTTAACCCATTATATTGCTTGCTTGGCCAAAGAAATTTATCTCATGTATTTCTGAATCCCCATTTCCTAGAACAGTATCTCCTTCATAGTAAGTATTCAATAAATGGCAATCGAACTGAAATAAGTATAATTGAGCTAAAGAGACATTTAGAGTCTGAGACCTTTCTGGCACCCATAAAGCTAGCACAAATTGAGGTAATTTTAAAATGGCTAGGAATGTACTAACATTCCCATATCTGAACAAAGTTCTACTACTATGAGTAAAAACATTAGTTTAGAAGCAGAAAGTCTTGGGTTGGAATTCTAGCCTGTCCTTAATAGTTGCGTGTCATTGGGTAAGTTCTTTCAATTCTTTACATCTTGGCTTCCTCGTCTAAGTATGTGTAAAATGATTCTTAGCAATATATCACAGGAGTTACGTGATGATTCAGTGTGGTAAGACTGAAGTAACAGGCACACAGTAAGTGTTCAGTATGTGATGATGATGATGATGGTGATGTCAACAACAATGACAACATTATGTCCACCAGCCTCTATTAATGCCTTGAGATCTTGCACAAGTTCAGATGCCTACAATCGAGTCTGAGAAAGACTATTTTAGCATAGGAGAAGATTAAGAATGTAGAAAACAATGGGCATACCAAAAGGCATTTATGGAAAGCCTTGTGAGGCATCATCTGATTTGTCAGTTTGTTTGCTTTCGCAGTGGATTTACTTGTCCAGGATTTTTATTTTGCTTGGGGTAACATCCCACTAGCTTACATTTCCTCAGGGGGAGATGCTGAGAAACAATGCTGAACAGCAAGAGAAACATGTCAAATAGAAACTTGTATCAGGGACTTTCATTTAGGTAATCAAAAATGACTGAAAGTCAAGAGAGGATAACAGAAGATTTAAAAAAAAAAAAAGTTAAATTCTCATTATACATACCTTGGAAGACATAGAAGCAAATTTGCCCTGAAGCCATTGGGGGAGGTAACCTAGACAGTGTTATCAGAGCATCTTTAAAAATATGAACAAACTGCCATTGGCAGTGAGCATCTGCTTACAGACCTGTCCTCATGTGACTTTCCAATCTAGCTTGTGGAGATCAGCCAAACCTCAGGAAACCACATTTGCTTTCCCTGTGAAATCTCACAAACGATTAGAGCCTAATCGTAAACCTGTTCCATATATTCTATATATCAAGCCAAAGCCAAGCTGACTAGCAAGAGCTTGCTGAGTATGCTATACCCATCTTTGGACATTTGGGTGCCATGGTGCACTTCCGTCTGACTCAGAAGTAATTATACATCATTTACTGCCAGACTGTGCCAGAAGTTCCTATAATTTCGTATGTATGAAGTGTCAGCAATGTGGAAAAGGAAGCCTGTTCATTTTCCCTCATTCATTGCTTTACCTAAAATCTCAGGCCTGTGTAAATGTCGATCCATTCTTCCAAACTAATATGTGGAAATGTAAGAAGAGTATGTGTAATAATTTGCCTCAAAATACAAAAAGGCCCAGAGTTAGAGAAACTAATACTGTTTCTCTTAGAAAATATTCTTCAATTCTCTTCACTATTCAGTTATAATGGAAGGGAATATCCTGACTACTGCTTTTTGGCAGAACTTTTTATATTGACATGTGCAAAGGAGTAAGTATGTAAACAGAGAAAAATATTAAAACTTTCAATGTTAATCTATATTTTAATACCCAAGCATATCTTGACAAACTTTCAAATACAGAATGCATGAAATTCATAAAATATATATAAGTGTGATTGCATTACTGTTTCTAATTTATTTCCCCCTCAATGAAATTCTGCCTTTAAGTTCTTATTTATTATGCCTTTTATTCAATTAAGTACCTAGGCAGAAAATACAATAAAGCTTTGCTAATTTCATAAAACATTGAAACACTGACACCGCAAATAGAATTTCACTATCTTTATGTACTTCTGGGCCTAACTCACAATTTAATCTAAAAACCTAGTCAAGGAATGCATAATTTCCTAGACCCTTATTCTGATAAATTACATTCAGCATCTCAGAGAAAAATATTCATATTCAGAAATAGCGTTTCCACTTGTTGAAAAGTAGTCAAAGAGCTAATTCACAAAGATTAAGAGATTAAAGAAGACAACAAATGTGGTCAATGACTTGACATATTTCTTAAGTGTGCCTCCTATCCTCTTGCAAGGTTTAGAATTGAGCTGAAATCTTGTCAGAGAACAAAGACTACTTCTAGGTGGTCATGTTTATTAAGGAAGCATCTGAACACTTATTGTACTGTCCTAACGTCCTAAGCATCAGATCTCCTTCAGTGGCTGAGGTGTATGGAGCTCTCCAGGTCGGCACACTCCTTCCTAAATTCCAGAAGGCAAACTCCTTATTCTAAATAACTCCTCTCTCTAGAGGGACTTGACTATTAGTTTTCAGAACTCTTATAACCTTTTTGGAACCCTCGGCTTTTGTAGAAAAGGAGGAAAATAATTTCAGTTAAAATGCTTGTATCTCTCCTACCTTCTATCAAAGCCAGTACTTTAAAGACTTGCATATATATTATATACAATGCTAACGATGCTTTTAGAGCTCATATTCTTATTTTAATAGCTGGATTTGTTCCAGGGTCCCTGATTCAGCAACCTTATCATCCAAACATAGAGAAGATGGTCAACAGAAGGAAAACTCAGGTAAAAGTACATACATAGGTGTAGTAGCAATACTGAGCTTCTTATTTCTTCTTTTTATTTTTCTACTTTTTTTTTTCTCTGAGGGACTGGTCTTTATTTTGCCTTGTAATGCAAATGATTTTTTTTGTTCTAATATTTTTTAATGATGATATGGTTAGATTTATTTTTATTTTATTTTATTAATTCAAATAACTAACATATAAAGTATTATTTGTTTCAGGGGTACAGGTTTGTGATTCATCAGTCTTATATAATATCCAGTGCTCATTACAACACATACTCTCCCCACTGTCCATCACCCAGTTACCCCGTCCCTCTACCTCTCTCCCTTCCAGCAGCCCTCAGTCTGTATCCTATGATTAAAAGTCTTTTATGGTTTGTCTCCCTCTTGGTTTCATCTTGTTTCATTTTTTCCTCTCCTCCCTTAAGAGCTTCTTATTTCATAAAAAGAAAAACAACGAATACGGGAAAAGCATATATATTACCATTTATACATAGAATCTATGCAATAAGGTTATTACCTAGAACCAGAGCCTTCAACTTATTATTTTATTTATTTTCCTCCAACTGAACCATACTGCCATGCAAATTCTCACTCTGAAGAAAATATATTGTTATTATTATCACATGAGACTCTGAATTTTACTATAAAAGAATCATTGAACACTGCATCAAGGACTAATCACAGTGGCTAAGTGAACATAACAAAAAAAAAGCAATGGTGAGGAAGGGGTAGCATGTGTGTGGAAGGGAGGGTCATGGCGGAGAAGTTAGACTATGGAAAGGTAATGGTAATAAAAGTATAGCTGAAGGCCAAAAAAAAAAAAAACATCAAAAATATCCTTTTTGATATTAAATCCATGTCAGTAGTCTTCGTTGTTTCTCCTTCTATTATGTTAACTTTTCCAAACATTCTAGGAAGCAAAATATAGTCATCCTATTTAAAAACAAAAGCATACATATCATTCTCTAAAGGGTATATGCAATTCTGTTTTCTTGGGTATACATCTGATATATTCACATTTATATCAACCATAGTAATTATACACAAAACAAATAACTTTAAAAAATGCTTTTCTATAGCATTTGTTCCAGACATTTCGGACATTATGCTTTGATGACAAGCGTGAGCAAATAAAACCTGCTGAGGTCTTTGATTTAACTTTGGTTTTTAGTCTAACTTTTTTTGTTTATATATATGAAAAAGAGAAGATGAGACTGTTTTTTAAAGACTTTTATTTATTTATTTAATGGACAGAGAGAGAGAGAGTGAGAGAGGGAACAGAAGCAGGGGGAGTGGGAGAAGCAGGCTTCCCGCTGAGCAGGGAGCCCAATGGTAGGCTCAATCCCAGGACCCAGGGATCATGACCTGAGACAAAGGCAGATCCTTAACAACTGAGCCACCCAGGCACCTCAAGAAGATGAGACTTTTGACTATACTTTTAAAAATTAAAAATAATCTAGGGGTGCCTGAATGGCTCAGTTGGTTAAGGGTCTCCCTTTAGCTCAGGTCATGATCCCAGGGTTTTGGGATAAAGCCCTTCATTGGGTTCCCTGCTCAGAGGGAAACCTGCCTCTCCCTCTCCCTCTGCACCTCTCCCCAGCTCATGCTCTCTCTCTCTCTAATAAATAAATATTTTGAAAAAGTTAAAAATAATCTAATTTTGAACAGCACTGACTTTAATTATACAGTCTATTAAATAAATTGTGATCTTAGATATTAAAACCATAAACAGAACCTGAATCCACGGCTTCTGTATATTAAAACTCCATCCTAATCCAATAAGTGGATTCTAAAAATTTCACTCACATATAACAGATTTGCATGACTGTTTGGTTAGTGGAATGACTGAGGTGTGCCTGGGCAGTTAGGTATCTGGGTGTTCCCAAATCTGGCTCTGTGGTCCAACTCTGCCTGCCATTTATCATTACCTGACGGCTGGTATCTACTTTGGTTTAGATGAGGATGAGAACAACTCCAGGTCTTAAGCCTAGCAGAGATTTCCAGGAGCAAGATCAAGATTTCAAAATGGGTTTGTTAGTGTTGGTTTTGTCAACCCAATCTGACTGGGAGAATACTGGGGATAAAGGATGATTCTCTGTTTCTCTACATGAATTTTATTTTAGATTTAGTAGATAATTACATATACTATATATAATACATGTCATCATCTGCTATTTTATATGCTGTATCATACGATGTATGATGTATCAACTATATATGTATGTATCAACTATCCTATAGCATAATATAAACTGTATTATAGTACATACCACATATAACCTAATATTAACTTAATGTTATAATCTAAAAATACATCTTATATATAACCGTATATTATCTAGATTAGCCTAATTTTAAATAATATCAAATATATATAATATATATAGTATACTATGTATTATGCTATTATATATTATAATTATCTGCTAATTTAGTAAGAAATTCAAGTGGAGGGAGACAGCTGGTGATGTACAGCACCAGATATACTGAAGATTTGCTAGCCATATATCAGATATTGGGTATCTACCTATCTCTCTATCTACTTACGTACATATCTAACTACCTATGTCACTGGAATATAAATTTTAAAAGTCCTCAGAAAATTTTGAGAGCTTATGTGCTCTGTCAAAGAGAAATCAGAGATGGACAGTAGTTAAAGCAGTAAACACAGATTGAAAAAAGGAGTCTTGCAATGGGCGGGGTGGGGGGAAGAAACTTGCATATAGAACCAGGCTCAGGTCTGAATACGACAAGGAAAAGTGGGAATTTATAGCCAAGGAGCAGAGTGGGGAGCTGGTGGATAGAAAAATCACTAAAAGGGTAGAGTAATTCTTATTAAACTGATCTAACAGAATATTCCTTGAAGATAGGCCGGGATGATCACATATCCCCTGGGGGAGGATGGCAGATGAGGAATCTGCTCAGATATCAATCAGGTATCCAGTGTGGGGATTCTCTGTAAACTGAACAAGATTCTTGCTAACACTGGACTAGGATGGAGGCTGAAGTCCAGGGTGGGGCCTCGCTAAGAAGAGGGCTCAGAGAAGCCTCACTAAACTTGGCCAAAGAAAGAAAAAAATCTTCATCCTATGCTAACAGTCCTCAGTGTATTTGGAATTACCTCACAGCCTCCTTCAAATTCAGGCTTTCAAAGCTACTACATACTTCACAAGGTTTCCCTACGACTGTTTTTTTGGTGTACAGATATTAACTTACGGAATTTGGAACAATTTCGACTTAGGCAGATGCCATGAATCTGGGTCTGAGTTGAACTACATTCTTGTCCTTGAACCTTTACTCAGGTATCAACTATCAAGGAGAATATTCTAGTTCTTATTTAGATTCCTGAGGCATAACTCTGTATCATTTGCCCTTCTCTCCCAGGCCTTCTCTTCATAGCGTCTCAGTCTCATCCCTAGGGCTGTCCTCAATACGCAGTGTCCCTTTTTACATATTCACAGACTCAGGTCTCACCTTGAAAATCCTTTATGGTCATGATTGACTATGGATTGCCCTGAGCAATATAATTTCTGAACTAAAAGTCACAGGACAAATGTGATATTCTTTGGGTAGCAAAGAAAACACCAATGTAGAGATGAGGCCTAACTGAAAGCATTTATTATTTCCATATCAGTTCTCAGTACATTCCACTTGAAAAGTCACTGGTCTCAATTCAGACCAATTTGCTTTAAAATTTGCTTTAAAATTATGCTCCATGCTATTTCTCTTGGATACATTTTCAATCACCCAGTTTGACAAAAATATTGACAAATCAAATCAGACCCTGAATAATTTTCAAGCATTTTCAAATCTTGCCAAATATCAGTGAAGAGTTTCTTTATGAAGGCTTTTCATAATTCTGATAAGAAGAGCTAATGTAACATTGTGTGCCTACTCAAACAAAAACAAAGTAAGTTGAAAAGAAATTTTTCATAAAAAGAGTAACAGATAATTCTGTGCCATTTAAGTGTCTCTGAAATGCTAGTAAAGACATGCCTTTGAGAATAAAATTAATAAAAGTTCCATTCATCACAGACTGAATTATAAAACTATGATACCTGGGGCACCTGGGTGGCTCAGTGGGTTAAAGCCTCTGCCTTCGGCTCAGGTCATGATCTCAGGGTCCTGGGATCGAGCACTGCATCAGGCTCTCTGCTCAGCAGGGAGCCTGCTTCCCCCTCTCTCTCTGCCTGCCTCTCTGCCTACCTGTGATCTCTCTCCTCTCTGTCAAATAAATAAATAAAATCTTAAAAAAAAAAAACAAAAAAACTATGATACCTGCCAAAAACAGATGCTTAAAACTGACCAGAATCAAAGCTTAAAGGATCCAAGAGTGACACTGTTTTGCACAGAATATAGGTTTTAAACAATATTTGATAAGATAAATATTTAACAAAATTGCTAACTTTTCAAGCACGTGTTGGAATATATCACTACGAATACTGTTGTGGTTTTATATGCATATGGGGTTTTATTTCTGTTTTTGAATTGATGTTAGGTTTCCTTTTTTATTCAGCTCCGAGGTGATAAAATCTGCTCCTTTTTTTCTCAGCATGGTATACTCAGTCCCACACTGAACCGAGCACAGAATATGCATTCAATAATTACCTGTTGAATATAGAGATGCAGGCTTAACAAGGAAGGCTGATTTTATACCAGCTTTATTGAGATATAATCCAGATATGATATTGTGTGAGTTTAAGGTATACAATGTGGTGATTTGATAAACATATAAACTGCAAAATGACACCCACAATAAAGTTAGTTAACACATCCTTCACCTCACATAATTCCCATTTTTGTTGTTGTGGTGGTGATGGTGGTGGTGGTGGTGGTAACATTTATGATCTATTTTCTTAGCAATTTTCAAATATACAGTACAGTTTTGTCAACTACAATCATCATGTTGTACATTAGGTCCCTGGAACTTACTCTTCTTCTAACTAAAAGTTTGTATTCTTTGACTAATAGTTCCTTATTTCCTCCATGCCCCAGTCCTGGCAACCAGCATTCTACTCTGTTATTATGAATTTGGCTTTTTAGAACCCACATATACATGAAATCAATCATGTACTATTTGTCTTTCTCTGTCTGACTTAATTCACTTAGCATAACACCCTTAAGGTCCATCTGTGTTGTTGCAAATGTACCAAGAGGCTGAGTGAGGCTGCTGGACATATTGGTAGTTTTAATTCTTTGAGGAGCTTCCATACTATTTTCCAGAGTGGCTGCACCAATTCACATTCCCAGCAACAATGGAGAGGTTTCTCTTTTCTCCACATCCCAGCCAACACTTGTTGTCTCTTGTCTTTTTGATGATGGCCATTCTGATAGGTGCGAGGTGATATCTCATTGTGGTTTTGATTTATTTTTCCATGATTATTGGTGATGTCAGCATCTTTTCATGTATTTCTTGGCCATTTGTATGTCTTCTCTGGAGAAATGTCTGTTCGAGTAAGTCCATTGTCTATTTTTTAAATTGGATTTTTTTTTTAAAGATTTCTCTACTTATTTGAGAGAGAGAGGGAAAGAGCATGGGAGAAGGAGGGGCAGAGGGAGAGAGAGAGAGTCTCAAGTAGGCTCCGCCCTGAGCAGAGCTCGATTTCACAAACCTGAGATATGACCTGAGCCAAAACCAAGAGTCAGACACTTAACTGACTACGCCAACCAGGTGCCCCTTAATTGGGTTATTTTTATTGTTGTTATTGCCATTAAGTTGTATGAGTTCCTTGCTTGTATGCTGGATATTAACCCCGTATCAGATATATGGTTTGCAAATATTTTTTCCTACTCAGTAGCTTGCTATTTTCATTTGGTTAATTCTTCAGCTGTGCAGAAGCTTTTTTGTTTGATACAGTCTCACTTACTGACTTTTGCTTTTGTTGCTGATACTTTTGGTGTAAAATCCAAAAGACTGTCAAGACCAATGTCAAAGAGTTTTTTCCCTATATTTTCTTCTCAGGGTTTTACTGTTTTAGGTCTTACATTTAATTCTTTTTAATCCACTTTGAGTTAATTCTTATGAGTGTTATAAGATAGGGGTCCAATTTCATTCTTTTGGATGAGAATATTCAGTTTTATCAACACCATTTATTGAGAAACTATCTTTTTCCAACTGAGTTTCTTGGCTCCATGTCAGTATTAGTTGATCTTATATGTCTCAGTTTATTTCTGAGCTCTTGATTCTGTTCCATCATTCTATATGTGTTTTTATACCAGCATCATACTGTTTTTTTTTAAGATTAATTAATTAATTAATTTGAGAGAGAGACCAAGAGAGAGAGGGAGCATGAATAGGGGCAGGGGCAGAAGGAGAAGGAGAGAAGACTCCCACTGAATGCAGATCCTGACCTGGGGCTCCACCTCAGCACCCTGAGATCATGAGCTGAGCCAAAATTGAGTCGGAGGCTTAACCAACAGAACCACCCAATCCCTCCACCATCATACTGTTTTAATTGCTACAGCTTTAATATAATTTGGAATCAGTAAGTGGGATGCCTACAGCTTTGTCAAGATTGTTTTGGTTATCTGAGGTCTTTTGTGGTGGTTTCACATGAATTTTAAGACTGCTTTGTTTTTGTTTTTTTTCTATTTCTGTGAAAAATGCCATTGGAATTTTGATAGAGATTGCACTGAATCTATAGATTGCTTTGCAGAGTATAGGCATTTTAACAATATTAACTCTTTTGATCCCTGAACACAGGATATCTTTCCATTTATTTGTGTCCTCTTCATTTTTTTTTTTTTCATCAATGTCTTGTAGCTTCAGTGTATAAATGTTTCACTTCCTTGGTTAAATTCATTCTTGAATATTTTACATTTTTAATGCTATGGAAAATTGAATTGTTTTATTTTGTTTTCAGATAGTTCACTGTTGTATACAGGAATGCAACTGATTTTGTATATTGATTTTGTATCCTGAAACTTCACTGATTTCATTTATCTTTGAGGTTCCACACCCAGTGTGGAGCTCGATGAGAGGCTCGCACTCATGACCCTGAGGTCAAGACCTGAGGTGAGACCAAGAGTTGGATACTCAACCAACTAAGTCACCCAGGCGCCCCTCATTTATCAATTCTAACAGTATTTTTGATGGAGTCTTTAAGATTTCCTACATATAAAATCAAGTCATCTGCAAAGAGAGATGATTTTACTTTTTACTTTCCAATTTGGATGCCTGAAGGCTGATTTTCAATCCTTTTCTTTTTGTAATCTAATAATATGCAGGTGCTCATGAAAGATACTTTAAAATAATAGCCATAATTACAACGACAAAAATAACAAAAAATAAACTTGTGAGGCACTTAACTGTTTATCAAGCAATTTCCTACACTGTGAATCATACGTTCCTCACCACAGGTATTAGTAGAGAAATTAATAGTCTTAATTTGACAAGGAATCTGAGGCACAAGATTAATCACGTTGCCCCTAGTCAGCCAACCCATGATAGAGCCACATCTCAAACACAGGTCTTTCTACTAAGATCATGTATAAATTCTATACTAAAAGTTCATCTAATAGTTAAGGTACATCATTATAATATTAAAATAAATATTAAAATATTAACAATAAAAATTACATAATGCACATACACTTGTTAAGTAAGTTGATTTTTTACATTTTTTCATACAAAATTCTAGCTTTATTGAGAAAATGTTGAGTTTGAGACATCAAAAGCACAGCTATGACCTATTCATGTGTGTATGTGTGGGGATGGTGCATGTGTGTGTGTGTTGTGAGTGTAGAGTGGGCAGAGTCTGGGTGAAGAATGGGACAAGCAACCTGGGCTAATAGTTTTAAATGGGCTACATGCTATTTCTCAATGTCAAATTTTATGAGCAAAAATATCAAACAGTTGGACCATAAAATACTCTTTCTTATGGGTAGTATCTATATCTGTTTATGCAAATCTCACCTCCTGACCTGAAGTGAAAGATATTGGAGGTCATTTGGTACCTGTGAAACGTTAAATGCCTGGGAAGTACCTTGCTATAACAGGTTCTCAATGAATGTTCACCTTCACAAGCTGCTGAACTTCAGAAAGAAGTAAAAAAAAAAAAAAAAAAAAAAGCTAAGAATTAACTAATGTTCCTGTAATCAACAGTATCAAAGTTTCAAAGAAACAGCTATAGTTTCAATAAATTTTCCTTTTTTCCCCAGATAAATTATTCTAAAACCCCCTAAGAATAAATGAAAAATAGATAAGGAGTTCAAAACCCATATGACATCCAAAGCTTGATATACCTTAGAGGGCTAAATTCTATCTTCTGAAACAACTTTTTTTTTTTTTAAGCTTCAAGTAGAACGTAATCTCATTAAATGACATAATGCAGAAGTGAACATAAAAGTTGTACAAGAGAAATATTAAACACTTTCAGAAGAAACTAATGTTTATGGCTATAGTCTTTGATACTCCTCTCATCTCTACTTAAATGCTGTTTAAATGTATTACTATACATCAAGCCAAGTCAGCCTAGTAATTTCTTATAAAATTCTCCCATTCAAAGTTTATAAAGATTTGACAATGACTCATACGTATTTCACAGAGATTTATTCTAAACGTTTTCAATGTTTAACTTGAAAAGAAAAAAATATAGAGGCTCCTACGTGACAGTATGAGCAAATGCTTCACATCAGCTTCAATAGGGGATTTAAAAAAAAATGCAAGTATTTTAACATCATATTACAGAATACCTCTTTTCCCTATATATCTCTGCACCAATTATGCAAAATTTTTTCCAACTACATGGGGCAGAACTCTTTAATATTTTATGCCCATGTGCTTAGACATGATGTACTTATGCTTATCGATTAGTTAGTGGGAATAGCTACTTAAATGTCAAAAAGTGAAGGGTTGATAGACTATGAAGAACTTAGATAAGCAGCATCGTTGAAGAGAAAAATGAACAGCATGCTGTGTTAGTTTGTTCAGGATGCCATACAAAATTACCACAGACGTGGTAGCTTTAAACAACAGAAATTTATTTTCTCACAGTTCCACAGACTGGAAACCCAAGAGCAAGGTGTCAGCAGGCTTGGGTTTCTTCCGAGGCCTCTCTCCTTGGCTTGAAGGTGACTTTCTTCTCATTTGGGTCCTCACACAGCCTTTCCTCTGTGCATGCCACCTCGCTGGTCCCTCCGTGTGTCCAGATTCCCTCTTCTTACAGTGACACTAGTCGGAATGGATTAAGACCCACTCGAATGGCATTATCTTAACCAATCACTTTTTTAAAAGTTCCAACTCCGAGTACAGACATTCTGATGTGCTGAGGATTAAAACTTCGACATATGATTTTTGGGGGGAATACAATTCAGCTCACAACACATGCCAAGTTACTGTAACTGTGGCATTTCTACTAATTCAGGTAATACTTGGTAACTTCCTCTCCATCTTCCACGTTAGAATAGCAGGAAAATCGAATAACTGGGCGTTATTGTAGTGATGTGATCTTCTGCAGAATCCAGCAGTACCTAGTTCAAGCTCTTAAATTTGAATATTAAACAAATGAGTTTACATATATGACGGATATTTTTTACTTGTTATTTAAATTCTAGCTAGTTAATATACAGTGTAATATTAGTTTCAGCGTATGACCAGATTTTTAAAACAGTTAATAGGTATAATAGTAATTACATTATTTCCAGATAAGCAATGTAATTGCAACCTGTGTTTGGCCACAAATCCGACCACTAGTAACTTGTGTTTGGCCACAAATCTGGCCACAAATCCTGGTACTTGTCATTGGTGAAAAAACTGAGCCCATTCATCCATTCATTTATTTTGTTATCCATTTCTGTTTAACAGGACAAAACATCTTGTGTTAGGAGTTATGGATTCAAGAAGAATTAAAGCATGTTTCCTGCCTTCAAGAGGGTCAGACTCTAGTAGAGTCAGCTATGCCAGCAAAAACCTATTTAATCAGTGTTAGAGGTATTTAAGAATAGTAATGATGGCACAGAGTGCATGATCAATAACATGTGCAGAGATAGGAAAAGGCTTCACAGCACAGGTGTCAAGGGACTGAGGTTTGAATGGATAGAAACTCAATGAATTCCAGGAGAAAATTACACAGTCCAGACTTCTGTCCTTGTGTACTTATCCCTTTACCCACTTCTTAAGTGACCCACCTCCCCAACTGTCTACACATTCAATGCGATCTCTTATCATTATTAAAGCCATGCCCTTTTCACTTGCTTTAAGCTATGTGATTTATTAATATGCATCTCTTCCTGCAAGCCATTTAACTCCTGGTCTGGTCGACAAAAGATGAAGATCAAAGGGGTTTGTAGAAGTTTGTTTCCACCTGTTGCCTCATGTGTATTAATTCAGTAGTTCTTGATTAACCGAAGGCTCTTTACAATATATGTCTTTCCAAGGCAGTGGGGCTTGGTAGAGAAGTGAAATGAAAAGTGAAATGAACCAAGCTTTCATCTAGAAAGTTCTAGATCTGAGCAATAACATCACCCATTTCTACTCTTCTGACCTTGAGCAAGTAAGTTAAACTCGCTCAGCCTCCACTTCCTCAATTGTAGCATATAAATGTCCACGATAAACGCTACCTGGCTTACCTGTTACTATATGAAAGCACAAAACAGAGCAGGTGTCCCTGACTTCCAGATGCACTCTCCTCCCACTCCTCGTCCTTTTCATTCTCACCTCCTGCCTCTTCTCTTCATTCCTTCTGATACTGTCCTAAATTACCTATTTAAATATCTATTCTTTTCAGAAAAAAATAAATGCCAATTCCTTTCTAACATCAACATCCTCTCCCCTTCTGAACTCTCCTTTCTAGAAAAACAGCGACAACCTTCCTGAAGCATCACTTGATCAATTCGCATCCCTTCTGTGAACAGTGCACATTCTTGTCCCAATTAGATCGAATCCTCCCCATACCTAATTGCTTCTATTTCTCCCAGTATGGGAATTTGTATTCATAGCTCCAACCAAGAAAATGCATCAATTATTCTTCTTGCATTCAACTTCAAGTACTTGGTCTCAGCAAACAATGTGCTCATGAATAGTGACTGTCTAATAAGTTAAACAATGTATCCTTGCCCTCACTCAGATACATTGCCACAAAACATACCTCTTCTCCCTACCCATAATGTCTTTCAGAGCAAAACTTGCTGCGATTCAAACATGGGTACCTGTTCAGTTCTTGCATAGGGCGTAGTTATTCTCAGCCCTGTTTGTATATTAGAATCATCTAGAGAACTTAAAAAATATATATTGATGCTAGGGTTCAATCCACATTCAATTAAATCACTCGTGTTTGGGGATAGGTCCATTAATGTTTTTTAAAAGCTCACCAGGTAATTCTAATGTGCTGTCAGGTCTGGGAACCTGTGAGTGGCAACTGCTTACATATGACTGGGTGTTTTGGGGCTTTAAACACCTTCATTTATGTTTATTGTTTCTCCTTCATTAATTATATTGTGGAACATAAAGACCATTTCCCTGTTTAGTTTATCCAGGTAGTAGATACATGCCCTTAGGCAAGTCATTTAACCTCTTATCGCCGTATTGTCCTGATCTTCAAAACTTAATGAGGTCCCCTACCTCCCAGCAGAGCAGCAGGAATTAAATGAGAGCATAGGTGGAAGATGGCAATACAAAGAAGTCTACAGCTGCTTAAGGATCAGCCACTGAAAATAAAATGCCCTTACTCCAAAATCACCTTCCACAATCCTCTCCCTTAAAGAAAAGAAGGAATATGAAAGACATGCAGATGGCCTCCAACCCGGCAAAAAAAAAAAAAAAAAAAGCAAAAAGGAGAATCTTTGCTGAAAATCTAAACTACTTTCTTGGTCAGAAGAGGTGCAGATTTGTATTGCCAATTTACTTTGGTAATAGAAGGAAATAAGTTAGTAGATAATATCGATATGGAGAAATATGCTGACAACAATTTACTGCTGACATTATTCTTAACACAATGATAAATAATGCATTAGAAGAGCAAGTAGGGTCTGAATTAATGCAAACTACTGTAAAATAAATGTACAGCTCTTGTAGAATCACTTCCCTGGGATTTAAGATGTACATAATATTAAAAGTGAAATATTTAAATTCAAAGGTAGAGCTCTCCAGGACTCTAGAACTTTTCAATCTGGAGCTATTTCTATACACCTGCATTTTTATAGAAAAGGATGAACTTGGAGGAAAAGAGTTTCCACACTGGAGAGTGATGTCCAAAAGCATCTAAAACCATAACATTGTAGAGGCGGCATACCCACTGAATTCAGAGATAGCAATGAGAAAACCTCCAAAATATATAAAAGAACTAAAAATTACATAACTTAAAATAAAATAAGCATTAAAGAATTGGGTTTAACCATCCATTTCCTTAATTTCCTGACTGGATCCCCAGGAAATATTCCCTCATTTCTGTATTTTTTCCAGTGACAATAAACTTAGATCTTCATTATAGTGACTGAAAAGATTTCTTATAAATTCCATTCATTTGTGGCAGAAGAACCTTTGGGAATCTCTAGAGTCCCTTTGGGACCATACAGAACAAGTTTAAGACATGTTCTACATGGCAGATTTTAAATGCCTAATGACAACTCTTTCAATCCCCAAGAAATCTCTAAAAAATCTATGGTTTTTCACTGTTACTGACACTCTACTCAGTAAAAACTGAACAGAAAAACTGGCATTAGAAAATAGTATCTAGTGGCATTCTGCTATCTTCCCTCCACTGAGATTTGGACTATGGTGGGACCTGGATCCAATTTATTCAGAGTCAACAGAGATTAATGAGGATGGTAGGGCAAAGAAACTCTTTTAGATTATCCACTTGTGGTTCATCTGTTCCTGTAGCCTCTCACACAATAACTGGATGCTATATTCAGATCCAGTATCCCATGATGATGGTTTTTGTCCTGTCACTGCTGTTCCTTGACTCTAGTTTTTGTTAATCATTTTCATAGTCTTTTTTTTTTTTTAAGATTTTATTTATTTATTTGAGAGAGAGAGATCACAAGTAGGCAGAGAGGCAGGCAGAGAGAGGAGGAAGCAGGCTCCCCGCCGAGCAGAGAGCCCGATGTGGGGCTCGATCCCAGGACTCTGAGATCATGACCTGAGCCGAAGGCAGAGGCTTTAACCCATTGAGCCACCCACATGCCCCTCATTTTCATAGTCTGTACAATCACTAATGTTGTAGTAATTTTTTGCCTTCTCGTAAATCTGCTAAAATTCTATATGAAATCACTACATCATGAGCTATAAAAAATGCTACTTATCACAATTCACACTTTGCAAGTATAATTTAAGATACTCAGTTGACTTTTGATTTCCTGATGAATTTTATGTAGGTAATATGCCAAAATAAAGCCACACATATAGTAAATAAATGTAGGTGTAATTATATATATATGTATTTTATATAAGTATTATATATGTATATATTTATATATGTATTTTAAAAGAAAATGTATCATTTTTGAAATGGTTTGCATTAAAAACATCAACAATAGGATGCAAATTATAATTTTCAAAAAGTCTAATTCTTTAACCTCAGATCTCAACCTCCCATAGACAACTGAACAGCGGATAAACTGACACGCAAAAGGTCGTTAAAAATAATTCACGGCTTCTACTGTAGCACAGAAAATATGGAAATCTGAAGACCACAACACCAGGGGAAAATAATATGCACTATGGTTCTCCGGACCATTACCGGGCATTTTCTAGTGGAAGACAAATAGTGGGGAAAATAAATTTTCTCTTTTAGCCCTTCTTTAGAAGTTTGATGTATTTATGCTTAAGTTTATTTAGAGGAACAACGAAGCAACTTTTTTTAAAATTGATTTTTCTTTTAAAAAAGTTTGCAACTTTAACAGATTGGAATGTTAGTTTCATGGTGCCCACCCCAAGGGCCATGCAACAGACTGTCTTCTATATAGAACCCCCAGAGGACTCAATAACACACATCTTGGCTGTCATTCTGTTCCAATTATCATCAAATCACCAATCTGAGAAACATTTGATGTTAATTCCCTTGCAGCTCTAAGCCGTTCCTTTTCCCTTGAGATTGTCTATGGTTATATTTTTCTCACACATTCATAATTCTCATTGAATGACCTGTATACTCCCACCTGGCAAGGGAAAAGTTGCCTCTGAGGAGAGTGTGTTATACAATACTATATCTCCAAATTCTTGGAATATCAAAGTTCATGCAAAGGTATGTGTGATGCTAGATTTCCAAAGTTTCTGTTCAAACTTTTTATTTAAATTAATAGCAATATGAAGTGAGAAATACAGTGCATAAGATCCTATTTTCTGAAGTTCAAAGATCCTTTCTAATATGCATACTCATGCACACACACACACACACACATACACACCCCTTATTCTTTGTTGATATGTTTTAAGGTTCCCAATGTTATTTCAACCATCTCAATCCTTTAATGCATTAAGGAATCCTCAAAGCTACTAATAACAAATTACTATTTTAAGTGTTAACAAATTACTAAAATAATTTTTAATTTTTCCTTTATCTCATATTTCAGTGAAAAAGTAAGAGTATTAGACTAGAACCAGAAGTATGACCAAAGTCTAGTCCATATGTTAATTAATTAAATAAATAAAATGAGATATTATTTATTTTCCTTCCTACAATTGAGAACTAGAGAAATATACCTATTTAAAATGTGAATTATTTGGGGCACCTGGGTGGCTCAGTGGGTTAAGCATCTAACTCTTGGTTTCAGCTCAGGTCATGATTTCAGGGTTGTGAGACTGAGCCCACTGTGTTGGGCTCTCGTGCTCCGTGTGGAGTCTGCTTGAGATTCTCTCCCTCTCCCTCTGCCCCTCCCCCAAATCCCATGTGCACACTCTCTAAAATAAATAAATAAATAAATAAAATCTTTAAAAAACAAAATGTAGGGGTGCCTGGGTGGCTCAGTGGGTTAAAGCCTCTGCCTTCGGCTCAGGTCATGATCTCAGGGTCCTGGGATCGAGCCCCACATCAGACTCTCTGCTCAGTGGGGAGACTGCTTCCCCCTCTCCCTCTGCCTGCCTCTCTGCCTACTTGTGATCTCTTTCTCTCTGTCAAATAAATAAAATCTTTAAAAAACAACATGTAAATTATCTGTCTTTAATACTCATCCCAATGCCAGAAAATCAAACATTATTATTTTCCTATCCAGGAAAGGATAAATTTGAAAGATAAACAGCTTTATTTTGTGCATTTTAATACCTACAAGGAGTTAGGAGTTCTTGTTCTATTCACTGCTTGATACCTTAAACCAGGGAATATTTTATTTAAGAATTAGGAGTAAATATCATTTATCTTTTTGGAGAACAAAGTAAATTTGGGGGAAAAGTGGAAAGAATTTCAATTTAAAAAAATGTTTACATGAGACTTCTACTTTTGGTTATGATGGAATAGTTTGACATGTACCAACAATCCTACTGAGAACAAAAAGCCAATTAAACACTATTAATTGATTAATCAATCAATCACCTATCACCATAGAACTCCTGAATCAAATAGGAATCTAGAGGTTAAGATTCCAGGAAAATGGACTCACAGAGATTTGACCACACTCTACAATCTTTCTGTCTCTAGAGCATTTGCCAATTCTTGGTATGAATCCAGGCCAAATTCATGGAGCCATAAACAAGAAACCCTATGAAACCCATATTTCCCAGGCTGCTATAACAAATTACTCTAAACTTGGTGCTTAACACAACAGAAATTTTTCTCTCACACTTCTGAAGACCAGAAGTCCAAAGTGAATGTGTCAGCAGGCCTGTGTTCTCTACAGTAGCTCTAGGGGAGAATGAGTTCTCTGCTTCTTCTAGCTACTGGTAGCATTTGCCATTTCCTGACATGTGATAAAATAACCCTCTAATCTACTTCTGTCTTTTTACATCGCCTTCTCCTCTCTGCATTTTCCCCTCTGGGTATCTTTCTTCTCTTCTCTTGGATAGTTGGGATAACATTTAAGGCCCACCGGATACAATCCAGAATTATATCCTAATCTCAGGATCCTTAAATTAATTATATCTGAAAACACACTTTTTTTTTTTTTTTCCAAATAAGATAACATTCACAGTTTCCAGGGATTTAATGCAGATATCTTTGGGGGAACCGTTTCTCAGCCTGCCACAAAACTCAAGGAAAACAATAAAAATACAATCATCAATGAGCTCACTCAGAAAAGCAGAATCCTTAAAAGAAAATTATACTTCGTTACATAGAAATTAAAAATCTCTTTTCTTCAAAAGGCAATGTTACGAAAGTGAAATTACACAATACACAATGGGGAAAAGATTGTGTGAACAAAAGGAGCCATGTCAAAAATATATTGAGAATCAAGTACTCTTGGAGATCAGCAAAACAGCGGAGAAACCAACCTAGAAATTGGCAAAGGCTTCAGGAACTTCACAGAATAGATAAGCGAATGGCTGACCAGGGTGTGAAAAGCGCTCAATCTCTTCAGTCCTCAGAGGAATGGAGATTCAATCACAAATGAGATACTACTACTTTCCCACCTGAGTGCCTACATGGAAAAGACTAACAGCACCCAAACTGACAAGGGTATGTCGCACCTAGGGCTCTCATCCACTGACATTAGGCTCCTCGCTGGGACAGCCAAGCTGGAGAACTGTGGGGCAGCTTGTACTGAAAGTGGAGGCACACACACCAGATGACCTAACAGTGGTGCATGGAGCTTTAAATGCAAAAAAGACACACATCAAAATAGAATGAATAAATAAATCTATCACAGTCAGACAATGGAGTGCTATTTTGTAAAGAACGAGAACAAACTACATGTATATTTAGCACTGATATTCAACACGCATGAATCCTAGAAACATAATGTTGAAAGAAAATAGTTTATTTCTAAATAAATTCCAAAAACCAGGCAAAATTAGACTATGATGGTACAAGTCAAAATAATAATTACTTGGACAGTGTGTCTATCTGGGATGGGACATAAGGAGGAATTCTGGGAACTTAGGAATGGGCTATTTCTTAATGTGTGTACTGGGTACATGTATGATATATATTTTACAAATTCTTCCAGGGAACATTATGATTTTTATGATTTCTACTGATTTCTATGTATATACTATGTATATATGTATATGTATATTATGTTTTGTATATATTATACTTTAATTTTTATAAAGTATATTATACATTTGTAAGGCATATTATACTTTTATAAAGTATATTATACTTTATAAAAATTATTTTAAAAATAAATAGGATAAACTCATTTTAAAAATCAGTTCCTAGTAAACCAAGAAATAAATAAAAATGTGAAGAGAGATCCAAAACAACTTGAACACTCAATTTAAGGCATTTACATAAATTTTATGTATGAAATGCCACAATAAAGTAGACTCAAAGGAGATTTATATTGAAACTAATGATTTAGTTCTTTTACTAATTGAACAAGCACTTAAAGAGCAACCAAATCATAGCCAAATTGGGGTGAGAATGACTAAAGTATATAGGAATACCCAAGAAGAAAAAGGCACTTCCACGCTCTTGAATAATTTACAGCTACCACAGAGAAATTATATATATAATTTGAGTAGAGGAATTTGAATGTCCTGGATTTACACTATCTATTTGAAATTAACAATCAAAAGAATGGATGACATTAACCCCCCTCAGTATTCCAACAGAGGATATTTATCTATCTATCTGAAATATCTAAGGGAGAATGCAATGGCACAGATGTAAGAATTTGAGTAAAGGGCAAACCATCAGATTGAAAAATATTCAAGTTTCCAAAGCTCCTTGAATAGTTAAAAGGATATAATTATAAGAAGATTCTGCAACAGGCTAGTCAGATTCTGAGATTATTTCTTCCTGGATCTCAGTTGTGTCTCTAGAAATATTTGGCCACCAACACTGTTTTCACTTAATCATTCTAGTCACCTGGCCTCTGGAAAATATTTTACACTACCTTCATATTTTTTCATTTTCTCTATTAAAACCCATTTCCAAGTAAAATTCAAATGTATAATGCAGGAGTCTCATATCTGCATATTTCACTTAGTTAAGCAAAAATAAAAAAACAATTTTCAAAAATCTGAAATAGGGAAATAAATTATCCTCACTTATCAAAAGCAAAGATACAATATGCTATGTTTATTCTCAACATTCTTTTAGGGATATTCATCACAGCATGATTTTTTTTTCCCCTCAACTACATGGAATGAGTATGAGAATGAGCTTTCACTGTCCTTTCAAGATGATCACTGCTAAAACCAAGTACATAAGATCCTTTGGAGATCAACTAAAAGGAATGAGCTAAAACATCTGCATTTCAATACATGACAAATGTAAATGTATATGTATATGTGCATATGAAAAATATTTTGAAACTTCAAGTTAATAATGTTAGCAAGCCAAGCTTTGTTGATTATTGAGACTGGAGGGAGGGGCTAAATGAGGAAGGGGTCTTTTATTTTTGATGTTGTACATATTTTTTATTTTTTTAAGTATTTAAGTGCTTTAACTTGTATAGTACATAGTCTTAAAGCTATAAAAGACTGGGAATATCATATTCTCTTTTAATATACTTCCTACGAAAGAAAGAAAAATGAAAATAAATATTTGGAAAAAAAGCATCGTTCTTAAAACATTTTCACCATTGCCGGTGAAGAGCTACACATAGAAAGCTGTATAACACAACTCATCCGTAGAATGGGAGGGCATAGCCATTATCTACCCAGTTATACTGTAGACCACAAAAGACTGCTCTGGTGAAGCTGTGTAACTCAGCTCTGCCCCCTACTGGAATAGTGAGTGGCCCTAACGCCATCTGTTCTTTTGATTGTTAATTTCAAATAGATAATGTAAACCCAGAAAATTCCTCTACTCAAACATCTTAGGTGAAACCATGACAATAGTCTCCCAAAGACATCCTAAAACTCAAATAATAAGAGTAAAAAATTAATAGTAACGTAATTTAAACTTTTAGTCTAGGAAACAAAACAAAAATGCCTTCCCAAAGATTTTTCATGTATAACTGCTCACCTACCAATATTTTGCAGAGGAAAGGCTTAGAGTTGAGGATACAACCATTTAATGAGAATCTGCAGAAATCAGGAGTTAATCAAGAAACAAGTTCCAATTTATACATAGAGAACTCCTACCTCCAGGCTTTTTCTAAACACATTTTATCACACAAAGAATGTATAAGCAGTGGAGGGGAAGAGGGCATTATCTGGTCATCACCCAGATGATTGAAAGTAGCAGCTGAAACTCTGAGCCCCTTTTTCCAGAAGGTTAAGTGGCTGAGAGTAGCAGCAGCATTGTCTTGAAAGTAGAGATTCTAAAAGCTTGGGGGAATGTGGAGGAAATGTGGAGGAAATGTGAACTCCAGTTAAGTGTTTTTCCATTTACTCTCAGTAAGCAGATTTTAGTTAAACATAATTCATTCTTCTCTAAAGGTCCTGATCTACCCTTCAGAGCTTTAAGCATGATGTTACAGGTTACACCACTGAAAAGATTATAAGAAGAAAACGTTGCTTCTCAAATTCTCCCTTTGCAACTGGGGGAGAGGGGCAGGCAGCGAAGAGAGGAATCCCAGAAGGAAGAAAACAAATGAGGACAAGAGAAATTCATTCGTCCCATTGATTTCTGAACTCATCACACCTCTGAAGAATTTCTGATAAATGACTATATAGATTCATTAGTATTTCCACTTTTCTTTTTTCCCTTTGGTAAGAAATAATGAAAAGTAGGAACTAAATAATTGAAGAGCTGGCAAGCAGAAAGACTGAGTACAAACAGAGGCATAAAGGATGTACTTGCTACTCCTTGAAAATAAAAACTGAATTCTCTCTCTCTCTCTCATACACACACACACACACACACACACACACACACACACACACCATGCGTGTGGATGCATGTGTGTATCAGTATGTATTGGATAGGAAATGGCCCAAGTCATGTGGTTGATAAGAGGATTCAAGTAGCTACCAATGACTGTGTAGACATGGTCTTACTCTCATTCATATAATGGGCATTTCTTACACTGAAGAGAATCACACATTTTCATCTTTCACAAACAATGTGTACTACATGCTCTGAACAAAGGCTGATGCCCTAAGATTATGGGAAGAGAATGCTGAGACTGTGTCAGTGATGTTTCCAAGCGTCCCAAACTTCCTCCTGCCCCTTCTAGTTAGAGCATTTCTGAACTGCCAACTCTACTCCATATGTCCCCAGTTCATCTTCCTAAAACTTATGACTTACTTTGACATCTCCTACTCAAATCTTCAATAGCTCCCCATTCCATAATGTCCAAACTTCTCTCTCTACAGTCCAAGCTCTATTTTTCTGCTGAATGCTTTCTAATGGGCATATATTTTGGTAATTTAATCTTTATTTCAATGTATTTCTCATTTTTTTACATGATTCCATGCTGCTAGAGATTACCCCCCAAATTCATGTGTCAAAACCTAATCCCTAATGTGATGGTGTCTGAAGGGGGTGCCTTTGGGAAGTGACTAGGTAATGAGGGTGAGACCGGGATTAACACCCTCGTGACCGGGATTAATACCCGCATAAAGAGACCCCTCATAAATAGAACTCTCTTGCCCCTTCTGCCATCTGAGAACAGAGACAGGAGTCAGCTACCTGTGAATCAAGAAGCTGGTCCCCACTAGACCCTAAATCTTCTGGAGACTTGACCTTGGACTTTCCATCCTGCCTATAGTGTTCTACTATAGCTGCCTTAATGGACTAAGACATACACTTCCATAAAAGTGACAAGAATAGAACAAAGTACCCCTGCGTGCATTTTTCAGTTTTTAAATGAACGTTTTATTTGCTAGAGTTTTAGATTCACAGAAAAGTTGTAAATATAGTATAGAGAGTTCCCATATATTTCAAATCTCACTTCTATTATTGACATCTTACACTGGTATGGTATGTTCATTCACAATTTAATGAGCCAAACTGATATCTTATTATCTTTAAGTAAATTCCAACAATTTTTACAGATTTCCTTATTTTTTACCAAATGACTTTTTCTGATCCAGGATCCCATTCAAGGTACCACATTACATTCAGTTATTATGTCTCCTTAAGTTCCCGTTGGCTATGACAGTCTGAGATTTTCCATACTTTTGATGACCTGGATAGTTTTGAGGAGCGCTAGTCAGGTATGTTATAGAGTATTTTTCAATTTGGGTTTGGCACTTTTCTCATGGTTTAGACAAGAGGTTAGGGGTTCAGGGGAAGGAGACAAAGAAAATGTCTGCCTAATTATTTCATATCAAGAGTATAGACTATGAAAAATCACATTTTTTGCTCCAATTGTTATAGCTCTGGCCATCGTGAGCCCTTTCAGGTACCTCTGTTTTCCTTTGACATACACACATCTTTGTGTATGTGTGTAAAAGAGGCTGTGTCGCACTTTCTCATCTTCTGGCACTACTACAAGACACGCCAGGCTCATTATCCCATCTTATATCTTATTATTCATCATTTCTCCAAGGAGCCCTGGTGCCTTTAATTGGAGAATATTAGAAATTAAGGTCTGGGGGCTAGGTGTGTTCATTGCTACTGTGATGACACTGCTCCTAGGTCCTCTCAGCTGACAAAACTAAGAAATATATGGGTATCTAGTAACCCATGTAGACACACAAATCTGTAGATATTTCCATACATATCTATTCGTTAAGGAAAACGTGAGTTCATACTGATGTCTCCAAGTCTAAACTATTATTACATGGATCATTCTAGCTTCTTCCCTTTCCTTGTCCGTAAACTTCTACTCCAACAATGAGACATCTGGCTCCCACCATCCACCATCTATTTACATGATAGTTCAATGTTGGTATGCATGTAGAGTAGTTTCAGAAGTGTTAACCAGCACCCCTCTGTGTAGAAAACAATCTCATCACTTGGGAGTTGCTTACGCATCGTTCTTTCTGCCTGTTGTCTTAAACTTTCCAGTCATTTCCAAAGTTACTTTAATCAGTACCTTTTCTGCCCACACCCTTCTGTAAAGTCATTTCAGACATTTCAATACAGTTAGATTATTTTGTCACCATCTGCCTTCCATCCTAGGATCCTCAGTAATTATAATTTTTGCTATGGCTTTTAGTAAAATTTTCTAGTTAGTTGTGGTTTTTCTGTAGTTTCAATATAATATACCTGGGTGTTTTTGCTGTTGTCTGTTTAGGGTATTTATTCTTGACCATTCTAAACTGCTCCATTTTTTCTATCTTCTCCTGCTGCCAATTACATGCATGTTATACCTTTTGAAATTGTCCCACAGTTCTTCAATGTTCTATTTCATCTTTTCATTCTTTTTTTTTTTTCCTCTTCTCATTTCATTCTGGGTATTTTCTATTGACCTATCTTCAAGCTAACTGATTCTTTCTTCAGTGTGTCCGGCTTATTAATTGACCCATTAAAGGCTTATTCTTAATTTCTGTTACAGTGATTTTTATTTCCAACACTTCTTTTTCATTTCTTCTTCTATTACCCATCTGTTCCTTTTTTGTTGTTGTGTTATGTTAGTGACCATGCAGTACATCATTAGTTTTTGATGTAGCGCTCCACGATTCATTGTTTGCATATAACACCCAGTGCTCCATGCAATCCATGCCCTCCTTAATACCCATCACCAGGCTCACCCATCCCCCTACGCCCCTCCCCTCTATAACCATTCGTTTGTTCCCCAGAGTCCATAGTCTCTCATGGTTCATCTCCCACTCCGTTTTCTCCCCCTTCATTTTTCCCTTCTCCGAATGTCCTCCATGCTACTCCTTATGTTCCACAAATAGGTGAAACCATGATAACTGACTTGCTCTGCTTGACTTATTTCACTTAGCATAATCTCCTCCAGTTCCATGCATGTTGATGCAAAAGTTGGGTATTGCATCAAGATAAAAAGCTTCTGCACAGCAAAGGAAACAGTCAACGAAACAAAAAGGCAACCCACAGAATGCGAGAAGATATTTGCAAATGACACTACAGACAAAGGACTGACACCCATCTGTTCTTACATGTTGTTACTTTTTCTACTAGAGCCCTAAATATTCCCTGTTTGGTAATTCCAACATCAGTGTCATATCTGACTGTGGTTCTAATAATTGCTTTGCCTCTTCAGAGTGTGTTTTCTCCTGTTTTTGGTATTCCTTGAAGGTTTTGCTGAAAGTTGGACATATCATGCCAACTAATAAGAATTGAAGTAAAGAGAATTTTATTATATGGATTGATGTTAACCTGAAGAAAACTTAAGCCATTTTTAATTTTGGTGATAAGTATGAATATGAAAAGCTTTAAATTCTTCCACTGCCTTTGTCTTTGTCTTCAGTCTTGACTCTGGGCTTACCCATATATTCCTCCTTGACAAGAGTCTTCTTTTTACAGCTCTTTGAGTAGTAATCTACTGTTATTATAATGGAACCCTATTGATGTGATGGTAAGGTCCACTCTATAATCTTATAACCAAATCTCAGTCTTTTAATGGCCTTGTGTCTTAGGGCTGTGACTTCCACAGTGATTCTATAATGCTATATATGTTTTCCCCCCTGCCCTCTCTCCTCTTCCCTCGCTGCAGCATTCCTAATCTATTTCCTTTTCTGACTTAACTCCATCCCTATTAACTAAGGGGTGGTGGAGTAGGGAGGACTTCCCTTCCCCAGGCTGGGATAAAGTTTTAGACTTAAGTTCTGATAAAGTCCTTTCTCAGGGAGAGCAGAACTTCGTGATAGAGGAGACTTAGTATATTTCGCAATTGCTACTTTTCCTCTCCCTGCTACTGACAAGGGGATCTTTCCACAATTTTCACCGTGAGAACCTGATGGGGTTCCTGAAAAGAAGGCCCAGAAAAGCGTGGGCCCATTTCCTAAGACTGCAGCCCCTCAGGTTGCTCACTGTCAAGCTAGCCCCATTCTACCTCTAGCAATTTGACAAAATTACTATTTTGGTGTTCTTTTTTATTTATGGTTCCAGCAGCTTCTGCTCAATGTGTACAGATCTCAGTAGTGTATTTCTGTAGATGCACCTGTCTCTCCAGATGTTAGGATGTCATTTTGCTCTGAGGCCTTCATTCTCTGATGGCTCCAAGAAAATTAGTTTTTAGTTTTTCCAGCTTTTCCTTAGTTGTAAATATGTAACTGAAGTCTTTCAAGCCCTTTACATGTTGGGATTATTTGTCTGTCTGTCTATCTATCTGTCTATCTAATCATCTATCACATACTGAAGGTCATGATTTCATACTGATATCGCCAATTGTAAACCAAAACCACAGTGCTCATTCCATGGTTTTTCCTTTCCAGATCTGAAACTTGCTTCGGCAATGGTGCGAAACCTGGCTCACAGGATAATGAATAACAAGTTGTTTCAGAACTGCTAGCCCATGCTTTCGCAAAGAAAACTTTTTATGACTGAATTGGAGTTTAATATTTCTTTAGAATGTTTTGGTTTCTTTTTCTTTTGATGAAAAGCGTATGATCCAAATACTCTGTTTAAAAGTTACTTAAGGGGCGCCTGGGTGGCTCGGTCAGTTAAGCATCTGCCTTCAGCTCAGGTCATGATCCCAGGGTCCTGGGATTGAGCCCCACATCAGGCTCCCTGCTCAGTAGGGAGCCTCCTTCTCCCTCTACCTCTGCCCTTTTCTCCTCCTACTCATGCTCTCTACCTCTCAAATAAATAAATAAAAATCTTTAAAATAAAAGTTACTTGAGTTGGTTCTCCTCCCCCACCTCACCTTATGGTCACTATGTTTATTCATTTTAAATACAGTTCAGTTAATTTCTTTCTATGTGATTTTTGCTTTAACTCCACCTCCCTCTTATTATTATGGGCTATACTTATTTTCTGTTGTTTTTTTAATTTATTTTTGAATATATGAAACATTACCATAGCTCTAAAGATCAGGTCTGTAAAATGGCATATTCACAAAAGGGCCATTTTCTACTACTCCTATTCCCAATCCCTTCCATCCTTTCCTACTCACGCAGTATAAGGTTATTAATTTTAATCTCTGGATTTTCTTTTGTGTTTCTTAATTTTTCTTATACAAAAAGTAGCATAGTATACTAACATTTATGTGCTTTGCATCTTTAATTTAATAATACATCCTGGAAATCACTCTATATCACTTCAGTGTTTGGACGTATCATAGTTCATTCAACACTTTCCACCCAACACCTCTTCTATGGATGAGCACTTAGATTATTATCAGCGGTTTGTATGGGCAAACAAAGCCACAATAAATAACCTTGAGCATGTATCATTTTACACTATGGGAGGTACATTTTCTTGGTAAATATATGTAAGGGGGGAAGGTCAAATAAAAGTATAAAAGTGTACATAATTTATAATTTCAGTAGATATTTCCAAATTCCACTTCATAAAGGTCAATATCAATTTTTATTCCAATGACCAATATGAAGGGATGCCTGTTTCTCCCATTTCACCAAGAGAGTATGTTGTTATAATGTTTTAACATATGCTAATCTCACAGGTGAGAAAGCATATTTCAGTAGAGTTTCATTCACACTACTGTGAGTAAAGGTCAATGAATTTACATACCTAAAGGACATTTATATATGTTTTTTGTGAATTATCTATTCATGCTTCTTCAAAAATTGGTATTGAGTTTTTTACTTTTCCCCCCATTTTTCAAAAAATCCTTTATATGGTAGGTATATTAACCTTTAAGCTATGAGATGCAAAATAAGTAACGACAAGGAAGAAATAACTCCTTAATTAGTAAGGATTTTAGAAGGAGTGAACTTGTGATGAGCACTGGGTATTGTATGGAAGTGCCGAATCTCTACATTGTACATCTGAAACTACTACTACACTGTATGTTAACTAACTGGAATTTAAATAAAAACTTTAAAAAAAAACACAAGAAATTACTTGGTAAACTTGCAAATAAATTTGAAAATCCAAATGAAATGGATAATTTCCTAGGGAAATACAGTTTACCAGTATTGATGTCATTAAAAAGAGAAAGCATCAACAGATCAATTTTCCTAGAATAAAAAGAGAAAGTAATCATGGAACCATACCATGCCAGGCCCATATGGTTTCACAGGGGAATTATTTCAGCCTTGAAGGACCAAATTGCTCTACAAATGGTTACAGAATATAGTACTGAAAACTAAACCTAGTAAAGACTAAATTGGTACAGAATATAAAAATATGTTTAAATGTTAATGCAAATATTCTAAATAAAATAGTACTGAACAAAATCCAATAGCGTATCAAGAAAATAATACACCATGGCCAAGTGGACCTATCCAAGGAAAGCAAGGTTGGTTCAATATTAGGAAATCCATTTATGCAATTCACCATTTGGCAAAATTTTCCATGCATTCCTGATTAAAATATATATATATATGAAAGTAGGAGTTGATGAATATATTCTTAAAATATATTTACCTTAATCTTAAAGCTAGTATCTTTCTCAGTGGGGTGACGCTAAAGATGTCTCCACTAAGATCAGGTAGAGGCAAGATTTCTCACTGCCTGAAACACTATTCATCAATAATGTAATACCCAATGTATTTAGACAGGAGAAATTAATTATTTGGATAAAAAATAAATAATGAGAAGTAAAGCAATATTTTTCGTGGGGATTATATTATTGTGTACTTGGAAAACCCTAAAGAATCAATGGTAAAATTAACTCTAAGGATAAAAGGATTCAAGGAAGTAGCAAGCTATAAAATTAGCATAAGTCAATAGTCTTCAATTACACATAAAATATTTAATTAGAAGATACAAAGAGAAAAAAAACACCATTTACAACAGCAACAAAAGTATGAAATATTTAAGAATAATTTTAACAAGAAATGTACAAAACTTATATAAGGAAAATATTAAAACACTCCTGAGAGACATAAAGGATTACTTGAACATAGGCTCTTTGCTGGAAGAATCAACATTATAAAGATAGAAGTTCTCCCTCAGTTAATTCACAAAATTAATGTAATCCAATAAAATCCAAAAAAATCCAAATAAAAATACATACTTCTTTCTCCTGCAGCATTATCTTTCTAGGGCTGCCTGCTCAGATCAGGCATGCATTTTTAAGTCTCTTCCCAGAAATGAAAGCTCTGAACTGGAGTGCATTTTTCGTTATGTTAATACACGGGGTGATTTTTTTTTTTTTTTCATTCTTGTAGTGGCACTAAAAAAGTTTTAGGTCTGCTGGTAGCTTTCCTGCCCCCCTCTTTCCTACAGGGCAGCCCTCTCTCCTCACCCCTCAGGTACCCTTGCACTTCTTGAAGGCAGGGAGTGCTAGAGATAGCTTACTAGATTTGATGCTTACTTTTCTACTTCATGTAATTGTGAGTTTGGGTCTTCTCTGTATTCTAATTATGCTGATGTTGTGGGTTTGGTGTACTTTTATTTGTTACTCTCATTTTTCCTTCTTGGAGAAGTTGGGAATGTCCATTTTAGATGACCTGCATTGCACTGGCTGTTACACCTCATTTAATCTTTTTAGGAAATCTGTGAGGTGAGACTATTAACCCATTTCCCGATGAGAGAGCAAAGGCTGAAAATTCACACTCATCTAATGCATAGCTAAAGAGGTCAGGAGCAAAAAAAAGTACACACTTGGGAGTAATATTGAGGATGCACTAGTTTATTTCTGTGATATGCCATCTAGGTGTAAGAAACGATTGATGCTTCAAGGCCTGCAGGTCATAAGTCTTGTATGTATCTCCTATTCTATGGCTTCTGGCTTTCATATCCTAGTTTTTATAATTAGCATTCCTAAGCAACAAATTCTTGATTTTATGGGAATCTGGTCTGTTTACCAAAAGTCCAATAGCATGCTTATCATTAAGGATACCAATAAGGTGGGACACAGTACTGCCAAGGGTATCGGCAGCTATTCCTTCCCTTCAAAATCTGGGTCTGCTCCCTCAAGATGCTTTCTCCTCATTGATATTTGTCATGTCACTTCTTGTTTTCATTTCACAGTCCTCTCAAAAATAAGTAAAGTACACTCACATACAATCCAGCTTACACACACACAGGAACATCCAAGGGTGTGTATGCACACATACACACACGTGTACACGATGACTGGGGTAACATGGGTACTCATCAGACTGCTGGACTGTGGAGAGGTCTGGTAAGTTGTGGGAGAGGGGGTAGGCTGTGGAGGGGCACTAGCAATGGATGGATGAGTGACCATTTACCAATCCACAGTAAACTATTTTAATACTTCCACAATTAGCACATACCCTCTGAAAATCAGCCATGTAAACATGCACACACACACACTCACACAGTCACACACGTGTACAAACACAAGAAGTCTTCACACAAATAGTGACAGCAGCAATTACTCTTCTAACAATTCATCCGAGGAAAGCATAAAGATTCAGTTGTACAATATTCATCTCAGCATTATTTATAATGGCCAAAAGAATGGAACATCCAAAATATTCAACAATAGGTGATACCTTAAATAACTCATGGTGCATTTGTCCTATAGTATGCAATGGAGCCATTAAAAGCTGACAGAGAAAAGCACGTAAGTGATAAAATGCTCATACACACTGAAGATCATTCTACAGTATGTCCGCTATAGTCCATGTCTGCACACTGGGGCCGTATAAGACCATGCACGCACCATAATGGGGGCACATCTGGGAGACAGTTAGCCAAATGGGGGGACAAGAGAGAGCTTCCTGGGGGAGACAACACCTAAGCTGAGAGGAGTGGCTGAGTGAAGGTGGGAGGGGAAATGAGGGTGTGGTACAGAAAGAACACTCTCCAGGCACATGAAACTATGTACAAAAGAGGCCACAAGAAAGATAAGTTTGGGGAACCCCAAGGAGTTTACTAAACACTAGACTCAGAAACCTAGGAAGGAAAGCAACCAAACTGGGGCAAGCCCGAGGCTCCCTACTATTGTGCCAGGCTGGCTCAAAGCAGAGAGACAACTCCCCATCCCAACCTAAGCCCCATCTTAGTTCCCAGCTAAGCCCTGGGACAGTGAAAATACAAGTGGATAATTACAGAATTCTCATAAACTCTGGAAAATAAATTATACATGGACTGTGAAAGAAACAACGAGATCTTGTAAAATAACGAATTGATGTGGAGGGGATGAAATTGAGGAGGAAAACGGAAGTCCCGCATTGATGGACAAGAAGTGTTCAATCGAAAAAATACCTGCTAGGCCAGTAGGTGAAGAGACCAAGGATGGTGGTATTTGTGCTTTTAAAATAGCTTGCCATTCTCAAGAAGAGTGGCTTTACCTGCGGAGGTTATCGCTGGCACCTCTGCAGGCTGAGCAAACCCTCATTAAGAGAAAAGTCCCTCCTGGTCCCTAAGACCTTTGTAAGGGCAACGAAAGGCTGCGGTGGCAGCGTGGCTTGCAAGATCCCCTGTGAGCAGCAGGGGGGCTGTGAAAATGCAACATCTCTCTACCTCGGGGGAGCCGCATGATAAGTGGTCTGCCCTGAGGAGACAGACAGAACCCAGAGCCACCTAACAGTCACGGTCTTGTCAGTAGGCAACCGTCGCCCAGAGCAACAATGACAGCTGACCGGAGAAGTGCCCCATCAACTCCACATGAGGGAAAAGGTGCAATCCTCTAAAAAAGCCTTGGAAAAAGCCTACATGTATTAGAAATGTGATTTCCTGACATCGTGAACTGCAAATCATTTCCTCTGTGAACTAACGTGGTGGATAGGCACACATTCCTTAGCCAGCCCCTGGGGAGCCTGGCCCGGCAGTCGGTACCGAAGTTGTCACTCTGATCCTTGAGAGCCCAGTAAACGATGACCAGAAGAGCCATGTGGTACAAAAACCAAGGCTGTAAATACCCGAGGATACTTTGGCCAAGTGTCATCAAAGTCAGTGGGTTCAGAAAAAGAGCAAGCTCCCTTGCTGCAGGTGGCACCAGCAGAATCCTTATCACAGGGGCAATCCTCCGAGACAGCTCAGAGCAGATGTTATGATGTTGAGTCTCTGTAACACGTCGCCCAAAGTCAGGCACCTTGCTCCAGTCCGTCAAGCAATCTGGACGCAGAAGAATTCAAAACTGGCTAGAAAACAATTGATAGGAACTATCATGTTCCTATGCATAAGTGCCTGATATGTCCCAGATTCTGAATAACACATGACATGCACACAGCCTCACGTAAGCCTCACTGCAAGTTTGCACAGTTCATAAAAGTCATCTCCACACTATCCACTGATAGTGTGCAATACTGAGCAATACTGAACAATACTGAGCAGACTGCAAGAGGCAGACAGTCCCCAGTCAGTCAAACCCAGAGCAAGGCTTCCGTCATTTAGCCCTCGGCAACCTTAATTGTGGGGCTACTCCCCTCTTATTAATCAACGCTCTTTTCTGGCAGCCTGGATTGGCCTTCCACACAGAGGTGACCTTATACAAGTTGCTGGACGATGTTCAGCACGGCTGAACTAGATGAAGTCTAAAATACCGTCCATGGTTAAACTCCCTGATTCATGTGAGCCTTGTGATATGCTAGGAGTGGTGGGTAATTTAGAATCATTAAGCCAGTTTTTATTTTCAAAGAGCATATATTATATGAAAGAAATCCAAATTAAAATATACAGTTGAGCAATTAAATGGAAAGCTGTGGAGTAATAACGACACGTGAAACAGGAGAGCAAGGAAGAGAAGATACAACAAGGGCAGCATAGTCAGAGAAGACGCCATCTTCAACACAGCACACGGTGCCATGGCAAGTAGAGGAAGGGAAGCAAGTGACCAGAAGCCCCAAGTGCTGAATCCCGAGGCTCCTGTGGATGGAACAGACCTGGGCCTGAGCTCCAGAGATTTCAGACCACAGGTGATTCAGTCCTACATGGTGAAGCTCCAGGCACAATGAGAAAGAGGAGGGCCTGCAGTAGACACGATGGGTGTGGACAGCCCAGGACCTCCACTGGGGACTATGTTACAGGCCTAATTTGTACATAGTTGTTTGTTCTAATTTTCTGATTATCTCTCTCATGGGTTCTTAGCAACCAACATAAACATTCTTCAGGACAAACCAGTTTCCACGGCAAGAAGTTTTGAAAACCTTACTTCTGGTGGAAAGAGTGGACCCCCAGGTCTCGAGCAACTAGTGGGTGACTCTGCCTAGCACAGCAGCAACAGGAGAAGTCAGAACTGAATGTGGTGTGCGGGAAGGTCAAGGAGGAAGGTGAGATATGAACTAGCTCTGAAGGTCAGCATGAGTTGAAGACACATGGTGGTTCAAGCAGTGGGGCTGGGCGTGGGAGAATTACTACGTATCCAAACCAGGATACTTCTGAGACTGAAAAAGGGTGGTGTTTGTGATTACAGAAGGACAATGGGGGGAAACTGGATTTTACTAAGCAAACCAGAGTGAATGGTCATTCTATGCACAGCTCTGTTTCTAGTCTTCCTATGAAAACTTCAGCATCACATACATTTTTCACAGATGCCTCAGTTTAACTAATATCTTCAGCAGGAAAGAAAAAGTTTGGGACTTCCTGCACACTATCTCACCATAGATAAACCAGTGTAAAAAACAGGCTGCTCCCAAGGACTGCAGAGAATGGGTAACATTTGGTCAAGCTTAGAAAGTAGATGACAGCGATCCCGAAAATGTCATCCGCAGGAATACTGTTCTAGAAAGTGTCAGTAGGCACAGTGCTAATAAAGTGCTCAGTGCTCAGTTTTAGGGAACTCCTGAGGAAACGCAATTAAGTGGGTTTCTCAAAGGCATTCTTTTTGGACCCCTTTCTACCATAATAATGCATTATGAGTTTCCATAAGAGAAATAACATGTGCAGCATTTTCCACTTTTCCCCCCACTGTTATTTAATCAGATAATCTATTTTTCCAGGTTACATATTAGGAAGCCCTAGAACTAAAATCTCATGGTACATGATTTGGAAAATGCTCTGTTCAAGGGATGAGGCAGATTTCCAGAAACAATATCTACCCACAATGTTCCAACCCATAAAATCAGGAACATCAAAGTAACCCTGCTTTGAGAAATGGAATTTCCATTTGCTGATAAATGGGGTGGTAGAAAGAGGACTTGGCAGGCTGCAAGGTGACTGGATTCTAATCTTAGCTCTACCTCTCTTTGAAAAATGAAACCCTTTTGAATTTCAATATAATGACAGGGTTGAATGCAATGCCTAAGAGCCCTTCGGCTCATAAATCTTATGATTCCTATGGTGCCATTAGGGAGATCTAGCATTCCTTTAACTCATCAAATACTGAGTGCCTACCATGTGTTAGGTACTGTGCTAAAATTCAAGACTACAGGATGAGCAATGAGACCTTTCCTGCAGTATCTAGAGCTGGTTTCTTTATTCTCCTGGGGGTTTCCTTGGAAAGCAATTTTTTTTTTCAAATTTAGCATAAAAATCTTAGATTTTTGAATATATACATTGTTCCGAAAGAGTGTGGATGGGGGATATATTTTAAAGATGAAATAAAATTAAAATCGATTACCCATACTAGGGAACATTGAACTATATTTGGAACCAACAAAAAGGAAAACACTAGTTAAACATTCTGGTGTAATGACCACAAGATATTCTCTCACACAAAATAAATAACAACATACTTCCTTCATCACAGCTCAGCACCTTCTCTCGGGATTCTCATGCTTGGCCTGGGGTAGTAGTCGTGATGGTTGTTACTCTGACATTCATTTCAGGCCTCCCAAATTGCCTAACCCAGTCTTGGACTTCTAGCGTCTTAAAAGCAAAGGGATCAGAAATACATCTGCCTAAACCGTGCACTAGCCACTTGGATGCCCCTGTACTATCTTATTATTCCTGAACCTGTACGCTTCCAAAGTCTTAGCTACTGAATCCTGGGAGTCTATACAGGGACATAGGGTAGAGATAGATACTATTAAATATGCTATAAATATATGAGAAATTGGCCAATATTTCTGTCCTTATATAATCTAGGGGAACAATTAAAAAATCCACATCTATATGACCATATGTCCATCTATGTCTCTATCTCTGTATCTCTATTTCTTCATCTCTTTCTATCTCTAGCTAGATCTAAAACTCCAGTTTCCTAAATCAATATCTTGTGGAAGAGGAGGAAAGGGAATCAGGGAGTCAGAAGTAAGGCAAAATAATAGAATGCTCATGTACTAAGAATCTATTCATAAGGCATAGATGGGTCATAATTAATTTGAAATATGTTTAGAGGTGATGATAGGCATTTAGGATTATGAGGCTTCATTCCACTCACCCAAAATTGAATTACTGGGAATAATTTTTTACTCTCTTTTGAATTATCTGTATTTATTTATAACTTCATAACTTCATAATCTTTATAACCTCAGCCTTTTATTTCGTTTTGTTTTATCATTCCCACATTGACTTATGTATTACAACAAACTATGTAGCGTTATGGGGAACAAAATGGAGACTTTCCTCAAAATATATTTGCATATACTAAATATTATGTATCAAGGCAATAAGAACATGTTTTTTATTTTAAAACATATTTTTTAAAAAGACTTTTCAGAGCATGTGGGTGGCTCAGTTGGTTGGGCATCTGCCTTCAGCTCAGGTCCTGATCTCAAGGTCTTGGTCTCAAGCCACACATCGGGCTCCCAGCTCACTGGGGAGCCTGCTTCTCCCTCTCCCTCTGCTCCTCCCTGCTGCTTGTGCTCTCTTTCTCTCTCTCAAATAAATAAATAAATAAAATCTCTCTTAAAAAAAAAAAAGATAGCACAAGTTTTTGCCTTATGATCTTGGGCAAGTCATATAACCTCTCTTGCCTTCAGTCTCTGTCATAAAATAAGGGTAAGCCACAAACTCCTGACCACCACGCAGGGCTGTTTTGAGGAATAAAATGAAATAATGTAAGTGAAAGTAAGTGTTTTGAAAAGTGTAAAGTAGTATATAAGTGGAAGGTGCCATTATCTTTAATCAAAACCACCAGAGAACACATGTATTCTTCATCCTTATTACACACCATAAACAAATTTGAACTCTAAAAATGAAATCAGCCCAAAGTAAAATGTTAGAAATGACAATAACTCATTTTTTAGAACAAAGAAATTGATTTTCCATAGATGTCCTTTCCTGCTGCATGTAAAGACCTATATCCATCAATCCCTAGGTCCCCTGTCTTGACACTGGGTATAATTATGGTCGATCACACAGTCGCTTGGCTCATGTTACTATCAGAGCTTGGGGCCACTATGTTTCCTCTGTATTACCACAGGAATATGCCAGGATTTATAGCAAATTGTGCTGTTACCGAGATATTTTTTTTAATTAATTAAAAAAATAAAAGCCATTATTTTCAAGAATGTGATCTAAGCCTGAAACTTGGGCTATGTGTGCACTTTCCAGTTCAAAAGTTCTAAATCTTCTACAATCATCATTTTTAAGCAATGCTTTCAAAACATCAAATTAGACTAAAGAACCAGATACTCTACTTTTGCAAACAAGATCAATTTCCAAGAAAAATCATGATAGCTGCCAGACCCTCCATTAAGCCTTATATTATTTTATTTAATCCTAAAAACCAGCTATATCATACCAATGTTAATTTCTGGTTTTTGATAATTGAATTGTCCTTACGCGAGATGTTAACAATGGGGGAAACGGGTGAAGGATATAAGGCGACTCTTTCTACTGTTTTTGCAAATCTTCATTTTTTTCCTGTAAGTCTAAAGTTAGTTCAAAATAAAAAGCAAAAACTAAAATACAAATCTTATAAAATAGCATCCTATTCCCATGTGTCTAGACACTAAGTCTCTGAGAGATTAGTCATTTGCCTGAAGTCAATTATTGTTTCCATTAATTTATACCTTCAATTTAGTCTATAAGTATGTATTTATTTAAGACAGCTCACTTATACAAAATAAAAGATAATAATTATAATAATAATTAGCTAATTTTACAGAGTAACAGAGTAACCACATACCAAGAACTGTCTTTAGAACTTGACAAAGATCAAATCAATACCTACATCAACCCATGATGTAGGTCCTATTCTAACTTCCATTCATAAGAGAAAAGTAAGATGCCAAGGAGATCAGTAACCTGCTTAAGGTCACACTTCTAGCAAGTGGGGGAATGAGAATGACATCCAGCACTATACACATTCAAATGGCAGAGAAGAAAGGCAGAAACTAATGAGGAACATGAAGTAAATCCAGGAGAGAAGCAATATGGGGAGTCTGTCAACAGTACAATTTTCAAGGTGCATTCAACAGAAGCTGACCATATGATCAGGAGATGGGCAAGCACCTTTGATTTAGGACCGGCCAGTGCTTCTCCTAAAGATCCTCACACAGCATGCTGATAAGTACAGTATAAAGAATCTAACTTTCACATCCTTTGAGAAGTGGCAATGAATTTTATGAGGAAGGGTATTAGAACCTGACACACTATAGGCAGCTGATATCACAGCAATAAATGATTCTGTAAAAACAATTCCGTAGGCTGTCAATAGTATCTACTCCAGGGACACAGCCCTCCTCTTCCCTGACTTAATCCAGGAAATGATTTCAGAATATCTGGACTAATATTGTTTCTCTCAACTGCACTCGTGATAAATATTGGATGGAGATGATTTTGAGATTACATTCCTGCCAATTTCCTTCAAGACAGGGTTCTACTTACCTCCATAAACACACTCCTTAACCACACTATTCTTTCACAGAGGAAGTCAAGCTTCTCCCTCACGTCATTCTCCCACACCCACTGGAACACCTTATACAGTAAAAAGCCTCATTTATTAACCAGGGAACTGACTAGTCCTTCTGAATAAATAATTTTCCTATTTTTCTGAAATCTAAAATTTTAACTTGCAGCCTGATCTTTTTTGTGTGTGTTTGCTTTTAGTTGTAATGCATTCAAAATATACTTCAAATTTCCTCAACTTAATTTTTATTATTAAGCTAACTCATTAATAAAAATTCATTATTTAATTAAATATAACATTTTTTTGATAACTTTGTGAAGACTGGGCATCTCCTTGTCTGTTTTGCCATCTGGAGAAATCCTGCTGGTGGTAACTGAAAATATGTGGGACCATTCCGGGCTAATCAATGACTAGAGGACACAACTGGCATTTTATAGGGGAGAGTCAGGGAGGCTAATTATCCTTCAGTACAGGAAAACCAAGAACAATATAGAACTGCCCTGCCCAGAATGGCAGCAGAGGACCCACAGAGCTACCCTCTCTTGCAGAACAGTGTGGAGATGCTTACGACAGTAACCTTGAGAGAAGGTTTCCAGACTCTGCATAAATGCCTTCAGTGACAGTGAGCTCATCACTCTGGTCACCATGACTAAGGCAGCTAAAACGGAACATGTACTCACATGTTAAGCCCAAATTTGTCACCTTGTAATTTCAACCTCTTTGCCTTCTAGAGCAGTATGTCCCAGGAAACTCACGTCCTCCTCTCAAGGAATCACTATTTCAGTTTATTTTGATAAACTCGGATGTAATACTAAAGACCACTCTTGTGTATGGAATGTTGCTTGCTTTTTATTCCCTCAAGTTCACAAATTCCTTCGACTTCACAGGATGGTGTTACATTCCTCCCTGTAGGAATACCTCTACTCTGAAGGAATGAAAAGGTAGTTGTCCTTCAGGAGCTATTTCCCACCTTCTCCTTTTTGATTTCACATATCTTCTTTTTCAGAGAATCTGCTTCTCTCTCTACTCCCAATCCTGTCTGATGAATAAAGTCTATGCTGCTTAGCTGTCTGAATATGATCAAGATTAGAACTAAAGTTGCCAGGGAAAACCAGATAAGTACTAGATATCTGGCTCAAATACATTTTGTTGTGCCAGAAGGAAACATGTGTGGGCTATATGTTTTCATTGTACCTGATGATCTCTTTGAGCTGTTGGCTCAGCTCAAAGAAAGGAGAGGCAAGATGTTTAATGTGCAGTTAGAAATGGGTTTCATCCTGTGGACATACCAGTCAGTTGGCAGTGGTTGCCTTGAGTGCAGCAGTGAGAGTGAATCTCAGACTAAGTCTCACTTAACAAAAAGAAAAAACAACAACAACAACAACGACGAATGAAAGCTATTCCAAGAGACTGAGACGTGGCAATGCCGATGTTTGCTGGTATGTGTGCTATGCATTTGATGACACTGATAAAGTAGAACAAGCACTGATTTGGAGTCCTAGGTCTGAAATTCAAAATTCTTGCATTAGAACTTACTAGTTCAGTGACTGTGGGCTATCGACATCTCTGGGCTACAATGTCCTCATCAATGAAATTGGAATCATAATAATACATCCCAATTGGGCTATTGTGTAAATCAACTGAAAAGACTCTTTTAAGTTCTATAAATATTTACTGAGCACATCTTAATATTCCAGACATTCTGGCATCATGCCAAGAATAAAACCACGAATGAGTCAAGGGCACTGCCCTTGAAAAACTAAGAGTCAAATAGGGCAAAAAAAAGACAAGTGAGCAGATAATCTCAATATAAAGTGGTAAAGACATTAATAACTGAACCACAAAGTGTTATTAGAATGCAGAAAAGAGGCGCCCCATCAATTAGAATGACTTCTACAGCAGCTGATATAAACTCTGATAGAAACTGGCTTTTACAATGAGGAAATCTATGGTCTTATTATAGCCAGTGCTCAGACTGTTGACTCATGGGCTCAACAATGTCTTCCAGGAGCCAGCAAGACTTTATATCTCTGCCCTACCGCACACAGCAATGCTTTCATCCATAAGTCACAAAATCTGTAGATCTTAGGATGGATCATGGCAGCAACTGAAACCAGATCCTTCCTTTTTCATGTCCCTTTTCTCACATCTCATTGGTTCAGATGGATTCAAACCGGCACACTTCTGAACTGATCATCTATCAAGGAAATAGAATTATCATAACTGACTATGACAAATAATCTAAGGTGGGTGGTAACTGTAATGTTTATTTGAGAGTCTAGTCCAGCTTAAGGGAGAGGGGCGGGTAGTGAAGGGATGGTTTTTTAAAGGACATTAATCCAAGTTTTCAAAGGATGAGTGAGATTAGCCAAAGGAAGAAGAGGATGAGCATCTCAGGCAGGGGAACAACGTGATTGGAGGTAAATTACCACAGAAGTAACAGAGGTAAAAGTAGCACTTGGTGTGAGCTATGGATTTCCTAGATGTTTGTGGACTGAAATCTACCTCTGGAGTAAGAGAAGCATCATGGTCTTAAGATATCCATAAATTAATATTCAACACTTTTTTCCTTGAGTTTGTGTTTCTTTGAAAGAAAATATATTATTTCTCTAAAAAAATTGATTTCTACTTCTTAGATATGTCTCCGTGGAAAATGATCAAGTCCTTTGGGCATAGCAGACACTTGACTCGGTAAATATGGAATGAGCAGTACAACAGAGAGGGTTACACAGTACGAACTGTTAACTTTGATTCATTAAGCACTTAGACACAGTATATGTACAAATTATTTTAATTTAGAAAATCAAATAATTCTTAACTATAAAGTCTGAGTAAAATTTTCTTCTAGCCCAAATAAAACTTTCTTCTAATAGATTTTGGGTGGGATGGATAGGCCTTTCTGGTAGAGATTTATTTCATTATATTTTCCTGAAAATACTCAAATGGGTACAGCACTGGTAAGCCTCCGACCACATTCCTACTCTAGTCATACTGGCTATCCTATCAGTGAAAATTTGTCCATCAGATGGGAAATGTGTTTTAATCCATATTCCTTCCTTTTCCTATGTCTATATAAGAGTGAAAAGCGGGGAGATGCTATGTCAGGAGTTACAGCCAAAGGCCACATGAAACAGCCAAATGCCACTTTAAAATGCATTTCAGAATGAGAAAACAAACTTACATCGCTGTGACTAATGCTAACTAATCCCTGTTAGTAACACCAGTGGAATGCACGATAGAATAGGGAAACTCAGAGCATGCCCAGGAAGTTGAAAGTAATGGCCAGGGTGACAACCTCCCATTAATTCCCACTGGAATGTCAGGTTGACCATTTAATCATATGCACTACATTTTGAGTTTTCAGTATAATCTATGGTTTGTTTTGCTTTGCGAATGGTATGGACTGGGAACAGAAAGTAGACAGCCCAGTGAGAATTTCGGAAGAGACAGAAAAAGAAGACAGCCTTTCTATGAGACACACAGGCACACTCAGGAACCAACTTCCTTTAAGGTATTTCCAAATAATAAAATCTGGAAAAGTCAGACTATAATTATTGGGGTAGAGATGTTAATACAGTCATTTCCTTAGGAATCTTGGTAAGAGAGAAACAAGACAAAAGCTATCTTAAATGTCTAGGTATGTAACAGGGTGGAAAGAGGAAGTAATTCAAAATATAATACCTGTTTATTGAAAGACAATGTACAGTAAATATATTTAAACTGCGTATTGCAGTTCCTCTCTCTTTAGCATTTAAATTGATTCACCATTTGCATCTACTCCACACCTTCCCGTCAAACATGGATGGAGAAACTCTGATTAGAACGAGTCTCTATTTTTCTCTTTTGGATTCCCTCATTGCCAAGCATTATTAAAATTTCACCTTTAATTTCACTGCAAGACATCTAAATGAAAGAGAATGCAAAACTTGGCTATGGGAACTCTCAAATTTAATCTCCTTTGCAGTCTGATTCCTGTAGTGTGAATAGCAGCCTGATCTTATTGGCACTTCCAACTGCAAAGTCAGGTTCATTTCAAAATTTAATACAACGTATTTGTCATCACCACACTTCCCTCAGTAAGGACACTGACACCAAACTGCTACCAGTTGGTGGTCTGAAAAAGATAGGTTGCTGAAAATGAAAATTCTCTCCTCTAAATCTAAATAACTCATCTCACATATTATGTGTCTTCTGTTTCTGCAAGAGAACACTATTGCTTTCCACTATTTGATCTTTTAGTAATCCATCTAGGTAACAATAAAGAAATAAAAGAATATTCACTCACTGCTTGCTTCTGGAAAGACAGTAATATATTTCATAGATTTCAAGAATAACTTCCCCAGCAGGAAACAAGAAACAACAGATTAGAATCAATACTATTGTTGATTCTAAGTATAAGACACGTCTGTCACTGCTGTAGCCTACTTCTGTTATACACTAACATTGTGAGGCTGCCCACAGGCCCCCTTCTGCCTGAACAGTATCTCTCCAAACATGGTCCCTACACCAGCACCATCAGCATCACCTGGGAACTTGTCAGAAATACAAATACTTGAGCCTCATTCCAGACCTACTGAATCAGAAACTCTGGAGTGGAGGACATTCCATTTGTGTGTGTGTATGTGTGTGTGCATTTTTAATTGAAGCACAGTTGATACACAATGTTACATTAGTTTCAGGTGTACAACATAGTGATTTGATCAGTCTATTTGTTATGCTATGCTTGCCACAAGTGTAGCTACCATTGGTATCATACAACACCATTAAAATACCACTGACTATATTCCCTATGCTGTACCTTCCTTCCCCATGATTTATTCATTCCATAACTGGAAACCTATGCTTCCCGCTCCTCTTCACCCATTTTGCCATACTTCCATTCCTTCCCCTCTGACAACTATCAGTTTGTTCTCAGGATTTATAGGTCTGTTTCTGTTTGTTTTGTTTTTTTGATTCCGCATATGAGTAAAATCATACGGTATTTGTCTTTCTCTCACTTATTTTGCTTAACATAATAGGCTCATACGTGCTGCTGCAAATGGCAAGATCTCATTCTTCTTTATGAATGAGATTATTCTTCATTATAATTCTTCATTATATTATTATATTATTAATATTATTCTTCGTTATAATTATTCTTACGTAATAATCTACTGCACATATACACCACATCTTCTTTATCCATTCATCTATTGACGGACACTTGGGTCACTTCCATATCTGGGCTATTGTAAATAATGCAGCCATAAACACAGAGATGCATATGTCCTTTCAAATTAATGTCTTTGTTTTCTTTGGATAAATATCCAGTAGTAGAAATAGAAACAGAATCCTATTGTATTTCTATTTTTTAATTTTTTAAGGAACCTCCATACTGTTTTCCACAGTGGCTGCACCAATTTAGATTCTCGCCAGCAGTGCATAAGGGTTTTGTTTTCTCCAAATCCTCACCAGCACTTGTTACTTCTTGTCTTTCTGTGAGTAGCCATGCTGACAGGTGTAAGGTGAAAACATATTGTGGTTTTGATTTGCATTTCTCTGATGACTAGTGTTTTTATAATCCCACGGGTGATTTTAACACTGTAGTTTTTGAATGACTGATCTACGACAGGGGATACAGAACAACATGCTCCCCGAACACTTCAGACCCAAATTTCCTACACAAATAATTCCTCTAGCATTCAAAAGAAGTCTGTTTTTTTTCTTATTCAGAAATATTCCAGTATGTTCTGGAATCCACTACAAAATAAAAACTAACTAGCCCTCCCCCGAGAGTCATAAAATAACTCAATTGTGGGAAAACAAGACTCAGGAGGATGAAGTTACCAGCATTGCCTAACTGGGAAAGAAATGAGACTCATTAATGTTTTTTATGCTTTCACACGGGAGGACAGAAGCAGTATATGGAAGCCCATCTGATATTACCAAATAATTGTAAATAGTGAGGGTTGTTCAGGAGTGCCTGGGTGGCTCCGTTGGTTAAGCATCATACTCTTGGTTTCAGCTCAGGTCATGATCTCAGGCTGGTGGGACTGGATCGAGCCCTGAGTCGGGCTCTACGCTCAGCATGGAGTCTGCTTGTCCTTCCTCTGCTCCCCCCACCCCTCTCTCTAAAATAAAATCTTTAAAAAAAATAGTGAGGGTTGTTCAAAGTATTGAATGAGCTCTCATAATATGCAGTACCATTTCTTCCTTGGAATCTGCTTCTTTAAATATTATCATTAGTATGGTATGACTAGAATTGGATCATCCTGTTTCTTCTATAGGAATGTATCCACAAGATACCTCTGCAGGCATCCTTGTCTTAGTTTGAGTCATACCACAACCAAATCCTGTGACGAAGCTTCTTGGGCAAGTATTTATTGGGGAGTAATGCCAGAGAACCAGTGCAAGAATTGGGGATGAGACAGAAAGGGAAGGAGGCTGAGAGAGGGCGAGAGGGCCCGTGATCAAATCAAGAAGATGCAGCTTCCTCTCACTGGGAGCTCTAGGAAACAGCACAGAACAGGCACCTCAAGGTGACCCCACCTGAGGGGCAAGGGAGCTGGTATTTACACAACAACTCTCAGTCATGGTTGAAAGCCGCTCCCTGGAGTTGTTAATTCCCTGGCACTTCTGAGGGCATACTTAGGCAGAGAAATTCCTCAGGCAAAGAGAGCCAGGTGGTGTCAGCTGGAATTGGGGGCTGATATGCAAGAAATGGTAAATGGCTGGTAAATGGCCCAGCAGATCTGAGCAGGAAACAACAGTGTATGCTATGTCTGACTATCCTGTCTCTGGATTTGCACTGCTAATACAAAATGCATGTCTATATTCATTCCCCTCTCCTTTGATCCCTCTGAACTCCTGGCAGTTTTAAAATTCCAAAACGTTATGTAAAGGTGTATGCGTGTGTGTGTGTGTGTGTGTGTGTGTGTGTGTGTGTTTCTTCTTGGCATAGAAACAAAAAATTAACAGTATAAGAAGAAAATAAAATAATAGTTACCTTCTTGTAACTTAAAAAAAATCCAAATTTCTACTATCCCTTCCAAAATACACATCTTGGGGTGCCTGGGTGGCTCAGTTGTTAAGCCTCTGCCTTCGACTCAGGTTATGATCCCAAGGTCCTGGGATCGAGCCCTGCATCGGGCTCCCTAGTAGGGGTGAGCATGCTTCTTCCCTCTCCCTCTGCCTGCTGCTCCCCCTGCTGTGCTCACTCACTCTCTGTCAACTAAATAAATAAAATCTTTTTAAAAAACGCACATCTTAATAAACTACATAGTTTATGTCCACCAAGTGCCATTGCTCAAAACTTTCAGAAAATTTTTAGTTGAAGTTTATTTTGAGGCTCTGTATTCTCTATGGTGGCTCTAATTTGTAGAGTCTGTTTAATAGGTTGATTGACCACAGACTAGACTTGTGTGGCAAAGAATTACCTTACCAATCATTTATTCCTTGTTGTTCCTAAAATATAAGAAAATAAATATTGGGCTAACAGTAGAGAGTCTTGTAAGAAAAAGAAGAAATATAGAAAAGAAGTAAAGCAGCACTTGTTGACCAAAATGAGATAGAGCATGATCAAAGGGTTTAGAGAAGATGACTTGAAAACACAAAAGGGGTTCTATTTAGAATTCTGGCAATTCACAAATTATTCCAATAAATAACTTCTTATCTGAATGGAGTTTGACCTTCTCAAAGTGACCTAAAGGACATTTCTTGAAAATTAAAGATAAAAAAATAAATAAAACAAAACTTCCCCTCCAATCATAGATTTAAAAACATTAGAAAAAATTTAATTTACCTCAGTTAAATGATTATTCTAACATGCTCTCTACCAATTAAAGTCCTCCTATGAGTACTTATAAGCACATGCTTATAAGAACATACCATTTTATCCAAGATTAAATATCACATTTTTGGATTGTTCAAGGTTAATGATGCAAAGCAAGAACTCACAAGAAAAATACCTCTGAAATGAAAAGCAAAGTAACCCTAATGATGGGAAATCTTTCCTCAAGCTTCCTGTGCAAATATGTACACCACTTAAGGAAAATATTTGCATGGAGAAAATCTAATGCAACTGAAAAATAAGTATCCCTGTACGCAGGGGGCCATTCTAGTAACACTGGAGAATCCTAGCTCCGTGTACCTGTCAACACATGAACTTTGTTCTTCTTGATGTATTCTACTCTGCATTACATCAACATAGGTATTTGCTTTTTCTAAGTACAGAATGTACATTGCATTACCTCTGAATAAAGATGTTTGCTGAAATATACAGACCCTTTTTTTTTTTTTCTCAAGAGAACATAGCCAGCAAATTATGGAGCAAAGCAGGTGGTGAGTACTCTGACTGCCCCAATAAACAGCCTGGTGTTTATCCAATGGCCCTGTGGTGTCATTTGTCCACTTTGTATTATGGAGACTTGAAAGATGACGAATAGGGGTCACTTCCCAGCACTAGGAATATGCTGTTCACTGCCCTGGCTTTGTGGGAATTTTCCCAGTCTGCTCTAGGAAGATGTTACATAGTGGTAAACTTTCATCAACTGCCGATGAAACCTGGCAACAATGAACTAGTTTGAGAAACCAAGTTTAAGACACAGTGAATTCACTTGATAATCTAAAGGAGAAATAGGTTGAGTATGCAGTTGATATCACACTCCATTTACCTTCAGATGCCCTCTCTGACATGGAGGAAACTCACTTGTCAATGAGACAAGAAAAACCTATGTATATTCTATACTCAGTAGACTTCTATTGACCCAGACTAAAGATGTTGTTCAGAGGAAAGAAATCAAAGCTCACTGACCACTCAAAGTGTTAGAAATCAGATTCCAAATCAGAATCCTCATTCACGTAATCTATTATACAATTTTCTTCCTAAAAATGAGTATTACTAACCCATTGTTTGCTACAATTACAGGCCAGGTAAGAAACAGGAACTTTCATAAGACTGGATAGTATCACTAATAAATCAAAGTAGAGAATGGGTCAAATCATACCTCCCACACAGACAGCTGTAAAAATCCATAAATGATTATTTGGATCTTTTGACTACAATTCTTTTTTTTTTTTTCTCCTGACTACAATTCTTAACAAATCCGCAAGGTTTGCATATCTCAAATTGCTATTTCCAGTTACTTACTGGCTTCAATGTGACAAAGATTGTGTATTTTCAAAATTTTAAATCATTTTAAGCTAATGATTTAAACTTCTGAGAAAGAGAAATATGTCTTCCTAGTGGCACAAATGCCCAACATGACACCTTCAAGAGTCCTACAGAATCCTGATCATGGCTATGTGGAAATCTCTTGGCTCCACAATTTGAATGGGATGTAGATATTCTGCAAGGATCCTAAATGTTTTATATACATACATACATACATGTATGTACTTTATATATATATAAAAAATATATTACATATATATAAAACATATATATATATACACATATATATATGTGTGTATATATATATAAAAGTAAGTAAGTTACCCTTGCAAATTAGCAGGCCTCTACTAGCCTGATTAGATTTCATACGAGTGTTCATTTTTGTTTTCTTCAACCAAAATGAAGATATTTCCTTTGGTCTTACCCATTTAACTCTAAATAAATTCTGAAATAAAGGGTATATAAAACAATTAATAAATTCAGGGTGATTAAAAGAAAACTATCGAATGTTACAAGAAAAATAATCACAGATGACTTATTAAATGTATCTCAACCTTTTTCGTTCTCTCTAAGCATTTAAATGAGTGTCAACAGTTCTGTCAATTCCTGTAGGTATGGAAAGACTATGATAATATGTGGAGAGTCAAAGAGGAGCACTTTGCTAAACTTCTATCATAAATCATCCAGAACTTCACAGAAGCTGAACTGCAAAACGTGCAACCAGACTACATTTTCAATTTCTCACTAGACAAAAGACTGCTTCAGCTACCAGGAGGCCAGCATGTTCTCATAAGCATGACCACGGCTGATACCCACAAATGATTAGGGAGCCATTCAGGTATGTAAACATCACGAAGACTTCATGGAACTGGTATGAACCAGTAGTAATTTCTATTTCTCCCCACAGAAATTGAGAGTGTAGGACAATGTTGAAAATTTGTCCTTTCACAGGAATAAGAAAAAAACAAAAAACCCAAAGAACTCTAGAAGTGCTCTACAATGGTAAAATTGATACCTCTGAAAAAAGGATGCTACATCCATTTTCAGTGGCTGAGGAAGTGGGTGTGGGGAGAAGAGGGGCAGTTTCCCCACACCACACCAGGGAACCCTCCAACACCAGCTGGGTGTCCGAACAGTCAACTCAAACCTGACACTACCTAGAAGTAGCATCCAATTCCAGAGGTAAAAGGCTCAGTCCTACAGACGGCCCTCCACTTCAGAGGCCAACTGCAAGCGCAGGTGAGCTATGCTTCTAACCAGCCAGCTACAAATTGGCGGTTCCAACAACCCTCTCCCATTCAGGATGCTAATCCCAAGTCCAGGATAAACAATTAAAATGGTTACCTGCACTTTAGACCAATGGGCTATAAATCAAGTTCCCACAATCCCCTCCTTGGGTTTGATTAATTGGCCACAGAGGCTCACAGAATTCAGGAAATGTGTTTTACTTACTAGATTATTGGTTTCTTCTGAAAGGATGTAACTCAGGAACAGCTTTACGGAAGAGATGCATAGGTTGGTATGGGGAAAGGGCAAAGGGTTTCCTACCGACCCTGCTCTCCAAATCTCCATGTGTTCACCCACCTAGAAGCCCTCTGAGACCCCAATCCTTTTGGGTTTTTATGAAGGCTTCTTTACATATGTATGATTGATTAAATCATTGGTCATTGGTGTTGGATTCAATCTCCAGCCCTTCTCCCCTCCCTGGAAATCAGGGGGTGGGACTGAAAGTTCCAACCAACCCTCCATTTGGTTGGTTCCTCTGACAACCAGCTCCCATCCTTAGGTGCTTTCCACAAATCACCTCATTAACATAAACCCAGTTGTGGGGAAGGCAGCTTATTATGAATAACAACACACCCACACACCCATTCCTTTTTTTTTTTTTTTTTTTGAGTCACAACACACCCATTTCACCATTCTAGAAGTGATTTCAGCAACTGAGGGCAAGAGACCAAATATAACCAAAGATGCTCCCATTGCTCTTATTGCTCAGAAAGTTCCAAGAGTTTTAGCAGCTCTGTGCCAGAAATGGGAAGAATATTTATTTCTAATTATAGATCACAATGTAACACACTGCAATACCATAGAAGGCACAAAACAAATTGTGAAAAACTCCTCAGCCCTATAGACATAATATATCATGACAAGTCTCTAATACCTGCTGTGAGATGACAAAGCCTGACAGTTATTTGTCATTGGGACTCAACCAAACAAATGATCTTCTTGCTTCCACAGTGGGAGGTTGTGAGGAAGAAGTACCGTGGTTATTCTAATACTCATTATTATCTTCGTATTATGTAAGAATGCTCTTTGCACAATTCCCCCAGGGCAGAGAACAGTAATAAATGTGCATTATAAGTAAAATAAGCTTATAGCTTATTTCGAATGGTTATGTGCCAGATACTTCACTAATCACTTTTATATAACCAATTTAGCTCTCACAGTCTGAGAGTGAGAGGTAGGTTTTATTACCCCCATTTTAAAGCTGAGGGAAAGGATGCCTCCACAAGTTAATTAATTTTCCTGAGATCGTCTAGCAGGTGAGTAGCAGACTTGAAATTCCCACCTGGCTGACTTTAGACTCCAGGCTCAAACCTCTGTACTACTCTTCCTGAATTCAAAGAAAAGCAACACAAAAGTGATCTTGTTTGCCTCTGTTAATAAATTTTACATAAATTACCACAATTCAAAAATTTGGTAATATTAGAAGGCACTATCATCTGTAACTACTCAGTCAAAAAGGCTGTAGCTAATACAATGTGTTACTGACCTCTATTTAATTAAACAAATACCTTTCATGAGATAACTGATTACATTGCTTGATAATGTGTATATCTGTCCAATTACGGCAGTGGTTAAAAAAGAAAGAAAGAAAAACAGATAAAAAGAAGGAGGAAATAAAGAAGAGGGAGGAAGGAAAGAAAGGAAGAAAGGGAGGGAGGAAAGGGCATTGAGGGAGTGAAAGAGGGAAAGAGAAAAAGGGGGTCATGGGGGATATAGGAAGGAAGGAAAAAAGGAAACAATTGCTGAATGTCAATCCCATGTGGAAGCAAATAGCCACTCTGAATGCACCTTGTAATTTCCTTGTATTCTATGGATTACTTCACTTCATAAATCAAAACATTTCAGTCCACATGCCAAGAGCATTATAAATGGGATTAATAGACACACTCGATATTCTTCCAAGAGACTGATTTTTTTTCTAAATTGTAAGATAAAGGTTTAAAAATATCACTTTTCTCATTTCCATGTGACTTACATATTTTCTAAATCACCCTTCATTTCAAACAACCCATTGTACTAGAAGCTTGGCAATGAAGGAAAGACACCACCTTTAATAGTTTTGTAAATCTTGACAATTTATATGTAAAAATGGTTCCTTAGAAATGTCAGTATTCTGTCTAGAACTGATTCGGGTTGAATGTTATATAAATGAAAAGATTTAGTATTTTTTTTTCTTTAACTTGGAGAGAATTGCAGCCCTGAAACCTTTACAAGGTGTAGTATTTGTTAATAATATATAAAAGCATGTTACATATCGACCTCAAAAAAGACAAATAAAACTTGTTTGGTATTGATAAGTTGAAGACTACCCAGAGGAATTCTCTATGCTCTGCCTTGATAAACTGAAAACTGCAGAGAAATCTCTAGGTTCATTGTATTGCATTTAGGCATAATCATATAGTTTTCTTTCAGGAGTATGTGGCCTTATAATAAGTCAAGGCAGCTTACCTGGCAGCAATGTGGCATCTGACTTAAATGTAAGTATTCAAAGATAGGAAAGCTGTGTTTCTCTGCCTCGGGAGAATGACCTGTCAGAGAGCGGTGATGTCATAGGGCAGATATCACTTAGCAACACGTTTCTTTGCCTCATACCTCGGTCATTCTGGCAGACGGCCTTCAGGATGCGATGCCCCAGGCCACATTTTCCATGGTCAGGGATACAGATCCCTTCAGACGCCAGCCATCGGTAACACACTGGATCCTCGCAAGGAACAGACTCCACCAAATGAGGGCAGTGGCCTGCAGGCCCTGTGGATTCCATGAGGACATGGCGCCGTCTCAGTCTAAACCCTGAGAAGGAAAAAACAAAAGGGTCGCAGAATTCCATCTTTAACCAACAGAAGAAAAGCAGCAGCAACTAGAAAAGGGATGAAACTTCTATTTCTTTCTCTACAGTTCTAAAAGATATATTATTTTAAGGTGTTTTCTTTTATGGGAAATGGAAGGGGGATATGAAAAGAAAGGGAAAGAAAACGGACAAGAACTAGAGCAGAAAATCTGTCCTCCAAGACTTAACAACCTTGGAGAAGCCACACATAATCAGAGTAGTTTATGCCCAAAGGCCTCCATAAACCAGTAGAAGTAAATGAAGACTCTCAGAAATAGTCTCAACATAGATAAATCCATATTTTATTTTTTTTTTTATTTTTATTTTTTTCTGTTGTTTTTGGCATTCTGGTTACTCTGCATTAAGTTGAAATACATCTTCATTTGGGCACATCCCTGGTAACTACGAAATCCATAGCTTCATGCCCTGAGACTTCCCTGCATCCCTTCCCTTATTTCCAGGTCAGCCTGCTCTATGAAGACAGTACCTCGTTGGACTGCATTCCCCATCTTGGCTCGACATGGGTCCCTGGACTATTATTCAGTTAAAGAAAATGTAATGTGGGACTAGGGCCCAGCACCCCACTATAATAAGAATGTAAATAGGTCTTACATGCTACGAGCTTACAGAGTCACAAACTCGCTATTGCAAGAGTCAAACAGGTACAAATTGAAGAAAATAAGCCAACCATACAACTGTGGGGAGTGCTGAGGTATGTGGTGAAATGGAGGATGTGTGCTGCTCTGAAGCAGCTTTTTTTTTTTTTTAAGATTTTATTTATTTATTTGACAGAGAGGAGAGAGATCACAAGTAGGCAGAGAGGCAGGCAGAGAGAGAGAGGGAAGCAGGCTCCCCACTGAGCAGAGAGCCCAATGCGGGGCTTGATCCCAGGACCCTGAGATCATGACCTGAGCCGAAGGCAGAGGCTTTAACCCACTGAGCCACCCAGGTGCCCCTCTGAAGCAGCTTCTGTGGACTGTTGCCATGAGGGAATGTGGACCTTCTGCTAACTAATCTTCTCATTTGTGTCCAAGAAGACAGAAATCCAAGTTGTGGTTTGTTTTTACAGGACATCACTCCATGTTTAACTAATTTATCTTTTTAAAAAACAAAGTGGTCTAAGAGAGAAAAAAAAAAGTGACTGAGAACTAGATATGACCCTTTAGTCTATGAATTTTCCATCTCTGGCCCTTATGACATATCACTTCTGAAGGTTATGCCTACCTTCTGTGCATCTCATATTTTGCTTCCGTTCCCTAATGCACCAAATTCTGTTTACCAGCTTAATTCCTTTAATTCATTTTATTTTTAATGAAACTGATCTTATTGGGTGATAACATTTTAAGGAATCATTCGCTTATTCCTCTAGGTAAGTTCAAAGGGAGACAGACGGACAGACAGAGAGACTATGATAGGAAAATGGAGAGTATGAGAACACCGAATTTCCAGCATGAGAGTTAGACACCCCCACTACCCTTCCCACAAAAGGCAGGGAGGACAAGTTAGGGAGCATGAGAGGTCACAAAGCCAGGTATATCTCTCTCCCAGACTTCCCAAAGCCATGCCTATTTTCCCACTAATGGTAATGAAATGAAAAGGTTACAAAGCTCCAGGCGTAGTTGGCGAAAGACTGTCTCCTATAAAACCGCACAACCAAGGAGGTCTGAACTAATGGACATGGTTTTAGGCCACAAGAGGGAGCCAGGCTTCCTTAGAATATTATAGGGCTGGACAAGAATTTCAGATAAACAGTCTCAAGTGCTTTATTAGGGTTTTTTTGGTCCAGGGTTAACACCTATGAACTTTTTTTTTATTTTTTTATTTTTAGAAAGGAAGAGAGGGAGGGAGAAAATGGGGGAAGGGCCAGAGGGAGAGGGAGAGAGAATCTTAAGCAGGCTCCACACCCAGCACAGAGCCCAACACGGGGCTTGATCTCACAACCCTGAGATTATGACCTGAGCCAAAATCCAGAGTGGGACACTTAACCAACTGAGCCACCCAGGCACCCCTGAGATCCTTTTGAAAGAGATTCTTTGATTCTTATGTTGATGATCAGCCACATGGGGGAAGGCATCATTCAGACAATCAGAGACCACATTCATGATCATGGCATTGAAAATATTAGGATTAGGGACATTTAAAATAATAGATGGCTTCTGCTATACTTCATACCTACGAGCCTGTATCAGTAATTAGTTACGACAAAATCTGCAGAAATGTTCAGCTCCCTTTCTGGGCCCCCTTCAGAAGAGACACGGGAAACATACAAGGTTTCCAACTGCACTTGATGGTCATCAAACTACAATGAGCTGCAACCGCTCACTGCCACACAACTTGGATGACCTCTATCCTTAGATGTAATGTCCATATGCTGCTTACTGACTGTTGTATGTCTGTCCTTGTGTAGTTTATCTGTTTGAGCAGGACATAGCATAGGTCTCCATGACTGACAAGGTCTGACAACTGTCTCAGAAACCTAGTCATCTTTACTGAGGACCCTGGGTGTCCTGGTACCTAGAGCTTCATGCCATTAAGGGGTATGTGCAGTTTCCCTCTATAAATCAAGTTGCATCCATCTCACCATAAATCTATAGATTACATCTCTTTAGTCAATAAATTCTTCCAGTCTTTCATTTGTGCTGCCCTTGTCCTGACTGTTAACGAGGACCAAATCATAGCGCAAGCTCAGCATAAAACGAAAACCTTGGAGTCTCTTGTTAGTGCTTAACTTTAGTCACACATCCGTGTTCATGCCTGCAATTGACATCAGGCTTCCCCAGGGTGCTTCTGTTCTGAAAGATACACGACTGCCAAGTCCACCGTGGCTGGGGCCAGCCAACCACTTACCTTCATTTACCGAATTCCATATTAATCAGATCGTATCATTCAGTAAACCTTAACTGCCATATGTAGATCACTGTAATGTACTGTGGGAAGCCACAGAAGGAACAGAAAACATAAATCTATTCTTCACAGAGCACATAGTCCAACAAGGGGAAAGGCACATGCATTAATTAAACATTTACCCTATCCCAAGATGGTGCCAGCCACTTTACTAATATTACTCCAAATTAATAAATCTTCAAAACTATTTTGTAGGTTGCTATTCTCATTTTGTGCGTGTGAAAACTAAGATCAGACGAGACTTTATTACTGCTCCCGAGGCACATTATTGATGTGTGAATTTCAGCCGAGGACTTTTTGAGACATCACCTCTTCATAAGAAAGAATTCAAGTCAGCTCTTGTGTGTGATGTGTTCTAGCCTAACTCATACAGTGAATCTGCAGAGACTATGCATCATTTCCTTCAAATGAAGGTAGACAGATTGGATAGTGGAATTTTAGGCACGAGGCAGCCAGAAGGAGTTTTAATAATCACTTAACGACTATAGAGTCAATCCGCTTTTAATGAAACTGGTATTTGCAGGATTTTTTTTTCTTTTATGAACCCAAAGTTTAGTATATATTCTCCTGGCTTACTATATATTCTACTGAATTTTAGAAAAGAGTGAATTGTGGGTTGGGCAGAAAAAAGGGAAGAAACACAAATAGCAGAAGATGAGCCAAAGTTTTTGTTTTTTAAATGAAGCCATGGGAAAATTCAAGGAGACACGGGAGGTAAGTATAGGTCTGAGGATTGTACATCCTCAGGTGCTAGTGGCCCCAAAGTGTCCACGTAAGCTTCTGTGGAGCTGGGCATGGCCAGTACTGTCTCCACACTACCACCACCGGAACAGGCTTGAAGCAACAGCTAGCAGGTTGACCAAGGATGACAGAAGCTTATTCCATGTTAGGTATCCATCTGCTCCTCATCTCGGGCAGCCTTGGACATGGGGTAACAACTCTGAACCAAAGACCCTGAGCACATTGATTCCAACTCTTTAGAAATCAACCACCCTTCCTGCAAGTGTAGCATTTTACAGTATCATTATTAGTTCGCACCCAGCTGTGAATACAGAAAATAAGAAAAAGCAATGATAGGGCAATTGTGATTATGAGAACTCTCAATACTTAGAATGAGAAGCAGGCATGAACCGCCCCTCCCCCCCAACAACTGCCCCACTCCTAACACACACAGACATAGGAAAAAAAAAGGGAAAAGAAAAAACTATCTCTTAGCATACATATTTTCTGTAACAAAGCAAAAATGATTTTATAGACTTCTCATTATAAGTGGATCTATGTAGCAGGCAAGGATGGAAAATGGAAATTTTCCCCCATCGTTGTTATATAAGATCTAAAACATGCAGTATTTTTCTGCTTTGGCATGTTATCTAAATTGATTTGTTTCAGAGCATAAAAGAATGTCTTTGTAAAGATAGTCATGGCTTCTCAGTTTCAAGATGTCTTTTTCTATTTTTTTTAAAGGATTTTAAAACTTGAGATGTGTGACTGGGGGTAATATCATATTAGGGGCATTAAGGAACCCCAAGTTCTACCACATAAGCAGTTACCTATTGTGACACTGTATCAGGAAGCCTCCATCAAATTGTTCTTTAAAACATTCTGTGGGCAAGGATGTCTTTCTGGAATATGTCTGAAAGGGACAAGGATGTCATATAAATGTATGTCTCTGCATTAGAAAGAATCTTTAAAAATGTATTATACCTCTGAAGAGAGTTCACCCATCAGCAATTGTTTCAGGTTATTTCTCTTTCATATATCTCTAATTATAACTCCTTGGGAGTATATCAAAGATAAAGCAATGAGTGATAAAACCTGATCCAATTTAAATTCCTCTGAAAGGCGTCCTAGCTTCACTTGACAAGTACCAACCTGCTGAGTACTGTTCCCCTTGTCTGCCTATCACAGACCTGGTGGAAAGTGTGAAGGCTGGGGACAAGGGCTGATTTGCTAATGTACTCCGAATGGCTGACAGCCAGACAGCTTACAGGATTCCTGACTGAAGGGTGCCTGCCTTAGACTAACAGCCATATTAAGATCATCTCTAGGGTAACTAATTTCTTCTGTTAGGTAATACAACATTAACTGCTTTTCTGTCCTTTTCTACTATTTTTTTTTTTTTTTTTTTTAGATTGGAACAAAAGGAACATACCAAAGTAATAATACAGTGACTGGGAAAAAGACTAGTGAAGAGAAAAAAGTAATTATCTCCAACTTTACACATTCATTTTCTTGCTACTGTTTGCTGGTATTTCCCTCAAATCCTCTAAAATATATAATAGAGTATAAAATAACTAAGAATGTGACACACACACACACACACACGTATTTATATCCATCCCAGATTTTTGCTACAGGTTCACTGTATTTCTTTAGGGTAGGGAATTCAAATGTGAAGCTAAACAGTAAAGTTTACATCCTAGAGTTTTGTGATGTTTAATGCATTAGCTTGTGTATCCCAGCCTCCGTGGAATTCTGAACTACATTTATTTGTGCCAGTCAGCGACTCTGGCAGACCCCATGGTAGGACTGTGGGACAGACTGAGATTGAGAAGATCCCAGAACTCATGCTCACAAGTCAGTAGAAATAACAAGAAGATTGCTTACCATTATTGTAACATGCTTGGACTCCTTGTAGGCACAGAATCATTTCCCTAGAGGGGAAACTCCATTCTTTATTTTTCCCAGGAGGGATTACAGGCAGGTGGTCCTGCCAGATTTTAGCAAGACCTTAAAAATCAAAATTGTGCCTGCTCTAGGGAAGCATTTATAAAATGCCGAACTCCCAGACCTGAATAATAATCATTGCTGTATACAGGCTCTTCTGTCTGTGATTACTTAGTGCCTAGGGCAGGGCATTTAGCCTAAGTATGGGCCCTATGGAACAAAGACTGGTTCTCATCAATCCCAACATGACCCTACACTCTCCAGGTGGCTGTGGAGACACTAAGACTTCAGGTGTGAAGTTCTATTGTCTCCACCCTTTCCTTCAGCTCCAAAGGCTGAGCCTCTCTTAGAAAAACTAATTGCTTGAGGCAAAAAGCACACATTCCAGTTATGTGCTGCTCTCAAGCTATTCTTGGAACAACTGCAGTCTACTTTCCCTCTCCCCCCAAAGGTGACACACTGGAGCTAAGATGATAAATCCCATGCCCTATGCCTTATCTCCTACATCGGCTCAATTATTGGCTCTCAAGACTAATGGGTCCCACTGGCCAATGGGGTGCATGTGGGCAGAGCGCTTCTCAGCTAAGCTTAACAATGGACTTGTGCCTTGATCCAAATTTCCTTAGGCTATAGAGGGAATCACTAAGGAAGCCCAGTGTTTGAAGGAACACTAGACTAGGGAGACAGGAACCCAGGTTCTTGGCTCTGGCTGGACCATTATTAAATCCCTGTGGGATTTAGGACAAATGGGTTCACTTCTCTACACTTTAGTTTTGAAATATTATGAAGTGTCATATCCTTGCTGAGCCTAAATAGTGATGCAAAGTTGGGCAGTATATTAGTATCTGAGGGCTGCCAAAAGAAAATACCACACTGCATGGTGTAAAAGAACAGAAATTTTCTGTCTCACAGTTCTAGAGGAGAGAAGCCCAATGTCAAAGTATCAGTAGAGTCATGTTCCCTCTAAATGTTCCAGGGAAGGACTTCTCCTATGCCTCTCCCTAGCTTCTGGTGGTTGCCGGCAATCTTTGGCATTCTTTGGCTTATACACACATCACTCTAATGCCTGCCTTCACATAGCATTCTCCTCTGTGTATCTCTGTGTTCAAATTTCCCTCTTTCTATAAGGACATCAGTCATTAGAATAGGGCCTATCCTAATCCAATATGGCATCATCTTAACTTGAGTCTATCTGCAATAACCCTATTTCCAAATAATGTCATATTCACATGCTCAAGGTGTTAGGAATGAAGATTTTTTTTTTTTTTTTTTTTTTGAAGGACACAACAGGTGATGTCTAATGAACGATGGACCAGGGTAAATTTGCAAGAGTTGACCCGTACAATAGGGGAATAGGGGCTAAGAAAAGGTTTGGCATTGAAGCATCTTGGGCCAAGGGGGCAAACAGAGGGGTCTGAATGTTGAGTTTCCCAGCTGAGTTCCACGGATCGGTTCAAAGTTATGTGTTAAAGGAAGATTGAAAGAAAAGTTGAAAAGCACTTTTCACAAAGCGTTTTGAGAAAATTTGCTCAAGTAACAAAAATTACAACACAAAATGAGGAAGAAAGGATTCTCTGAATTGCTGTAAAAATTCTATGGCCCAGAACAAAGGGGACAAAGTACTTAATAAACATCCATTAAGTTTAACCTCAGCATTACTTCTACCATTTTATAGTATCAGCATCTCATATTTCCTTGAGGGAGCCACCCCTTCCTGACTCTCAGTGGTGAGGCTTGGCCAGCTTTGTCCCTCCAGTGGTGGTCACATGCCTAGGACTTGGCCAATCAGAGTGACTGGGTCAGGGTTAGCATATGACACAAAGCAGCCAAGGAGATTCAATGCCAAGACTCTTCTTGGAAGTATTAGGAAGACATTTCTTTCTATCTTATCTACGATCTAAAATCAAAATTACCTCTTTTTTATTTTTGCGTTGAGAATTTTAAAGATTTGCTCTCTTAGCAACTTTCAAGTATATAATATAGTATTGTTGATTATACTTATCATGCTGCACACTGGATCCTCAGAACTTACTAATCTTATAACTGGATGTTTGTATCCTTTGTTCAACATCTCCCCATTTTCCCCTCCACCCGGCCCGTTAACCACCATCCTACCCTGCGTTACTATAACCTATAACAGGTTTTTTAGAATCTACATATAGTGAGATTATACAATATTTGTCTTTCTCTGACTTATTTTACTTATTTTACTTCGTACTTATTTTACTTCCTCAAGTTTCATCCATATTGTCACAATGGCAGGGTTTCCTTCTTTTTTATGACTAAATAATATCACTATAAATATATATGAATGAGTGTATGTATGTGTGGCTGAATGTGCTCATGCACACACACAGGTGTGTATATAGCATATTTCCTTTATCCATTTATGCATCAATAGTCAGGTTATTTCCATATCCTTACTATTGTGGGTAACGCTGCAATAAACACGGGGATGCAAACAGTAGATCTTAAAGTTCTTACCAGAAGAAAAAGGTAACTATGTGAAGATGGACGGATGTATTAACAACCTTATTATGGCAACCATTTTGCTATATACATGCATATCAAATAAGTATGTCATATACCTTAAAATTACCCAATATTATATGTCAATTATATTTCAATAAAGCTGGACAAAATTAACTGATCATAAAAATAAGATGTCATCCTTTATATTATATTGTTTTTATTACAATGTTTTAGAGAAAAAAATTCCTCCACATAAAATGTACATCTCCATTTTGTGACATAATTAAATCTAGAAACCTAAAGTATGGGAAGAATGGATCTAAGGATCAAGGAAACAGAAAATCTTTTAGCTTCATTCTCCAATTTCCAATTCTTTGCAAACCATGCTGAAAGTTTAGATGAAACTGAAAGACTTTTTACAGTCTACCTTACTGAAATCCCAAATGGAGTTCTATGTACTTGAGCATGGATTACTAGGATGAGATGGGGTGCCCGATGTTTTGTTTTATTTTGTTTTAAATCTTAAAAGCCAATTGGGTAAAATAATGCTAAAATATTATACTGCCTCCAAAGAAACAGAAAACAATTAATTATGTCACTGAAGTGATTTAGAACGTCTGATACTGGATTTTTTGTTAACAAACTTTAAAAAGTAGATATTTGAAATCAGAGTGTTTCAAAGAGTTACAGAAATTTTTTGTTGCCTTGTTATCCATCACCCAAGGGCATGAATAATCACTAAAAGGCATTTGTTAACTAAAACTAAATCTACCAACAAGATTACATAATAAAAGTTCAACAGAGGACAGACGGACAGATGGACAGAAGGAAGAAAAATCAATGCTGTTCCTTCTCCATGGAGAGGTCCTGCCTTAAACTGAAAATACAGAGAAATGCAGAACTAAGAGATGGGGAAATAGAAGACTGTAAATGGAAAGAGAAAAGAATGGAAGACTGTAGAAACAGAAGTCTAGAAAGAGAAAGAGAAAGGATAAGAGACAGTGAGACTGTTCACCACTTGATATTTTTGGCTGCAGCCCTACCTTCCTTATTTTTAGCCACATAAGCTACTAAATTTCCTTTTTTTGGCTTAAGCCAGTTTGAATTGGGTTTCTGTCACAACGAAAAGTTATAAAATAATATGATGCCCACTTGGCCTGGTCGGGTCCTACAACTTTGAAAGCAAATAAAGGCAGCACTCAGCACAGCAAAGTTGCGTAAGTATCTACAGACATGGCCACAGTGGCTGTGGGAGCCTGAGTCCAATCTTCCATGATTTTCTAGACAATAATCTAAATGGACTGGCACAGGGTTGGTTCCAATAACATGTAAGTCACCCTGGGGAGCCTCATATGCAAATACAGGAGACTTACAAAGTCTAATTACACACATGTGGACCAAAGACAACAACTTGTGGGTGTTAGCCTTAATGGGAAATTGTTTTTAATAAAATAATTCTTAAACTGAAGAGGCTTGGGGACATTCTGGCTACAGGGTAAATAAAAAGTAGCACAGGCCTCTCCACTGCACCCCTCCAGGTTCCACTGAGATGTGGTTTTCTACTATTTGATAAAAGAGTTAAAATTAGCTTCTTTCTCCTCAACCTAGACTCAACACACATCCTCTTCTGTCTTGGAATGAAAAGTCAGAATAAAGAGAAAAGCCTAGAGCATGGGTGTGTGAACTTGGACGTGCCCATGTGTGCATGTGAGCAACCTGGAAATTGCTAAACTGTGGGTTTCCAAATGGACCCAGGATTAAGCTGAGAGTGCCAGCTTTGTAGCATCCAGCCCTTGGCTATCAATTCCTTCTTTGCATGTGATAGCTAAGGTTAGCGCTTAGCAAACACAACCTAATTTCTTAAATGTCCTTGGAGCTTATGTCTCGCAGAAAAAGGAATATTTCTTTTTAGCATTGCTATTTAAGGGAACATAGTATCGATACAAACTGAAGGGTCAATGAAAGAGAAGTCAAGGTGTCACCAAAAGTGAACTTTTGAATACAAAGATGTGTAGATAACAGCAAACGAAAGGAAACAAGACTACAGAGGCCTACAAAATTAAACAAGCATATAAAGTTTGAAGACTCCACTTTAAGACCAACGGCGTCAAAAAGTAAACAACACACATCAACGCCCCTCGTGAAAATCTGAAATAGAACATCAAATTCAGCACGTGAAGATCTGAAAATAGATAGGCAAAACAGTTGTTTCCTGATGTGATTACAGAAATCACGTCTAATCTCCGCATAACCATTACACATATAAAACACTGTTATACCGTATTTGAGTAAGAGTCACGTCACCAGCTATGAGCCTAAATGGAAGGTCAATCAAGGTCAGATTCTTGCTCCATGCACATGTCCCCAACAGACTCACTAATAACTGAATGCTGTCAGGCTTGAACTGGTTATCTACATTTTACAAACAAGTATTGCCTTAAGCAGGCTTAATCGGCTACTTAGCTACCAGAATAATTGTGTGTACGTTGGAAGTAAATGAAGCAAACACAAACAAGACACTCACCTTTCCTCCCCTGAGGATCACGGCAGTTTTCATGGATGCACAGGCCCCAGGCTGACCAGGAAGATACTATACAGTCTGTAGAGCAAGGGAGATTGCAGAGCTGAGAGGCTGAAGGGGCAGGTCCCAAGCATGACGTCTTTTTCACAGGCCTAGAGACTAAAGGACAGAAAAAAAAAATAATAAAATAATAGTCTACATCACATTCTCTGGATATCCCTAGAATTACTAATGTCTTTATTTTTGTGCCTGCCTTGCCCATGTCAGCTTTCTGGTTAAAGAGTATAGACAAACAAAACATAAACACACTCTAAGACTTGTTGCTTATCTCTGCACTATTAGCATTTCGGGTGAGAAAAGATAAAAAAAAAAAAAAAAAAAAAGACGGTAACAAAGGCCATGCACTTGAGTTTCCTGCTTCACAGAGTATTCCCTGGGAATTCATGAGAGGACTGGAAATATAGATACAAATTATCTAGAGTTATGATTTAAAAAAAAATTAAATGGCTTTGTGAAGTTTCAAGATGAGTCTATCTTGACTATATAAATGACTAGGTTGCTGCGAAAAAATCAAAATCGAACCCCTGAGGTGGGGTGTTTAGCATAACCAATCTACTGCTGTTACTCCCCTGAGGGGTGGAGCGCTCAAAGACACAGAAGAAAAATGGTTCTTAGAAAAGAAGAAAAATCGGGATCTGTGACTACAGAATTAGCCCCTCAGTCAGTTGCATTAGTGAGGCTTTCCAGGAGCATAAGGAATGTCCGAGAAGCCACGGGGAGATGCCAGCCTAGGAGCCTTCCAGCCCTTCCTGGTGCACCTGCCCCAGAGTGAGCCCAAAACTGGGTCATTTCAGGAGGCAGTGACCATCTGGCCACGAGTGCATTCACCAAGTGCCTTCTCCATGCAGGTCTACTCTGGGCACCATGAAAATACACAGATGAAGGAGAAGATGAGATCCTGATTCTCGTGGAGATTATTACAGGACAGGAGTTAAGATAGAAATGACACAATAAAAGAAGAGCCGAATGCATAACTATGTTTGTGCCGAGTGAGCCCACACTAAAGTGGTTTTGGAGCAATTCAGAGCTTGTGAGCAAATGGTTTAAGTTCAGATGGTTTTATCTTATGAGTTGGCTTGTACTATTATCTAAATATTTCCCATATGTCATGTCCACCCCGTTAAGCAGATGAGAAGTGCTTCAAAGACAAAGATGAGTGTGACAGGTTTGGTGGTAAACCACACCATCTACTTCGCTTCTTCACTCTTTACACGGATGTCAGTTAGATCTGGTAAAGATGGCAATAAATCGCAGCTCTGACCAGCAGAACTTTGAATATAAATGAAAACAAAAGCAAAATAAAAAAAAAATACTGTTTCAAGAAGTTGTAACCCATGGGGGAAGAAGTGTTCCTAATGAACAGTGGGGCAGCTTGAGGTGCTTATGAGGGTGAATGAAATCAAAAGGTCGTGAAGAATAATGTTTTGTTTGCAACTAATTCTTGTATATTTTACTAAAAGGATTTGACCTGACTTAAAATAAAAAGGACAAAGCAAGATGGTCAGTGTAAATGTCAAAGATCACAAGCCATGTGGAGGAGGCAGGGACAAGAAGAGAGAACAGATATTGGGGGTAATTGAGGGGTTACCTGGGGAGGCTGAGGACAGGTGGTGATCAAACAGAGATTGTACTGGCCAGAAGAACAGGGAGATGGGGGTTTGGAGTGACCAGGACTGGGATGCACATATGACACTGGTGGACTATGGATAAAAAGAACCTGTGATATACTTCAGTAAGATGAAAACAGAGAAGAAGAAAGCCACCCATGCCCACTCCCACCACAACCACCACCTGTGAGTTGGGGGAGGGGTCTGTGATTCCCCCTCCTCCCACCCAGGAGTGAGCAAGAGAAGACACACAAGGCTGCAATTCATGGAATACATTATGCATTCATTCCAAAACTGTTAGTACCCACTTTAAATCAGACCTTCTTGGATGGTGTCTGCTTTGAAGGAGCTCTCAATCAAGAAGGGTAAGTCAAGTAGCACATTAACAAAATTGATGGAAAGTGATGCTTCAGAGAATCACAGGAATCGAAAGCTATAGGTATAGCCAGAGGTCTTACGACAGAAATGCCTTTGGGTCTGGGCCCACGCTTGTCAGCATGTGTTCTCACAAACTCTAATGTTAGTTTCCCCCCCAAAAAACGAAGTAGTGATGGAAAAGGAAGTAAGGCATGTAAACTAACTAATCTACTTATTTAATAAACATTTTTAGTGCATGCCAGGCACTGGTTATAAATCAATCCCTTTAACCTCCATAAATTTGAGATATATGTTATTACCATCTCAAGTTAAAAGTGGGAGTTCTGCAACACAGAAATGGTTACTCACTTGCTCACATTCTTAATTAGTCAGGAGCAGAGTTGAGATTGGGATCCAGGCAGCCTGGCTCCAGATGCTCTTAACCACTGTATATTATGTGGTCTTAGTATAGGTCATTCAACCTATACTGGTAAGTACCTACCATGTGTCAGCACTGTGCTACATACTGAAGCCAGAGCAGTGAATAAAACAGACAACGTCCCAGTCCCCATGGAACCCATAATTCCGTATGAATCGATACTAAGCATACATGAATTCGTGAGCCCCATCAACAAGACTGGAAAGCTGTTACTGCTGCTTCTCCTTTCCTTTGTCATGCCTGTCTTACTGCAACACCAGACAGACGTTGGGGGTCTGAGGATCAATGCTGAGAAGACAACCCAAACCTCTCAGCTCCAAGACCCAGCAGACACTTGCTGCTACAACTTTTGTACTTGACGTTGAGCCGTGCCATTGAAACTAATCAGTCTACCAGTGCAGCTCCTCAGTAGGCCTTCAGTAATCACATTAGAAGCTCCTGAATGTCTGTCTTCAGATCGGCAGTGCAGTTGGAAAGAGACTGGGAACGTGTCCTGTGTTAGGACAATGTTTTTACAGACCATTATGTTTATCTGGTTTATCTTTTAAGAGCTATAAGAATGATTGGGAGGTAGGGGGTTAAGTCCCCCAAGGTCCCCTTTGATAAATACTGAACCGTAAATCAGTTGACGATTAGATATTAGGGATAATTATACTTCTAAGATTTGGCAGTCGGGAGAGACATGGTGTGCTAGAGAAGAACTGGGGGGAGTGGGGTTCCCTGGAGACTATGAAGTGACATAATTAGGAAGCCCAAGGGTGGGAGTGAGGCCATTTGTCAGAGCACTCATGCCTCTTTAGCACCTACTGCTTTGACAGACAGTAGATCTTAATCCACATAGATAAATTCTTCCAGTCCCAGGCGACATGTCTAAGATGCTTCATTTAGGCATTGAATCAATGTGATTGGGTGAACCTATCTCTATCTCAGACCCTCTGGGCTACATTTGTTCTAGAAATAAATCATAAGTCAGTCACAAAGCACTTACCAGCTTCAGACCACTTACGTAGTTTTCTCCCCAAGAACAGCAAACACAGAATATCTCTATGCCTATTGACTATTTCAAGCTAGAAGGGAGCTTTAGATCTAATTTAGCTTAATTCATCAATTTTATTGAAAAATTAAGCTCCAAATACACTGGATAGTTTCTCCAAATTCACTCAGCAAGTCCAGGGCAAGATCTGAGCCTTATCCCAAGTGGCTGACTCACCTCTACCAGTCCCTGTTGGCTTTCCCTCCATGGAAGGAAGCCATCAGACAGGACACATGAGGTTGGTTGTACCAAGGATATTTTGTTGATGAATCCTAGGGACCGCAGTGGAGGCAGTCAGTGACACAACAAATCCAAGACGTCTATGAAGGCTGCAAACTCACTATAACCTTTTACATAAAACCCAAATCCTTCCCCTGCTTCATCACTACTTTAAAACTCCTCCAAATACTCGTTCAGACCTCCCCCACCAAGCAGGAGGTAGTGAGACCGAACTTTGCTCCAATTCAAATGACTATTTACTTCTTTGATTTGTGGCAATTCACATTGTAATATAATTATCTTGGGAGGTGGGTAGGATGTGGGAGCGACATGGACCACCTAGATTCGGATGGTTTGTGTAGTTTACTTGGCCAAACTCCGGCCATGATGTTCATAGAAAGAATTGCTCTTTTTCTACTCATCTGAAACCCTTTTTCTGGATATACTGACTGAAACAACTTTATTTCTATTTACCAACTCTGTCATTTCTGATGCAATCAATCCCTGCTCTAATCAGTGCAGGTCTGTGCTTGTCTCTCTTATACCAGATGCTTTAAAAAAAAAAAAAAAAAAAAAAAGATTTATTTATTTATTTGAAAGAGAAAGAGAGCACAGAGGCAGGGGCAGAGGGAGAAGGAGAGAAGCAGACGCCCCGTACATCATGGAGCCCCATGTGGGGCTCAATCTCATGACCCCAAAATCATGACTTGGGCTGAAACCAAGAGTCGGATGCCTAACCAACAGGCGCCCCCCAGATGCCTTCTAGACCTTGACGCCTTTGCCATTCCTGTGCTGACCAACTGCCTGACTAGCTAAGCAACTACCCAAGGTCCATAGTCTATTTAGGTTTTGCAGGCAGCAAAGTCAGTCCCTGTAGAGACTTTCTCAACTTTCAACTCAAAACTGAGATTGCTACATAGCAGTAGTTTTCCAAGTGCTAGAGAATATATTACAATATTATAAGTGATTGTACATATGCAATAGTCATTAATACTTTGGATATTCTGGTGCCTAACCCGGCATTTCTCATTTGCAGTAAGAAATTATTACATTGACCTGCCTTACAATAAATGTGAAAGTCTGCTACTAATGATTGCAAAGTTGTCTTAAATAATGAATTACTCCATGAACAGAATGCTAATTAACAAAAGGAAAAATATGCTGGGTAGGTGATATGTTTAATGTTAGAAAACAAACACACACAAAACTGTTCTTATTCTAGAAATGTACAATTTTCATGATCTTCCTTAATGACAAAGTGATTTCAGATGAGCATACAAATTCAATCAAAATGATTTGTAATTAAGAAGAAAAATGCCTGTTGTGACATTAGCATGTGACTGCCATTGTAAAGAAAAATGAGGGCCTTCACATTTTATTTTTTGAGACTAAATCAAGCTCTAATCCGAACTAATTGGAATTAACACAGAAATAAGTTGGCAAAGGTTGAATACAAGTATACTGTCCCCCACCCCTACTGATGACCATTTTGTAAGATCTAAATTTCAATGCTTCTTAATCCTCAAGAAGAAATTAAACTGAAATTGAATAATAATATTCAATTAATCATAATTAAAAACCTGGTACTCTTTCTGTAATTAAAAAAGTGAGTTATATTTGCTTAAAGTAAAAAGAGCTACCACAAGAACCAATGATGTTTTCTTGTCTTTTAATACATTTATTATTGGATGAAAAATCAAGTCAGTCTTTGAAAATTCAGAAAGTGTTTGAGATAATTCTGCCATGGAATAATGGAGCTCACCTTTCCCTCTGTACAGAAAGAAGTGTCTTGAAGACAGTCAAGAAATTAGTCACAAGATATTGATTTTTTCCCTACTATTTTCAAGGAGGTGGAGATGAAAAAAAAGTAAAGGTGATTGCTACTTCCTGGGGACTCTTAAAACCTGGACTCTTTTGCTGCTTTGTATCTTTGTGATACCAAAGTCCTCCTGCAAACAATACATTCCATCTTCAGTTGATTTTACATAAGATATTTGATTTCTAGAATGACATCAACCTTCCCAAAGAAGCTAGACCAAAAAAAAAAAAAAAAGTTATATTAATTTCAACTTTTCAAGTGAAATGCAGGCACTGTACACCCCCAAAGGGAATTCTCACTCAAAGCTTAGAACCCCATCATTCTGTGGGCTCTCCAAGAACCACCATAATAGAAACAGCAGTTGCTAAGATTTAATTCAAAACTAATGAAAGAGCCTACTTATGTAAAAATGCTGCTTTCTAAATGATTTTTGAGAAACAATATTGCCTCTGACATATTCATTTAGGGAGTATACTGACTTGGCAGAAATTCAATCCACCTTACTGCTAAAATAAATAGGCCTCTTCTACAGACTGAAGGAGTCAAATGGTTGAAGGGGAAAGATAAATAATATTACAATTTTAACCAGAAAGCTATTTTCCTTCAAGAAGCTTCATGTATTATTTCAATTGCCTTTTGCCACTGGGATTTGCAAAATAATGGATCATTCTTCTAACTTAGTGGATAGAATAAAAGCAATCTGTCTTCTAGCACTTATAGGCAGCTTAAAGAATTAAATCACATCTCATCCTATTATACTTAATAAAGCTTAATTTTAGCCATATTGTGACTCTCTTGGCAAAGTTCCATGCAATACAACTTGGCAGGAAGACGCATGTGTATGTACTGCGAATTTCATACCTAAAAATAATTCCTGCAATTAGAAATAATTATAAGAAATGTAACCACATATCAAAGAGCTTTCTAAATTTCATTCATTTCATAAAGCCAATCAGAAAATGCCTAGTGATTTTCTTAATGCTACAAAGTAACAACACTCTAGGTAAAAATGGAAAACAATATTCCAAATACAAATGAAGGCAAAATAAAAGAGGTACCTGTACAATTCTGGAAAGAAATCAGAATCAATATCCAACAATTACACAGTATAGCCGCCTTTGGGCCAATATTCATATATTTCTATTATCACATAGTCTCACCTCTGTTCCCTTTTTTAAGAATTTCTTTCTGATTGTTTCTCAGCCTTTTAACTCAGCGCTACAAGTAGGGTACAGAGAGGGTAGAAGGAACAAAAGCTGACCTAAATGGCATCTTTCACAGTGTACAGTTAAAAATACCATTACTGATGAGAAAGAATAGAGAGGAGATCAATGCAAGATGGGGAAGTGGTCAGGCAAGGAGAAAAAGTGAAAAGGCAGAGAGGCAGGTAAGAGGAAGAGTTACCTGCCAAGATGTCAGTGGCATAACTAAGCAACATCAAGGAAGTGCAGCTTTTGCAAGGGTTTTAGTACAGGGGTACTCTTCCTACTCACAGAACTTTGCAACCTACAGTTCATTTCCCCACAGAAACAATGACAAGAGCTAAATGAGAGCAAGTTTTCCCGGAAATTACCACAAATGCCTCTTCTAATGATTAATGTTAGTAATAATAGCTAATATATACTAGGAACCCACTTGGTTCTAGGCACTGTGCTAAGGACTTACATGCAATTTCTCATTCCTCATCATCACTTGGAAGTATCATTATCATGTTCACTCCGTAGACGAAATAATTGAGGATAAATTATTTGTCTCAAATGACAAAGCTAATACGTGACAAGCACAGGTCCAGGGTTCTTCAAAGCCCCTAATCTCTAATACTAGGCTCTACTATGATTTTGTATTTGCAATAAAAATTATGATAGAAAAAAACCCTGCTGGGGGCACCTAGGTGGCTCAGTCGGTTAAGCATCTGCCTTAGGCTTAGGTCATGATCTCTGGGTCCTGGGATCGACCCCACGTCAGGTTCCCTGCTCAGCGGGGAGTCTCCTTCTCCCTCTCCCTCTGCTCCTCCACCCGCTCGTGATCTCTCTTGCTCTCTCTCTCAAATGAATAAAATCCTAAAAAAAGAAAAGAAAAAACCCTTCTGTAATAGTAATAATTGATCAGGAAAATAAATAGGTGAACATCTGTCCACTTCCAAGAATGTTTAAAGTGAGATAAAAATAGGAAAAAAAGTAGTTTAAATATATCAGTGGTAAAGGCCAAACCCCAAGAAAGGTAATTGTTGTTAAAGGAAGATGAGGAGCTAGGTAGGTATTTTTAATGTGATTCTGAAAGGTAATATTGGAGGGAGGTGGCAGATGAAATTAGATTATAATGACTATTTTCATCCTAAACCTTAGGTTAGGGTCATTCCTAAGGAATTACAGTGAGTTCACAATCGGCAACCTCCTGCCCCTTTAAGATTTCCTGAAGAGCAAAAGATGACCAAAGAAACCCTCAAGGCAGTTTTGAAACCAGGGAAAGGTGATAAGTGCAAGTGAGTGCCCAGCTCACCTTCCACTGGGTACCCTTAGCATCCCTAGCACAATCCTCTGTCTTATCGACCATATCCAACCCAGCAAAGGAGCAAAGTCAGAGGTGACAGCAAGACATCCCTAAGTCCCCTGGGCAAAATTGAAAGGAAGAGGAGGAAAAACAAAAAATGTGTTTGAGATAAAGATGTCTCAGAGGAGGGGGAAAGGAGCAGGAAGATCTGGTAAGAAGGGCAAGAGGGAGACAATAGAAAGCAGAGCTAGGTCTCCCAGACTTTGGTCCTGGTCACAAGATGCCCTATTATTCCACCAGAAGCCAGCAAGGCAGACCTTCATCTGTGCTGATTTAGAAGGTGGCATTCCAACCTGGGAATAGCTGAATGGAAACTTTTAATAATGGTAACAAGGAGGGGAAATCCATATTCTCTAAGGCAACACGAATCTTTGAAAACAACATCACAAACTACAAAACTTAAAGCTCTTTCTAAGAGTCAAAAAAAAAAAAAACCCCAAAAAAACAAAAGAAGAAAAAAAAAGTGAGGGGGACATGTGGTACTTATTTTAGAGAGCCAGGAAAGAACTATCTGTCTCTAAAATAAATATGCACACCATCCTGTTTTTAAAGAAGGGACACTGAAGGCCTCGCTGTTCCTGATATCCTTGTTAGCATATGCTACTTTATTTTTTTTGTTTTTTGTTTGTTTGTTTATTTATTTATTTTAGCATATTGCTACTTTAAATGTGCAAATCGTTTTAGACTGAACAAGTTAATTCAACTTCAAAGGAAGGCTCATGGGATTCATCAGGTCCCTAAGTGGTGATAGGAACGAGACACTGCACAATAATTTTTAAAATGCAGAATAGCTCATTCTTTTGTATGAGAAACTGCTTTATTCATTTTTGAAGTTTTGAACTGCTTTATTCGTTTTTGAAGTTAAACAAAAACTACAACCCCAAACCTCTACATTGCAAAGCTGGATGAAAGCTCCTTCCTCCCAGGCCTATTCAGACATTGCAAGTCCTATATTGCATAGGACTCTTCACTGTGTCAAGGCCAACGTTACAAATTAGTAGCTTTCAATCTGCCTAAACCAATGGGCTTTCAAGTAGTCCCAATTCAGAAGCGTTGGGTCAGGATTTGGAAGGGGATAGGTAGCAGAGAGTACAGTAAAGATTTACATTTTTAAAAATCTTTATAATTACCAGGTTGGGGAGTCAGTGCTCTAAGTAATTTATGAACTATCATTTTGAAAAACCAACTGACAAAATACAATTATTAAAAAAAAACATTAAGCTGATAATCTACTATTACTTATGTGAACTGGGTAAATTTCTTGGGTAAATTGAGCTTCTGTAAAATAAAAGGGCTATCCAATATTTCTCACCTTTGTTACATTCTAAAGGAGCCTTTGCAAACCTATTTTCCCTAATGGTCCCTCCAACCCCCATGGTATTTTCACACCACAAATATACTATATATATGTGTATGCTTTATATATAAAAAGTGTAGGATTTTTTTCATCCCATGAACTAATTTTTGTCTCCTTGGGGGTGATATCATCCTCCACTGGGGATGAATGGAGTAGAACACATACTGAACTTGAATTGTGTGCTGAGCAACTTACAAGTATATTCTGATTTAATTAGCAAAAGTTTCTGTGAAGTAAGTACTATTAATATCTGCAGTTACTGAAGTTTTAAAAGTCTGACCAAACTTCAGTAATAAGTAAATGCAGAGGCAGGACTTGAACCCAGCCTGTATGATTCTGGTTTACCATCTTTACCACCATGTTAGACTCTTCTGGCTAAAGGTTCCAAAATTAATGGGTTCATCACACATTTTCCATGGCTCCTGGCTAGAATCTATCTTTTTAAGTGGACTACAGTGCTTCTAAATACCTGTGTTTTTCTTGAAGTTGGAATCTATATGCTGATATATTCATTGCAATAAGCAAGAGACAATTCCATTAACCAATAAGATAGGATATTTTCTGATACATTCACAGAATAAAAAATTAAAAACAGCTAACATGCTGTATAATTTTATGAATTTTCTGCTTAAATACAAATCATATTACTAAAAAAGTTGTTTTAAGAAATTGCATACTTTATTTTTTTACATTTATATATATCATCAGGGCAAAATAGGCTATAAGATCAAAAGGACAGTGATTTATATTTAAAGCATTATAGTTGTCGTCTATGAAGTCTTAATTTGAGAGAGAAAGCATTGAAATTATAATTATTTGATTTAAAAACACAGTTGATTCTATATTAAAAGCAGCATGGATGTCTTTATAGGTTACTAAATGCAAATAATTCTGTGTTATTATCTATTTTCTGATTCTGAAAGTGTTATTACCTATTTTTAAAAGGCTAGGGGAGTTGAACTGTTCAAAATAAAGGAGATTTTTATAACATAAAAAGAGATACAGTTGCATGCAACGATCATTTTATTTTTTCTAGCATTTATATTTTCTTAATTCAGGTGCTCTAACAAATACTGTTTGTTCAACCCAATGAAGCTTGAAGGTAAGACATATTTATTATGATTAATATGACTGATATTATTTTGGAGTGGAGAACCCTGAAAGAATAGTAGTCGTTGTTCAGAAAATGTCAGACCTTTGGTGCCTCAAAATCCTTAATGTAGTGAACTCAGCACAAAAGTCAGGGAGCCTTGAAGGGCTCTCTACGGGATACTACACAGAATCATGAAGCATGGCACCTGAGGACCAGCACTAACTCTCCAGAACCATCTCGCTTCAAATCGGACTCAACAGAATCCAAACAGGACACATGCTCCCACTACCACCATTTCTGCTCTCTGACAGATTCCTCTTCTGAGAACAAAGACAAGACCACATCTCATAGGCCACCAGCAATAACCAATTTTGTTCTCTCTACTTAACACTGATTGCCAATTAATTCTACAGGACATGTTTCATCTAGAGTTATTTTCTTCTTTTAGATTTGTAATGATCAAAACATATATAGCTACATTTTTAAAGAAGAGAAACCTCTCATTTTTTCCCTTGAATTGATACTCACGGTCTGAGGAAGTTTTATGGCAAAGGGTAACCAGCCAAATCCTAAAGAAAATGTAGCCTACTCAGAATATACCTTCCTTTCAGCGATATGCTCCCTTGTGGAATCTTGGAATGAAAGAGATTCTTAATGATATCTTATACAATCTCCTGTTTATACAAATGAGAAAATCAAGGCTTAAAGTGGTTATATGACTTGTCCAAGACCAACAGGTAGTGTAAGGATCAACCTATAATCTCCGGTCCTGATATTTGGTTGACTCATTTATGCTGCCTCTAGTTAAAAAAAATTTAAAAATAAAAAAAAAATCCTTAATTAACCTTATCATATCCCATTCACATCTATACCTTACATTCACTAAAGGCATGTTTTATTCTTTTTTTTTTTTAAGATTTTATTTATTTTCATTTGAGAGAGAGAGAGAGACCATGAGCCAGGGGAGGAGCAGAGAAGCAGACTCCCCACTGAGCAGGGAGCCCGACAGGAGATTTGATTCAAGGACTCCAGGATCATGACCTGAGCCGAAGGCAGACTCTTTACCGACTGAGCCACCCAGGCACCCCAGGCATATTTTATTCTGCAGATGACATTCTTCTGTATGAAATGGGTATTTCTTCTCTTCAATTAGATTGCAAAAACCCAATTATTAGAGCTGGACCACTTCCACCCGAGAATCTTTTTTTTTTCCCCCCTCAATAAGCAGTTTGAAGAACTATTCCACCTATGAAGAAAGGCTGTGTAGACATGAAATAATAATACATGAACTGAGTTACATTCCCACAGTAATACAGATTCCACAAGAACACCCGTCGTCCTGCTCACCACGGCAACTCCAACCCATCGCTGACAGCCAGGTAATTGGCATCCAAGAAATACTGAAGAAATACATCAACACATTAATGTGGTTATGTGAGTTTCAATTCTAACCTAGATGTTAAATTAAAAAAAGTAGTTTGGTAGCAAATATTTGGTGAACATTGGCTAGGGTATGAGGATACTTGGAAAACCCTGATATGTAGGGGGTCCTACATAGGGTTGGACAGGTCGAACCTGTAAAAGGTCACCTTGCCAAAAGGCTGGTAGCGGCTGAAATCCAGCCGGTGCTCCTCTTGCAAAGTACACCCTCAGGATTATGCCCAGAGGAGTATCTTTTTCCAATACTTCCACCCAGAGGGGGAGACTTTTTGTAATTCACAGAACAACTCAGTTTATGCCGCCTACAATTCATATACAATCTTCTTTTTTTGGGGGGGGGTGGGAGAGGCAGAGGGAGAGGGAGAGAGCATCTTAAGCCCAGAGATGTGTATTGTTTTGTTTTTTTAAACCTGAGAGATATATATTTCAAAAAGAAAAAAAATTCAGGTGACTGATCAAGAAATACCCCACATCAATGAAAACACAGTAGATGGAAAAACTAAACGGTAAAAGATTCTTAGGGTCTGAGACTAGCCACTGTAGTTTACTAGAAACATGACACTGAGACACAGAGTGACAAGGGCCAGTAGAGCTCAGAGTGAGGTTAATAGAGGTATGCATTGAAGGTCAGAATGTTAAATTTATTTGTTAATGATTCCAAAGTCCAAAAATTTAAATAGAAGCCGTGTGAAAGTGTCCACAATAGGCCACTTTCCTTTTGTAACCTCTTAGCAATATGCAGTATAATTTTAAAAGGAAAGACTATATTCTTCACAAAAAGAAATATTCTGGAAGCAGAAAGTACCTACTTAACACAAATCACTGTCAAATAAGACATGCCAACTGAGCTGAAATTGCAATAAAGTAGAGAACTTCTAAATCCTCCTTCCCACCCCACTGCCTATTTCTTCAAGGCAAAGCACCTATTATTAACAACCAACCCTTTTTCTAAGCACTGCTATGAAGCCCCAGAGAAGAGAGCATAATCCTGTATCTTGGTGATTCTACCATTTGATCAGCTGAATTAGATTTACACTAATGAAAACCAGGGATTATTATCAAATAGGTATGAATCAGGCATTCGAGTGCCTAGAGTCAATTGTACATGACAAAGGTATTCCCAGGAGAAAAAAGATCAGAGACGGAGAGAAATTCTGAAAAAAGCATGGGATAACCTGAGCATAATCACGAAGTTGTTCTGTAGGACCTTCTCCTTTTTTTTTTTTTCTTTTCCTTCCTTCCTTCCTCCCTCCCTCCCTTCTCTTTTCTTTCTTTCTTTTTCTCTTTCTTTCTTTCTTTCTTTCTTTTTTCTTTCTTTCTTTCGTATAGTTGACACACAATGTTACATTAGCTTTAGGCATACAACATAGTGTTTCAACAACTCTGTATGCCATGCTATGTTCACAAGTATAGCTATGATCTGTTGGTGTCTCAGTTTTTAAGATCTCAGGCACGCAGCACCCTCTTGCTACCTCTTGGCCAATATATACACACTGGGGGCAGGGGGTGGGTGGACACAGGCCTAGGTTTCTTAATGCCCTGAAGTTACTATTCTTTCTACTTCATATGCAATTTCCATTCTTACCATGTAACTGGTCCCATTTTGAATTTATAACCTGACATTCGAGGATATCAAAAGGAAAAAATTCTTATATAATGAAATTGAATCAATATATTATACACCTGAAACTAAGATAACACTGTATGTTAACTGGAATTCAAATGAAAACTTAAAAAAAAATGAAATTGCTCTTTTAAATAAATATGCAAAAATCCAAATGATAATCATTCAAAAATATTCCTTCTTCTACTATATCCATGAGACGACAAATCGAATCTAGCGGCACATTAAAACACTAAAAGAATTAAGAAATTAAAAGAGCAAGACTTTTTCTTCCCTAAAAATGCAGGGATGGCTCAATATCAAGGTATTTGTAAATGTAACCTAATGCATGGATAGACAGAGAAAGGAAACCAAAAGCTCATCTCAGGGTTGCCTGTGTGGCTCAGTTTGTTGAGTGTCTGACTCTTGGTTTCGGCTCAGGTCCTGATCTCACAGATTGTGGGATGAATCCCTGAGTTGGGCTCTGCACTCAGTGGGGAGTCAGCTGGGAGATTCTCTCCCTCTGACCCTCCCCATCAATAAATAAATCTTTAATTAAAAGAGCTCATCTCAGTGTGTGTGTGTGTGTGTGTGTGTGTGTGTGTGTGTGCGAGTGTGTGTATAACAATATTTGGTATAATATGGTGTAACATGTGATATAATATATAAATATCTATTTTTATGTGAACTTCACAACCATTAATAATCAAATACCCAAATCTCTAAAACAAAGAAACAAACTCTCTTAAGTGCCATCTAACATAAATCACAACTAGATCACATTTAGGATGAAAAACTCTACATACTTAAGTTATAAACAAGGCAAGGATAACAGCTAACACTTTATGAACTACTATTGTGCTAGACTGATTTCCTAGTCAGTAAATTACAACTTAAAAAGACATAAAAGTTCTAACTATTAAATGAGAAAAGATAAATGCTACATTTTTAAAACTTTTTTTTTAAATTTTGAGTATAGTTGATACACATTAGTTTCAGATGTACAACATAGTGATTCAATAAGTTTCTACAATATGCTATGCTCACCACAAGTGTAGCCACCAACTGTCACCATACGGTACTGTTTTAATATCATTGACTATATTCCCATGCTGTACCTTTTATTCCTGTGACTTATTCATTCCATAACTGGAAGCCTGTATGCCCCACTTCCCTTTACCCAATTTGCCCATCCCCTTATAAACCTCCCCTCTGGCAACGAGCAGTTTTTCCTTTATAATTATAGTTCTCATTCTGCTTTTTGTTTATTCATTTGGTTTTTTTTAGATTCCATACATGAGTGAAATCACACGGTATTTGTCATTTTCTGCCTGACTTATTTCAATTAGCATTATACCTCTGGGTCTACCCATGTTCTCTCAAATTTCAAGATCTCATTCTTTTTTTATGGCTGAATAATATTCTACTGTGTTATCTTTTTTATCCATTCATCAACCAATGGACACACTTAGGTTGCTTCTGTACCTTGGCTAGTGGAAATAATGCTGTCATAAACATAGGGGTACATAGATCTTTCCAAATTAGCATTTTTGTTTTCTTTGGGTAAATATCCAATACTGGAATTGTTAGATTACATGGTATTTCTATCTTGAATTTTCTGAGGAACCTCCATACTGTTTTCCACAGTGGCTATATCAATTTACATTTCCCATCAACAGTGTATGAGGGTTTCTTTTTCTACATATTCCATCCAGTATTTGTTATTTTGTGTCTTTTTTACTTTAGCCATTCTGACAGGTGTAAAGTAATATCTCATTCTGGTTTGATTTGCATTTTCCTGATGATTAGTGATGTTGAGCATCTTTTCATGAGTCTGTTGGCCATTTGCATGTCTTTTTTGGCAATATGTCTATTTAGGTTCTCTGCCCATTTTTAAAAATCAGATTGCTTGTTTTGTTTCTTTGTATGTTTTGTTTTGTTTTGGTGTTGAATTGTATAAGTTCTTTATATGTTTTGAATATTAATCCCTTCTGAAATATATTGTTGGCGAATATCTTTTGCCATTCAGTATGCTGCCTTATTGTTTCATTGATGGTTTCCTTCTTCATGCAAAAGCTTTTAATTTTCATGTGATCCTAATAGTTTATTTTTTTTTTTACTTCCCTTGCCTTAGGTTACACAGCTAAAAAAATATTTCTACAGCCAATGTCAGAGAAATTACTGTTTGTGTTCTCGGCTAGGATTTTTATGGTTTCAGTCTCACATTTAGGTCTTTAATACAGTTTGAGTTCATTTTTGTGTGTGGTGTTAAAAAGTGGTTCAGTTTCATTTTTTTTTTACATGTATCTGTCTAGTTTTCCTAGGACCATTTATTGAAGAAACTGTCTTTTCCCCATTGTGTATTCTTGCCTCCTCTGTCATAGGTTAATTGACCATATAATTGTGGTTTATTTCTGGCTCTCAATTCTATTCCATCGACCTATGTGTCTATTTTTGTGCCAGTACCATACTATTTTCATCACCACAGCTTTGTAGTATATCTTAAAATCTGAAACTGTGATCTTTCCAGCTTTGTTTTACTTTTCTCAAAAATGCATTAGCTATTCAGGACCTTTGTGGTGCCATAAAATTTTAGTATTATTTGTTCTAGTTCTAGTTTTAAAGAAAAATGTTGTTGGTCTTTTGATAGGGACTGCATTGAATTTGTAGATCGTGTTGGGTAGTCTGAACATTTTAACAATATTAATTCTAATCCAGGAGCATGGGATATCTTCACATTGTTTGTGTCATCTTCAGTTTCTTTCATCAGTGTTTTACAGTTTTCAAAGTATGGATCCTTCAGCTCCTTAGTTAAGTTTACTATAAGGTATTTTGTTCTTTTTTGTGCAAACGTAAGTGGGGTTGTTTTCTTAATTTTGCCTTCTGCTACTTTACTGTTAATGCATAGAAATGCAACCAATTTCTGTGTATTGATTTCGTATTCTGCAACTTTACTGAATTCAATTTTTACTTCTAAAATTTTTTTTGATTGAGTCTTTAGGATTTTGTGTGTATAGTATCATGTCATCTTCTTTACCAATATGGATGCCTCCTATTTCTCTTTCTTATCTGATTGCTGTGGCAAGGACTACGAGGACTGTGTTAAATAAGTCATGAAGCAGACATCACTGTCTTGTTCCTAATCTTAGAGGAAACGTTCTCCGTTTTTCACCATTGAGTATAGCTTTGGGTTTTTTGTACATGGCCTTTATTATGTTAAGGTATGATCCCTCTAAACCCACTTTGTTGAGAGTTTTTATTATGAATGGAGATTGAATTTTGTCAAATGCTTTTTCTATATCTATTGAGATGACCACGTGGTTTTTATCATTCTTCTTATTAATGTGGTATGTCACATTGATTCATTTGCAAGTATTGAACCATCCTTGCATCCCAGGAATAAATCCCACATGACCGTGGTGAATAATACTTTCAACGTACTGTTGAATTCAGTTTGGTGATATTGTGTTAAGGATTTTTGCATCTATGTCTATTGGGATATTGTCCTACAGTTTCTTTTTTGTGGTGTCTTTTTCTGTCTTAGAATCAGAGTAATGCTGGCCTCATGGAATGGGTTTGGAAGTTTTCCTTCCTCTTGCATTTTTTGAATAGTTTGAGGAGAGTAAATGTTAACTTTTCTTTAAATGTTTGGTAGAATTCACTTGTGAATCTGTCTGGTCCTGGGCATTTGTTTTTAGAAGTTTTTGATTACCAGTTCAGTTTTGTGTCTAGTAATTGGTCTGTTTAGATTTTCTATTACTCCTTGCTTTAGTGTTGGAAGAATGTCTATTTCTAGGAATTCATTCATTTCTTCTAAAGTGTCCAAATTGTTGGCATATAATTTTCGTAGCATTCTCTTTTAATCCCTTGCATTTCTGTGGTCTCAGTTGTTACTTTTATTTCATAATTTATTAGAGTTCTTTTTTTTTTTTTTTTTTAATCTTGATGAGTCTGGTGAAGGATTTATCAATTTTCTTTATTTTTTCAAAGAATCGGCTCCTGGGTTCATTGACTATTTCAGTTGTTTGGTTGTTTTTTTTTTTCTTTCAGTTTTTATGTCATTTATTTCTGCTCTAATCTTTATTATTCCCTTTATTTTACTCACCTTCAGCTTTGTTTTTTCTTATTTTTCTAGTTTCTTTAGGTGTAAGAATAGGTTATTTGAGCTTTTTCTTGCTTCTAGAGGTAGGCCTGTATTGCTAAATACTTCTCTTTTAGAACTGCTTTTGCTACATCCCAAATAATTTGGACAATTGTGTTTTCATTTTCATTTCTCTCAGGTATTTTTTTTTTTATTTCTTCACTGATTTTTTTTGACCCATTTGTTATTTAGTGTCACATCATTTGGCTTCTATGTATTTGTTTTTTCTAGGTTTTTTCCTTGAGATTGATTTCTAGTTTCATAATGCTTTGGCCAGAAAAGATGCATGTTATGACTTCAATCTTCTTACATTTATTGAGAATTGGTTTATGGCTTAACATGTGATCTATTCTGGGAGAATGTTTCATGTGCACTTGAACAAATATGTATTCTGTTGTCTTCAGATGGAATATTTTGTATATATCTTTTATGTCTACCTGGTCTAATGCGTCATTCAAAGACATGGTTTCCTTATCGATTTTCTGTCTGGATGATCTATCCAGATCTATCCATCTATCTGGATGATCACATCTAAGTGTGCTGTTAAAGTCCCTTACCATTGTGTATTACCATAAATTTTTCTCTTTATGTCTGTTAATATTTGTTTTATGTATTTAGCTGCTCCAATCTTGGCTGCATAGATATTTACAACTGACGTATCTTCTTGTTGGATTGATCCCTTTATCATTATGTAATGTGTTTATCTCCTGTTACAGTCTTGTTTTAAAGGCTATTTTGTGGTTTATTTCCCTCTCTGATTTCATGTTATTTTATTTTTCCCCTCCCATAAGAGACTCTTAACTATAGGAAACAAACTGAGGGCTGCTGGAGGGGTGGTGGGTGGAGTGATGGGGTAACTGGATGATAAACAATAAGGAGGGCACGCGATGTAATGAGCACTGGGTGTAATTTACAACTGATGAATCACTAAACCCTACTTCTGAAACTAATAATATATGCTAATTAAATTAAATTAACAAAGGCATTTTGCCTGAGTATATACTACTCCAGCTTTTTTGTTTGTTTTTGGTTTCATATGTATTGCAAATATTTCTCCATCCCTTCTCTTTCAGTCTACATGTGTCCTTAGTTTTGAGGTAAATCTCTTGTAGGCAGCATATATAAGGATCTTGGTTTTTGTAATCCATTCTGTCACCCTATGTCTTTTTTATTGGAGCATTTAGTCCATTTACATTTAAAGTAATTATTGATAGGTATGCACTTATTGACATTTTGTTGATGTTTTCTGGCTGTTTTTGTAGTTCTCTGTTCCTTTCTTCTTCTCTTGCTCTTTTTCTTTATAATTAATGAGTTTTTGTTGTGTTATGTTTGTATTTTTTTCTCTTTATTTTTTGTTTATCTATTATAGGTTTTTGGTTTGTGGTTGCTATGACGTTTATATAGAACATCCTAAGTACATAGCAGTCTATATTAATGGTGATTTAAGTTCAAATATACTCTTCTAAAAAAAAGAAAGACTTCTCTCTCCCTCTCTCTTCCCTACTCATTCCTCCATGTTTTATGTATATGCTGTCTTATTTCAGAACCTTTTAATCATAATTTACTTACATCAAATTATGCCCATTTCTTTTCCACTTAAAGAAGGCCCTTTAAAATTTCCTGTAAGGCCACTTTAATGGTGATAAACTCTAACTTCTGTTTGTCTGGGAAACTTCATATCTTCTTAAAATATGAATAATAGTGTTGCTGGATAGAATACTATTTGTAAGTTTATTCCTTTCAGTACTGAGTCTCTTCTGGCCTGCAAAGTTTCTGCTGATAAATCAGTTGATAGATTTATGAAGTTTCCCTTGTAGGTAGCTTTCTGCTTCTTTCTTGCTGCTTTAAAATTGTCTTTATTTTGGGGTGGCTGGGTGGTTCAGTTGGTTATGTGTCTTTCTTCAACTTGGGTGATGATCTCGGGGTCCTAGGATCCAGCCCTACATTGGGCTCCCTGCTCAGCAGGGAGCCTGCTTCTCTCTCCCTTTGGTCCCATCCACTCATGCTCTCTATCAAATAATTAAATAAAATCTTTTAAAAAAATGTATTTAGCTTGAGCGCTTCTCATTACCCTGTTTTTCAAATCACTGATCTACTCTTCTGCATCATCTAATCTACGGTTACTTCCCTCTACTTTTTGTTTGTTTGTTTTTAATTTCAGTTATTGTGTTCTCCAACTCTGATTTTATATATATATATTTATTTTTTTCTTTTTTTTCCCATCCCTTTATTAAAGATATTACTGAGTTCTCTCCCTCTTCTCTGTAGCCCGGTGAGCAACTTTATGACCATTACTTTACATTCTTTATTAGGCATATTGCTTATCTCCATTTCACTTAGTTCTTTTTCTCAAGTTCTGTAATTTTCTTTCTTTTGGAGTACATTTCTGTCTTTCCATTTTTCTTGACTTTCTTTGTTTCTATGAATTAGGTGAAACAGCTACCTCTCCTTAACTTGAAGGAATGGGCTCGTGTATGGTCATTTCCTATGTAAACTGTGTGTGCTTGCTGACTCTTGCTGTCTAGCTGGAGCTATGGCTGGCAAGGACTGGAGGTCCTGGGGTTCTCCATGCAGTGAACACCCTAGCAAGATAGCTAAAGCTGAAGTGGGCACAGATGGGTGTGGCCCTTGGACTCCCCATGGAGTGAGTGCCATAGCAGGACAGCAAAGGCTAAAGTGGGAGCAAGTTGGCATGTCCTGATGTTCTACGTGCAGAGGGAACCTTGACAGGATAGCTAAAGCTAAAATGTGTATTATCTGGGGAGTCCGAGGCTTTCTGTGCGGAGAGTGCCCTGGCAGGGCAGCTCAAGCTGAGTCAGGGTGTAAGCTGGCAGATCTCAGGGCTTTCCACACAGTGGAGGGCCTCACAAGACAGATAAAACTCAGTGTGTGCAAGATGGGGTATTCGACATGGGGGAGCACATGAGAGTTCTACATGCTGTGGGCACACTAACAGGTATGAGCCAAGGTGCTCAGTGCAGGGGGTGACTTGGTGGGATGGCTAGAACCAATGTAAGCAAGGACCTGGGGTTCCTGAAGCTCTCTGCCCAAGGGACACTCAGGCAGAACAAACAGATCTAAGGTAGACATCAGCTGGGAGATTCTGAGGCCTTGTGTACCAGGGGGGACTAGCAGGCCATGTGGAGCCAAAGTGATGTGGGTCTGATGTGTTTTGGGGTGCTTGGTACCTGTGTCACCTTGATGCCAATGCTGGAGCTGTAGCGGGTGCTAACCAAGGGTGTCCCACTGTGCATTGCCCTGAAGCTACGCTGAGAGATGGCTGGACATGGTCTGGGCTAAGGTCCTGGGGCTCAATGAGATGGCAGGTCAGTTAGGGTGCCCAGACTGTGCCCTAGTCTGCACTTTCATGGTAGAGGAATAGTGTAGATTATGTCTGTCAGCCTCTCCCATCCAAAGAGAGGGCCAGCAGCTCCCTCACTGTTTGGAAGAGCTCTAGGGCTGGCTCTTTTATATTCCAGTTGGTCTTTTAAACCTTGGCTCTTTTTCTGTGTCCAAAGACAGACAAATCTGCTCACAGTCTTTCAGTTCTATGCCTCCCCACTGCAATTCAAAGCATTAGGGCTGGGGCATCCCCTTCATTACCCCCATCTCTGTCTCTCTTGCTGTTCCTATTTGCCATTCTCATTATCTTTTATTGTACAGAAGCTGTTCAGCCCGTCCTCTGTTCTTCTTCAGGAGGAACTGCTCTATAAATAGATGTCATTTGATGTGTTCTATGGAAAAGGGGAGTTCAGGGATTTCCTATGTCACCATTTTGGCCTGGAACCTCCAACATTACTATTCATATATGCCTCTTGCCTAGATTATTTAAGAACATTAAATAAAAACTAAGAATTTATAAGACAATACAATAAATAAGGTTTTAGGTATTTTTTTTTTAAATTATCTACTACATTTTGTAACAATTTTTTTCTCTGTTTAACAATACTGTTGGTGTATTATCCATCCAAGTATGGAGTGACATATATAAAAACAAAAAACAAAAACAAAAAACTATATGGAAAAAGGTTCTGGTAATCATTTAAACAAACCTATAGCTATATCTATGTCATCTTCTCTATTAAAATTTGTATGCACTATATCCGGTATCCAAATACCTAGCAGCCAAGGGTGATGATAAAGAACATTGAACATAAGTGGGAGGCTGTAACAGTGAGGATCAAAGCTGGAACAGGGAGAGTGGCCCGTCCCAGAGGAGAAGTATTTTATCACCGATATTGTTAAGAACTGTAGGCACATGGTGCGAATTTTTCTTAAACTTTTCTGTTTTAATGAAATTAGAGATTCACATAAAATTACCAAAAATGTGCTTGAAGGTCCTGCGTACTTTTACCACCTTTCCCCCTTACTGTACACTAGAGTACAATATCAAAATCAGGAAATGGATATCAGTACACTATACAAGGCTTATTCAGAGTTCATAAGCTTCACATACATTCATTTGTGTGTGTGTGCGGTATGTGTGTGTGTGAGTGATTCCATGAATTTTTTCTTCTACGCAGGTTTGTGTGACCAGAAATAGTCACGATATAGAACTCTTCCATATGAGCATAAGGCTCTCTTGTGCTATCCGTCATAGCCACATCCACCCCCTCCCAACACCAATAACCTGGCAGCAATTAATCTGTTCTCTTGTTTTTCTAATTAGTCTTATTATTGCTTCTACATTCTCTATAGACAACATACCCCTTATTGCCCGAAGCAGCCTTACCTTTGCATTGCCCTGCCCTTCATTCACCACTGGCCTGTAATAACGCCCATCGAAATCTGACATCTCATCGCACTTGACTAATTCCCAAATGTTTTCCTTGGCCAGGAACTCTCTGCATCCTCTGCCCTGGTCCCCAGCTAAGCCTCCTTCTGTCTCTTCTACCTCACACTCCTCCATGTGAGAACCTCTTTGTTGCATCAGGAAACATGCTAAGCACGTGGCTGCCCTAGGTCTTTGCACCTTTTCTTCCACCTGGAATATTCTTTTTCCAGAATTAGTCTCACTCTCTTCCTTTGCTCAAGCCTCTGCTCAAATATCACCTCTGGCAAAAAAAAATTTCTGACTTTCCTATTTAAAGTGATATATACTCTCAGCTGTCTCTTCATTATTATCTTGGTTTGTAGCCTGCTTTATTTTTCTTCATTGCACCTATCACCCCCCCATACGTATTTTTTGTCAAATTATCCATTATCTCTCTTCCCATCAGAATATAAATACCACAGGAAGGACTTTGGATGCTTTCTTTAAGGCTGTATTCCAGGTATCTAAAATAGTTCTTAGCATATAATGGATATATAGTAAATATATAGTATATATACCATATACTACTACCATACAGTAAATATTTGGTGGATAAATTCTCACTGGTGATCATGGAAATAAACTTTAAACAAAGAGACGATTCTCTCTTGCCTAGTCAGCAGGAATATAAAGTACTGGCAAAGTATGAAGAAACTGGCAAGCTTGGACATTGTTAATGAAATTTGAAATGGCACAGCATTTTGGGGAAGGAATTTTGGCAGTTTCTATCAAATCTGAAATGCTCAAATCCAACAATTCTACTTCTAGGAATCTCATTAAAATATTAACAGCTGACATTTGAACAAAGCTAGATGTATAGCTGAATGTCCTCAGCATTATTTGAAGATAGCTGGATGTTCTTGTCAACACTACTTGTTATAAGAAACAAAGTTCTAAATGACCTTCTAATGGAAATGATTGAATTAATGAAGATCGCTCACACCATGGACATTACGCAATGCTATAATGGGGGACGTCTCTATATACACTGTCATGGAAAAATCAAGTGACTAAAGGCAAGTTAGAGAAAATTATGCCAGGTATGATTTCTTTTTCGTAACAAGAAAAAAAATATATATATATATATATATATGAATGCACATTTAGATGTGTGTGTGTGTGTGTGTGTGTGTGTGTGTGTATGCTGTGTACACACAAAGCTAGACCAGGAAATACTTATACCAGTTAATTTATGCTACCCCTAAGATTACCGGGGTAGGCTTGAGGGAAATATTTTAACTTTTTGTACCTTATATTCTGCACCTAATTTTTCATAATAATGCATTTCTTTTATAAATAAAATGTGATTAGAAAAAGTAAAAATTAAATGCAATGTAGTCTCATTAAACTAGTTCAGTATCCCTGACATAGGGTATTTGGCATAATGTATTATCCTTTCACTGAGGATGCTTTTATTTAAACAAAGTTCTTTTTTTTTTTTTAAAGATTTTATTTATTTATTTGACAGGGGGAGCGATCACAAGTAGGCAGAGAGGCAGGCAGAGAGAGAAGGGGAAGCAGGCTCCCTGCCAAGCAAAGAGCCTGATCCGGGGCTCGATCCCAGGACCCTGAGATCATGACCTGAGCTGAAGGCAGAGGCTTAACCCACTGAGCCCCCCAGGTGCCCCTTAAACAAAGTTCTTAAACCAAAGGACTATATTGCTAACAGCAGAATTTCAGCAAGAATATTTCTACTATGGAGGGCTTCCTAGAACAGCTCACAATGGATCATAAAGGCAAAGGCAATATCTGCATCAAATAAAGGACAGATTGGAGGAATCTCTAACTCTCCTTTTATTCACCACCGAAAATCATGGCCCAGTGGCTAGCAAACTACTTAAGGGCTTGGAGTGGAACATTCAGAATTCCATAACTGGGATTCAAATGATTATAAACATAGAGAGAAGAAATCCCCCTCTCTGTACTGCTCTTTAATCTCATCTTAATACCAGGTGTCCACTTTTACTGGGCCACCTCCTGGTTTACTGGATGTTCCAGGAGCACTGGTTGTGAGTGGATTTGCCTCTGTATCACACTGTCTCTATACTGCACCCAAATTGCCTCAAAAATGTGTTCCTTTAGATCCAGAATAGCAGATTATCTCATTACTTGCTCGGTCTTTTCAACGTGAAAATCACTGGTACAAGACTTTCTCAGGTGTTCTGCTAGGAGAATAGGGATGACTAAGTGCAATTTAGTTAACATTACCTGAAAATAATTCTCCGCACATACCCTACTGACCCTTAATCAACAGCAACATGTCCCTCCAACAGGGGATGCATATTAACACAGCAGTTAGCACTCCGTGAATAATTATAGGCTGTACTTCAAGCTGCAAATGAAAGGAAAGGAAGAAAAGGGCCAAAATAGAGCTCCAAAACGTAATACATGGAGGACAGAATGTTGAATGACAGGACAGAAATAAAGAACAATAGAAGGTATGCTTAGTAACACACAGGAGTAAACAATTAATAATTTAATATTAATGATATTAAAAATGCAATGATACCTCCATACAGGATGAATAAGAAATATAACAAAAGGAGGTTCCTAGGATATTGTAAGTAACCCCATGACTTGCTGGGCAAGGGCCCTCAGCTAAAGTATGGCACACAACTACCATCAGAAGAACCCAACAATTCCCTATAAAAAAAGAGGTAGGAAAATAATTCAGATTTGTAGAACTTACAGAACACAGTGGTTTCACATACATTTCACATTAAATTCACAACCCTGCTCATCTGCTTAGAAATCAGAGACTATGAACATATGGCAGGCAGCTCAGGGGAGGCACAAGAAAAGATGGAGGAAGAGAAGTAACCTTTGGAGAGAATGATAAGCCCAGCCAATCTGGAGGACACGGCCTGTGCTTTATTATCCTAGACTGAAAATCTATCACAACACTTTCCCCAGTGGTGAAAAGATTCAAACTTTACAAAAGATATACAATGAGCACATAAAGAAGTGCTCCACTCCGTTAGTCACTAGGGAAATGCAAATTAAAACTACAATATCCAACAAAATAGTCAAAAGTAAAAAGTCCAAAAAGGCTCAAGCCGGTAAGGATATAAGACAACCAGAACCTCATATTTACACAGAGCTGGCAGATGTGTAGAAGGGTACCATCCATTTACGGAAAAGAAAAAGGATCTGAAATATTCTGATAACACTATACCTGCCACATTATCCAGCAATTGCATTCCTACGTAATTACCCAAGAAAAATGAAAGCATTTGTTCACAAAAAGCCCTGTAAAAGAATGTTTGTGATGACTTTGTAAATAATAGTGAAAAACAATCCTGATGTCAACCAAAGGAGAATGTATAAATAAGCTGTGCTATATTCATACAAAGGAATATTACTCTGTAATATAAGGACAAAATGGATGAAATCTGGAAATTCTATGCCAAGTGAAAGACAACACAGAAAAGTACATATTATATGATTCCATCTGTAGAAAATCCTAGAATGGTATAAACTAACTGCAGGTCATAGAAATCAGATGAATAGTTGCTTCTGATGGGGATTGGGATGGGAAGTAGAATGGGACCGACTGGAAAGGGGCAGAGGGAACTTTCTGGGGTAGTAAAAATACTTGTCTTGACATACATTCATTAAAACATGCATTTACCATCTCAACATGTTACTCTATGTAAATTGTACCCTGATTAAAAATCACAGAGGTAAGTTATGGTAAAATGAGAATTTCGGCTGTGTAAATACTTTATAAAAATCTCATTTAACTAAAAGCACAGCATCTGGAAAATTCTACCAACAGTACATTCATAGTTGAAATTGTAAAGAAAGTAGGGAAAGGAGCTGCTATCCCAGACAAAGCCTGACAAAAGAGAAGTCATCTGTTGGTAGTGTAGACATGATGAGTACTTTGGCAGGAAGCAATATGAATAGGATTCACTGAGATTCTGTTCCCCTACAGCCTATTTGGTCACAGTATATGGACATTCTTTCTCTAACCACCAAACTTCTAATTTGCTAAGTGGAGGATGTTAACAAGAAAATAACTGAATTTTCTTTAAAAAGGAAGGACAAGGAGAGGGTAGAAGGAAGCAGAAGAAGGGAAAGGAAGAGAAACAGGAAAAGGAGGAGGAGGAAGAAGAGCAAAGGTAAGAGCTTAAAGTAAAAAAGGAGATAAAGAGGCCACTAGAAGATACAAATTGTGAAGATGATCCAGAGGAAGAACAGTGCAGCCTTATGAGGAACATGATCAAGTGAAATTGGAGTGGGATGTGTCTCTTCATTTTTCTCTTCCTTTAAATCTTCAAGAAAATATCCATTACTCAGTAAATCATTTTTTCACCGGAACTCTATTTGAAGATTGCATGCCAAACATCAGTCTTGTTCCAAGATAGAGATGGGTCAAGAGTGGGGACCACCTGTGATGATTTGGGCCCTTCAGGGTTCCCTTCAAGTTCTTGTAGAATTTGTGATAGATAGAAGGCTGAGCTAGACTTGCAGATCAGATTTTAGAAATCCAAAAGGATCAGAGAAAAGTCATGAGTTAAATCTCTTAAGATATAGTACACTTTGAGGTATAGCCTCCCCCAAAAGGAATCCTGACCCCTAAAACTGCAAGCCCCAAAGAGGATTAAATAGGATAAAGCTCCAAGGGGGCCTTGTGGGTTACATAGGGGTCTCTCCAATGAGCACACATTGCACAAATTTAGAAAAAAGGGAAACACAGCCAAGAACACTTTTTAGTGACTTCAGCATGGCATTATAATAATGTAATAAGGGCTAAGGCTTGTAATAAACTGGGTCTATAAAAGTGCTAAAGAAAGCCAAAAGAAGGGAAGGGGCACTTTAAAATTTTTATGGTAAGAAAAATAAGGAAAGCAACAGGATGATTTTTCAGCTCGGGCATACAGAACAATAAGCTATAAGGGGAAGAATGGTAATAATCGTTTTAAGAGTTAACACTCACTGAATACTTCCTAAGTACCAGGCATGAAGCTAAGCGTTTTACGTTTACTATTTTGTATGATGCTTATAACAGCCCTGGGAGACCAATGGTATCATTAGCCTTACTTTAGGTTCAGAGGAACCCGAGGTTCACAGAGAGCAAGTGACTTTGTCTAGGTCACACAGCTAGCAGAAGATATGGGCAAAAGTCTGAATTCAGCATTCTGAGTCAAGAGCCTGCTCTCTTGGGCACCATGCGGTAATTTACCTCTCAAACTCTCATTGTTGCTGTTATTACTGAAATCCTTGTCTACATCTGAAAAGGGTAGAAACAACTTGGTTAAGATGGGATCAAAAATCTAAAATAGGCAAAGAGATCATGTAGCTTTCCAAAATAAAATTAGCCTCCTGTTCCAGGTAAATTACAGCCCAGAAAAGACAGGAAATGTAGATAACCAATGATTCAACTGCTGTTGAGATGGGAGAGAAGGGCCCAGAGGTTGGCTGTTTCCCTTTGACATTCAAACTAAATCATTCAACCCTCATCCCATGTGGCTGTTAGAAGGCCTGGCCCCACAGTGCCAATGAATGTCCTGAGGTTGGTCTCATCATCCTGTGGACCACTGATCCAGCTGACCCAGACGTCTTTGTCACATTCTCTGCAAATGAATTCATAAGATCCCCCAACCTTCCCCACCAAACTTAATTCTCACAGGTACCATCAACATTGTCAACAGGAGACCTCTCTTACTAAGCTATCGAGGTCAATCAACTATACTAGAGACTTAAAAAACCATAGGGAAAATGCATCACATAAAAACAAACTTGAAATTCAGCACTGAAGTTTAGTGGTCATGCTTCCACAGGGAATCATCTTGCATGGCCTTTCCAGCCCAAGGCCAGGTCTCCTGCTCCCATTCCCTGAGGACCAGCCTCCCGCACAGGGCCGTCTATCCTGGAGCAGGGGATAACAGCTTGGGCTCCAGACCCACACTCTTTGGATAAGAATCCTAGTCCTGCCATTGCAACTTCAGGCCAGCTACTGCTAACCTCACTTTATTCATATCCATGATGAGGATAATAATGTTCCTTATGGGATAGGGATGTTGTAAGGATTTTATGAGATTATACATTTAAAGCATTTATATGGCATGCACATCTCATAACAGTGTCATGAACAAAGTAAGCATCAGCAAATATTAATTATTTGTACTATTTCTGGTCATGAACGATCCAAATCTCCACATCTACAGCTAAGCCATCCAGTATGTTAGTCAGGTGCCACGTATGTACATACAGCTAAGGAATGTGAAATGTGGCCAGTCCAAAATAGGAGAGAAAGTATAAAACAAATACAAATTTTCAAAACATGATTAAAAAAAGAATTTAAAATATCTTTTTTAGGCTGATTGCATATTGAAATGTATTTTAGCTATGTTGAGTTAAATAAGGTATATTATTACAATTAATTTCACTTGACCCATTTCTTTTTGCATTTTTAAAATGTGTACTAGGAAATTAAAAATTACATATGTGATTCACATTTGTGTCTCTCATTATATTCCTACTGGATAGTGCTGGTCCAAGGATGGTTCATGGAGCAACAGCAGAGGAATCTCCTGGGAGCTTATTAGAAATGCAGGATCCCCACTCCACCCTAGACATACTAAATCACAATATGCATTTTAAAAGATCCCCAGGTAATTTGCATGCTCATGAAAATCTGAGAAGCACTATCCTACAGGAAAATGAGTTAGCCTCCTCCATGGTCTCTATGGTAAGGAGGGGAATCCCTTTTTACTTTATTAAACAGAGAAGATGAGGTCCCATACTTGCATACTGGAAGACCCATTAAAATGCTCATCCCCCCACCTTTACCCAGAGAACTCTGTGTCTTCAGATTTGCTTTAAAATAGATTAAATGAGTAAATTTGGACATGGAAGTGGAAGGAGAAAACAAACCAATTTTGAATAATTGTTCACAAAGGGAAAGACAGTGGATTCCACCGTGTATTCAGTATAATAATAATTCCAGGCAAAATTCAAAAGCTTATTTTTAAATAGAAACCAAAAAGAAAGGAAATCACACTTCATTATGAAATTATTAGAGTTCATTAAGCATCCTTTATGATGAAAGAGTATGAAAATATGGCCCATGAGGAAAAAGTTGAAGACTAGGGGTATTTGGTGTAGAGAGAAAAATGTCAAGAGTATGGTGTGGCTATTTTTAAATTTTTGAAGGGTTTTTATATGAAAAATAGATTAATTTTATGCAGCTCCTAAGTGCAGAACTGGGGAAAATGGATGGAAATTAACAAGAAGCAACTGAATATAAGAGAATTCTATGTAATAATTGGAACTTTGCCGAGTAATGAATTAGTTATCACTAGCATGCAATATGAAACCACACTCAGTGATGCCTTAAGAAGAAATACTGTGTCAGGAAAATTTGCACCAGACAACCAATAGTGCCCCTTTGTTGGTTTGTAAGCTCCTGCCTGCCAAATCTTACAAGTTTATAAGGAGGCTTTAACAAGGTTCCGTCATGTATATTGTCCAGATAGTCTCAACATCACATCACGATCTCAAGGCTGGGGCCTTGGGTAGGTCTGGGAGTGAGGAAGGCAAGCGGAACCCACATTCCAAGGACAGAGAATGGGGTGAGGAGCCTCCAATCGCATGGGTCCAACTGACAGGTCAACCAGTGGTCACATCTTCTCTATGACCTTCCCCAACATCCCTTCAGATTATATTTACATTATGAGTCTTATTTCTCAGTTAGTAAAGGTAACAGAAATGGTCACAACAACACTGCTAAGGTTATACTTTGACTTCCAGGCTTAACTTGCATAAAGAAGTGAACAGAAGGTTAGCCTGGAGCTGAGAGACAGGCACTTAATTTTGGGCACTTAATAAATGTCTTGATACTATGTTATATGAACACAAGTAGGACAGTTTCCTTGTCTTACCAATAGAAAAAGGTCTATTTCATTATATTATCATTTTAAAGAAACACTCCCAAAGACAAATGTGTATGTGGCTTCTTTAAAAAGGAGGTGGGTTTGGGGAAGGGGTGGATTGAAAAATAAAACTCCTTTAAGAAGCCTTCTATCTGATATGAAAAGAAGAGCAAAAGAGGTTGAACCGTGACAACAGGGTCTAAATAATACCGTACAGAACGCTCTCCTCTGCTAAGGAGAAAATAAAAATCAGGAGAAAGTGTCAGTAAATTGAGCTTCAGCGTTTTAAGAGGAGAGTAAGCAGATTGATGGTGGCCATACAGCTGCCTGTCTTTCAGGCCTGAAGACCACCTCACACCATTTGGAAATGGAGTTAAAAACAAAAATCATCTTCACCTTTATAACAGGTTATAGACTTTCAAGGATCTTTGACCCAGCATTATCACAAGAGAAGTTTTCCGCAAGGTCATGAAGAAAAGCCATGTGGCTTATATACAAAATAAGAATAACCAGGAAACAGAAAGCCATAAAATCCGAGCTAAAAACAATCTGAGTTAGCAAGTCATTAAAAGCTCTGATGAGAAAGCTGTGAACTCCACACTGAGCCCCCCCATCTGAAGTTATTATCATTGGAAACAAGTTCTCGTAGGAGCTCTCTGCTTCCTGGGGCTTCTTTCCAGCCCCTGGAACTCGAATAGTTGTCAGATTTAGCAGGAAAGAAAATGTTAGACTAGTGAGTAAACAAATATGGGGGGGGTGATCAGTGCGAGTTAGAGAAGGTGCATGTTTTGCAAGCACATTAACTTTTAGGGCCAGGGGCATGGATGGAGAACTGTTAGAAGTCTAAAACCTACACTGACCAACTGTGAGAGCTCAGCAAGTTTCAGCTACTGCAGATCTCAATTTGCATATTTGAGGATAAAAATATTAAACTGTGTCAATCTTTCCTAACCTTCCCTATTGATAAGATACACACTATATACATAAAAAAAGTCTTACAAATTTCCAGGCCCACATTAGACCCACTGGATGGAATTTCTAGGGGAGGAGCCCAGAAAGGAATACGTTTAACAAGTACCATAGATAATTCATATCACCAGATTTGTTGGTAATTGCTTTTTACATGAAACTGAAATTCCCTCTCAGTTCCAAAATGCCATTTCTTTTTTTTTTTTTCTATTTGTTTCAAATAGTACTTTCTCATAACCTAAAGAGATAGATGTAGAAAGTTTCTATATAATCAAGTAATTACTTAAGTTAGTTTAATGAAGCTGTCAGTCTTAAAAATGATAGATGTAGTTGCAAGCTTTCTCCAGTCTAAAGAACACTAAAGGAGTCTGGCCAACCTGACTAGCCAAAAGAAAATTGCAGGTATAGAATGCAGAAGAAATAATGTATCTGTAGTGTCAATTCTATTTCTGTGAAAAGGGGACATCACAGAAACACGAAAAAGACTATTACATAAAAATAAGTTTGCTTCTGAATGTAACTAATTTTTACATTTATATTTCCCACTAGTATTTAGTGTACCTATGAGATAAGAATAAATATATTCTATTACCCCTACTTTATAAAGAGATAAATTGAAGCCCAAATTGGGTAACTCATCTGGCCCAAGGTTAAGTATCATCATCAATGGTACAGGTGGAATTACAATTCTGTTCACTTCATTCCCAGTGCAATATTTCTTTCCATATTATTTCATTTTACCAAAAAGTAATAACTATTATCTCCACTTTACATACATTTGAAAATTCCCACGATGAACTCTCCCCCCGCCTCCAAAAGATTGTTACTTTGAGATTAATAGGAGGCAACTGATAGACACAAATCTTTCATTCTCTGGAGTAGAATTCCTAGAATATTAGCTTTACAGGCCAACAGTCTGGGCAGAATCATTTTAAATTTTACATCTAAAAAAAAGTGCTGCAGAGAAGCTAAACTGTTACATATTTATTTTTCTATCCTTAACAAATTCTTCTCATAGCTTGTTGGATAAAGCTACACATCAATAGCCCAATACTTCCATAATATCTGTTTGCTTCAGGGAAATAGAGTATATATCCCAAGAGTAGGGGTGCTGTAATTTTCATAACAGAGAGTTCATTTTCTAAATGAAAGTAGTTGTTGCTTTTATTTTTTGGCGATAACACTTTCCTTTTATGAATTAACATCACAAAGTAGGGTATCAAAATATAAGGTTACTTTTGGACAATCAAAGATTTTGGAGGACATGGGGTATTTTATTGTTTCACATAGAAACACAGCTCCTGATTATAATTGGAAAAGTGGCATATCACTCACTATATGCAATCATTTTAGTTATATTTTAGTGGAAAAGGATATATTATTATATTTTTAAATACTTTATTTATTTGACAGAAGGAGTGAACACAAGCCGGGGGGACAGTAGTGGGAGAGGGAGAAGCAGACTCCCCACAGAGCAGGGAGCCTGATATGGGGCTCGATCCCAGGACCCTGAGATCATGACTTGAGCCACAGGCAGACGCTTAAACATCTGAGCCACACAGGCACCCTGGGAAGTATATTAACCAGTGTGCACGTGTGTGTGTGTGTGTGTGTGTGTGTGTGTGTGTGTGTGCGCGCGTGCGCGTGGGCATGCGCGCGCATGCGCACGTGAGACAATTTCTCCATGGATTTGTGATATTTCTGTGTATCTCGTCCTTAGAGATACTGATAGCTTTTGTTCCAGACTACCTTTCCAAGGATGTTTATATAGCAAATAGCCTTGGAAGAGAAGGATAATATCACTCTCTGGGGCAAAGGTTGCGCAGGTTTTCCTTCAGTCCCCTGGTAAAAGACTGGGATTTCTGAAGCTCAGTATGTCTCTCCTGCCACAGAAGTCACTTTGTGTGCAGGTGTCGTGTGGCCCTGCGGACGTGTGGCACTGTGGGAGCCGGGGCTTGAGAAACAAATAGAGATCTGGCTACTGACACTGCTGTGGGTAACAAACTGCCCTTTGCCTCTGAGCAGGGGGCTCGTGTCTTCCATCAATATCTATGGAACGGTTGCAGGCTAAGATGCTAGCTTGCAAGTAGGGTAATATCTGAGATGCCTCACAGTTCTTGACATGTGCGTATGTCAGTTATTCACATTTGCACTAACAAATAGCTCTTCCTACAATGGCTTTCTGTGATTCTCTTAGAACTGTTTGTCTCTCAATGCTTTCTCTGTGTGCGAAGAAATCCTGGAGAGTCACTTTTATGACTGATCATTTCAATTAAGGCACAGAACAGCCCTAGGAAATTTTTTTGAAAAATCAAAACTTCCGTCATGTGTTCTATTATACATTCCAAAATTCTCACATCTACCACTTTTTCTATGTCAAACTGTTGCAAGGGAATGCTTACGGCATGGTCTGTGGACTTCTTGCATTCAAATCAACTGGGATGCTGTGAGTGGGATGCTGACGTCCTCAGCTCCCAAATTTCAGGTACAGTACCAAATGCATGAAGGGTTAACTCTGAAAGCACTCATAGAGAACTCAGGAGACTGCTGTGTTCTCAATGACTGACTAAAGCTCAAGTAGGTGTTAACTGCCAGGGAGCTTAGATCCCTCACCCGCATGTTGGACTAGACGCAGGGCAGTAAGGTGTCCAGGCCGGTGCCTGGGTCATGCCCTATTCACTGCTCAACTTAACCCCTTCCAAGAGAGAACAGATCACACAATCCTGTTACTAAAAGATTTTGGCACTGGATCATATTCTAACATCTCATTTTACATATGAGAAAGCTGAAGTGTTTGCGTGTCAAGGCATACTCCTTTCCTCCTCTAGGTTGTTTGCTTTTTAATCCTATGTCTTAAAAATGCTTTTTACACACCTGTAACAGAACATTCATTGTATTAAACCCACATGATTTGTTTTTATGCTTCTCTCTTCAAATTGGCTTTGACGTCCTAGTATTTAAGGTTGATTTGTTCATCCCTCAATCTCTAATATTTCATACAGTGTCTAGCCTATGGCAGGGCTTCAGTGCATGTGTGAATGCACAGAAAAGCAAAGCCGTCTGCGTCTGAAAAGGAGAAAATCAGCTTACTGAGTTCGTGCTGTGCATCAGGCACTGCACTATAATTGTTTCTCCTTTAAACACAGATCATCTCACTTAATCTCGACAAGTCTGTTGGAATCTCCATGTTACGAATGAGAAAACTGGACACTTAAAGAGGCTGCATGACTTGCCCAACATCACATGGCCAGGAAATGGGGGAGCTGGTGCTCAAATGTGGCAATCCCCACTTCAGAACTAAGTCTGTTCTTATTAAGCTAACTGGACCACTGTACCCCTTTACATCATACCACATAATCCATATATTCATAAGGATGACCCTCTTGTTTCATTTTAATAAACCCCAAGTATTATTTATTTCTCAGAAGTGGGAGGGGTTTGAGTAGGCAGAGTACGGCCATCCAAACATGGCTAAATCTTACTGTCTACCACCTGTGAATATGAGGTTATGTGGCAAAGGGAAGTTAAGGTCGTATGGAACTGAGATTCCTGATCGGCTAACCTTGAGACATGAAGATTATCCTGGATTATCAGAGTGTATCCAATGTAATCACAGGGCTCCTTATAAATGGAAGAAGGAGGCATGAGAGTCATAGTCAGAAAGACATTTGAAGATGGTTATGTTGCTAGTTTTGAAGATAGAGGAAGGAGTCATGAGCCAAGAAGCCCCTTGGAGCAGGGGGAACACACCCCTGCTGGCATCTAGATTTTAGCCCAGTGAGACCCAATTGGACTTCTGACTCCAGCACTGTAAGGTAATCAATTTGTGTTGTTTTAGGTCATTAAATTTGTGGTAATTCATTACCACAACCATAGGAATAATACAGGCGGATGATTAATAGGAAATAAGGCCTGTGCCAGAGACAGCGAGCTGCCCCTCAAAGATTGGCATTTCCCTTCCAAAGCACACAGCTGTTGCTAGAAAGGTGGCCGCTCAGACAGACGTCCCACTTTCCAAAGGCCTCTCATCCCCCTGTCCTCTCTGCACTGAGACAGGGACCATGACTAGTCTCTTCAGTGGACTGTGGAAGTGTCTTAGCTCTAAATCACAATGCTTAAGTTCTAGGTCTGTGATTCTCCTGTTTGCTGTCTAGATGATGCAATGCTAGCTTTTAGCCACAAGATGGAAACTCATGCACAGGACGGCCAGCTAAACTGGCCTGAGTGGCTGAACTAGAATGAGTGGAAGGGGCAGTGGAGCAAGGGGAGGCTGCAAAGGTAGGCAAGGGCCAGATCATACATGGCTCCATGAGTGATGTTAAAGTAGTTTTGATTTAGAAAAAGTCACTGAAGTCATTTTGCATGGGAATCATACACTCAGATAAGCTTTCCTAGAAGGTTGTGTTGGCAGGAGTATGAAGAAGAAAAATAATCACAGCTAACAGTTATTAAGTGCTTATCATTTAAGGCTCTGTTCTAAGTGGTATGTAAGTGTGTGCACGTGTATGTTCATTTGATGAGCCAGGAATTATCACCATTTCTATCAAACAGATGAGGAAACTGAAGTTAAAAGTATTAACTCATCCAAGATTACACAGCTTATAAGTGATAGAGTAAGAATTTGGACAGAGGTAGTAGGTCTGCAGAACCCATGCCCTGAACCACATTAAACAACCCCCCTCTATTTAGAAGAGGTAAGGGTAGGAGGAAAATCAGCCAGGAAACTATTACAGCAGTTCATGTGAGAAATAATGCTAGAAGAGGAAATAGATAAGTAGAAGTAGAAGTAACAGGATGTGGTGCTAGAGTGAACATGGGCAAAGAAGTGAATGACAGTAAAATATCAAGGATGTTGCTCAGGTTTCTAACATAAGCACTTGGCAGGAAGAAAGGCAATTTTCCAATCCTGGAACACTGGAAAAGGATCTGCTACGGGATTGTGCAGGATAATGAAGAATCTGGGGGAACACTGAATTTAAAATGCTATATATTATTTACATAGAACTAGCTGGGTCCAGTCCTGAGCTCCGAGTCTAGAAAGAATTTGGACACCTTGGATACATATCACCAAGAGTCAGAAATAGACTTAGTCTTAGAAAAACAGTTCTTAAAAGAATAAAATAAACTGTGATTATATATTCCATATGGAGACCCACAGAATGTTTGAATGACAAGTGGCACCGCAATTCAGCTGGTGTTTCAGCTTTTCCGTTGACGTGGGGGCATTGATTCTCCACCCCCTCCCAGTATGCCCGAGAAAATGGCCAGACGACACAAGGGGTCCTTTAACCCATCTTAAGCACAAAGAGGTCTTCCTAAGCAACTGCTCTCTGGAGGACAGCACCTGATGACAAATTCAAGTAGAACATGGAAAAAATGCTAAATACTAGGGCAAGTTGAGGAGGAAACTGTGAAACTTTCCGGCAGGAAGAGTTGGACAATGACCGGATGGTTCTTCTATATCCTCCTTACCAGGGCGCTCACATATTCAACAAGGCTGGAGAAATAGATTTGGAAGGAGTAACTGTTTCAGAAATTGCACTGCCAAGAGGAACCTCATTACCTCTTGGCTTGGTGTTCATGAAAAATCTAATCCAGCTGACAAAACGAAGTTTAGTAAGACACCCAACTAAAGATTGTAAATGCACTAGTCTCAGCATGTTTTTCTAAATGCAATCTTCTACCCTGAAAAGGAGACTCTAACTGTTCATTAATGAAGTGCAGGTGTATGTGAACAATTGAAATAAAGGGAAAAGGTGTTCCAAAGTGAAAAGAAATGCCTAAAACAGAAGGGTAAGACTATATGCAGGGGCTTATTCATTTGCTCAAGAAATACCCGTTGAGCTCTTACCTGCCTTTGGCCTGGCACGGTGCTAACTGCTGTGAAGTCTACCACAGTTACTAAAACTGTTGCTGCTCTCAAGATTTATGTGAGATGAAAGAAAGAGGGAAGGACAAGGAAGGGGAAGAAATGAAAAAAATTGGATGATGAGGAAGAGAAAATATATAAAAGAAGAGGAAGAAAAATGAGGTTGGGGGAGAAGCGAGAAGGAAATGAAAGACAAAAAGAGTTGTTTACAGCCCCTGCCGTACAACAGGCTGGTACCAGGTCTCATCTAGACTAGAAGAGTAAATCCTTAACAACAGGATCTCTCTTTCTTTCATTTGACACATCTTCATTGTTTTGCCGTGCCTGAGCCCTCTAGAAAGCAGAGCCTGCAATGAGAATTTAGGTGTTGACACTTTATCTGAGAGGTACCAGCTCAGGACACAGTGATGGAGAGAAAGCGGGAGGAGCAAAGCAAGGGAAATATGAAGAAATGCTATGTGATGTGTTACTAGGCTGGCTACCATTTTGCATTAAACCACACAGATGTATAGCCAGTTTGTGTACTTGGAAAACAAAATTTCTCTGGAAGGACTGCAAAAATATATTGGAATAATATACAGGTGCACTAGAAATAGCCTGGCTCCTTCCTCAACCCTGTTTCCTTCTGTGACGGTTCACACCCTAAGGGGCTAAGTCTCCTCCACTTCCAGGTTGCAACACCTTAGCCCCTCAGCTGCTCCTCAGGAAGCCAGAGTCCCCACCTCACAGTGTGGCGTCGTACCCGAGGCTGAAGTAGATCCACGTGCTTATAGAGCATCAACCAAGAGAAAGAAAGAGGGTGGGGAGGAATCTGAGAAGGGGCAGAGCTTGGATTCAATTCAACTATCTCTTCTGTGCCAGAGAAGGTGCTGAGTGCTGGGGAAACAACAGTGAACGACAGATGGGACCCTGATTTTGCATAGCAGCCTGCTTAATGGTACACAGTGAGAACGCAGTGAGATAAAGTGCTTTTGACCACTGAGAACCAGAGACCCTATGTGGTCTCTAAAGGTTCCCAGAAGGAGTGATTTCTAAGAAGTAGTTGTGAGACAGGTGACAGGCCAGAGCCAGGAAAGAGGTTTGTGTTGAAGGTGGGGGATCGAGAGGGAGACAAAGGATAGTGGTCTGTGGTCAGACAGAGACTGGTTCCCAAGGCCTAAAAAGCTAAAGAAAGGGTGATGTATTGTTGGAGCTCAGGGCACTGGATGGGGATAAAGAAGGTAATAGTGTAATTCCTCCAACCTCAGGATCTGTTCATTATAAGGCCTAATACCATAGCCTAGAATTCCACCTGACTACCCTAAATCCACAGCACTTACCTTCAGCTGCCCCATATTCATGTCCAACTTTATTATTGGTTTTGCTCTAAGTATGTTCTATGCCATTCTACTTCTTGCCTTTACTCCAATGGTTTGTTTCACCTGGGATTCTGTCCCCTTCACATGAACACCTGTCTAAACACCTGCCCTTCTTTTATGTCCATGTAAAAAAAGTCTTCTTCTTCATGAACCTACCCTATGTTCCCCAAATCCCACTGCTTTAATCTTTCCTTCCCTAAAAATCTTCATTTTCTCCTAAAGTACTTACGTCACCCTATGTACTTATTCTTTGACTGATGCATCTACCCTCCTAGACCATTGAAGATCAAAATTGAAACAGATGGACATAAATAATTTGAAGTCATTTATGGCTTCTATAATCTTTTTTCCTCTGGAGAACAAGAGGAATATATTTAACTCTGGAAATTATTCAGAAATTAACTACTTTGTGTCAAAGGCCAAGATCATTCAGCAAAGCCACTGTTTGAGCCCAAGCAGACCTCCCTGGCCCAGTGACCCTCCTTGTTTTCTCCTTTGTATTCCTTCTTAATCTTTCCTCATGGGCCATTTCCCTCACTTCATTATCCTCAGATCTTCCATTTTATCTGATTCCATTCCAGGCCCTCTGGACCACCTGGGCTTGGCAAGGAATGCTGATATCCAAACAGCATATCATTTTGGTTTTGAATTATTTGGTACTGAATTATAAATTTTGTTGTGCTGATTTTGAAAAAAATACATCATAATATATTGCATGAAGAAGAACATGTGTTCTTCCTCTTTAGAGATCAAATTAAGCAAGACGTGCATGTCATCTGAAAGGCCCATTTTTCCACAAGTCATTTATTTTTCCCAGGTGTAGTCACTACTCAATGCTAGGCTTTCTCCTCAAATATCCCACCTCTATCATCTGTCCAAACCAGCTCCCTCCTGTTCCATTTCAATCATATGAATTATATCTAGTGCTAAATAAATTAAGACATTTTTAATGTCAAGAACAGCCTGATAATTCAATGAGTCATAAAATAAGAACTCTTCAATATTTCTGCTAAGCACTGTAATTCAACAAACATTTGCCATATCGCACTAAAACAAGTTTGTTATACTTGATTTAAAAAAAAAATCACTAAATTGAGATACAGAAGCAATGAAATGGAACCAGTAGAAATGAATCTCAATTTAGGCTCCTGGTGAACTAATTGCCTTTAAATATCTAATACTCTTTTTCTAAACTTTTCTCAGCTTTCACACTTTTTGGGAGAATGTTTGGAGAGAATATTTGAAATATAAATATGCATATATTTGAACTATACACATACTGACTTTCTCCTACACCTATAAACCCAATAATTGACGATGTCTCCAAAGTAGAATGATTACAATTGTCTTCTACCTTTTGGTCTCATATGAACTGCCATCAAATAGCCTATTGTTAATTAGCAAATATTATTTCATCCAGTTATCTCTTTTTCTCTGTTAGCATAAAGCAAGAGAAAATGCTGTAAACACATTTCTCTTCTAAGAGTCAGCACTAAAGGAAGTTCTAAGAGCATTTTTTCCTTAAACTTTATTCTCACACCAAAATGAGTTTATTGACTTTAAAACCAATTTCTAAAGATAGGCTCTCAAATGACGGTGGAATAGGTATCTCCTTCAATTGCCCCTTCAGAAATCTGTTCATCTGTTCATGATGTAAATTACTTTATTTCATATCTTAAAAACTTCTTGGATAACCAGATAGGTTTGGAAGTAGGACATGAGCACTCAAGAATTCTCTTGGTATACTGACATTAAAGCATTCTTTTGACAGGTAAGAACATGAGATTTCTTCTCTGCTTAAAAACCTGCAGTGCAGAAAGAAAGGCTGTACCTATATCTCAAAAACAAAGTCTCACCTCCAGAATAGCACAAAAAGCCTAGATTTCCAGTGTCACTGTCACTTCCTTATTCCCTGTGCTCCCCTCACACCAATTCACATGCTACCACTAAACACAAATACCTCCATTCCTTTCCATATGTCCCCTCTGCCCCCAATGAGAACATTCTTTCCTAATGATCCTACAAACTCTCTTTAAGCAGTACCTCCTTTATGAAGATAACACTCAAATATCATTAAATGGTTTTAGCCATATTACATATGTAATGATTACATTACTCATAACACTATAGCATAATTGCTAGTTCAATTGTTGTTCCAATTAAAAAAAAACTATAAAATAATGAGGGGCACCTTCATCATATCAGTGTCTAGTACACAGCCTAAAACATAGCTGGCACTTAATGAAATACTGAAAAAAAAAAAAAAAAAAGACTGTGATTTTTCAACCACTTTTTACTCACCAAATCAATATATTTAAAAACAATGCAATGAAATAGAAGACAGGAACAGCATTCATGTGGCTTATCAAAGTTCTATACAGGTCAAAATTAAAATCTGCAACCCAAACATATTAGGTCTCCATACACTACTTAGACCCAAAATACATTAAGTCTCCATATACTACTTAACATTTCAGAACACATTCCCTTATCTGACCATGTACTTCCTTAATGTCAACTCTGGTCCAACACGATAAAGATGTAGGACTTTCAAGAACTACTTAATCTTACTGGAGTTAAGGGAGCAACTAATGCATTTAACAACTCAAAGCTAACTGTGTCCCATCCTTAAAAGAGCTGTGTCCATTTAATGCCAAATAATGAATCTGAAATAAGAAAAAAAATCAGGAAAGGTTCTTCTTAATTGCAACCACACCAATACCTTTCCCCAATTTTTTATTTAGGGTTTCTTTTTTTTTTGGGGGGGGGGTTCTTCCTCAATACGCTCTATGTCATTTCACTCCATATTTGTTGCTATTTCAGTCTCTAGGCCATGTTTTCATGAATGGAAAATATGTATGTCCCAGTCTTTATTAGATTTTGAAGGTGTGTTCTTTATTTCAATGATTTATCTCCTGAGAAACGATGCTTGAATGCAGGCTGAGTGGCTTTAATTTCATTTGAGAAAAGAGGAAGAAGAAAATGGTCTCACCAAACCAAACTTTTAGACTTACAGGTAAGCATCATTCTTGCTGGTATTTCTGAATTATACAAGAGAAGCACAATTCTCTCTACAATAACTGGTAAACAAAATCATAAATACTCTTCTATATTTTCATTCCCAATTCTACTGGCTTGGCTACTATTGCAGGTAATGCTTCTCATATTGATTGTTACAGCACTTTGGCTGCATTTAAAACATCACATGAACACTGAACAAAAGAACTAGGTAAATATGCCATAGGTATTATGCCATTTCTCTAAGCACCATGAATTGAGGTCAAATGGGGAATGGTATGTCTAAGTGGCTAAGAACAAACTCCACCTCAGCATCCAGCCTGTGGAAGAGACTTAGAGGCACTTGGGAGAGAATTAACATTCTTTTTGGTTCCTACCCCCCACCCCACCTCCCACATTCTGGAATTTAGATTCTATTTCATTCTATTGCATGAGAGATCCATGGAAATGGGTCTTGGTTTGGGGGTTTGTTTTTGTTTGTTGGTTGGTTGGTTGGTTTTGGTTTTGGTTTTGGTTTTAGTTTTGGTTCATGGGTGGTGGTGGTAGTGTTTTCCCCAGGGTAGTGTTCCTCTAAGATCTCAAATGCAGAGCACCAAATTCACAGTGAATGGTAGGATTTTATAGGGAAGAAACATCAAGCAACTTCACTCTAGAGATTAAAGAGCGTATCCTAGAGTCTAAGGAAAAATTAACCTGTGGGAAAGTCAATTGTCATTGAGGAGAAGAGTTTCCAAAATCAATGCTATTAAAATTCCTTCTCCCTCTACAATCTAACATTAAAAAAAAAGAAAAAAAAGCCAATGTTCACAAAAACTGAAATGTAAAACCTGTCACCAATTTTGGCCTTTATTACTGCTTTAGCAGAAAAGGTTAGAAATATTTAAATCTGGCCTCTTTAATTGGGCAAACACACTGGTCCCTTACAATCGCAATTCAATTGTTCTCTTATGTTTAACCTGAGCCAAAAGAAATTCTCAGATGTGTCAAGGTATATCTATAAGTGATAACAGTAGGAAATTAAGGCATTTACAAGAATGGAAAGTAATAGCTGAACAATCTTTCCTGTTCACTTCCACACAAGAGCAAAACAAAGCCTTGGTTAATGACTACCAAGATTGTAGTAAGTTATACCATATCTTTAATGCAATTGCTGACCCCTGAAAAACCCTAGACCTATAGACAATAGTAAAAGGGAAGAAAAAGAGGTAGAATAAAAAAAATTACCAAGGTCTGAAAGAATAATCTAGAGTTCTTTATCTAAATTCTGTTATTTCAAAGTCAGAGAAGTAAGCATAGTCATGTTCTACCCTGGAAGAGAAAGTGTATACATTGTCACTTTCCAGAAGTGACATTAGATGAGGAAACACTGTAACTTTAATTGCCCAAGCAAACACTAAGCAAACACTAAGGATTCTATAAAGATGATCCCTCTATGAGTGAGAGGGTGAACTTTCCAAGGTTATGGTCATAGATCCCTCTGGAATGTTGAGAGGCTATGTCATAAAAAAGAAAGAAAGAAGGAAGGAAGGAAGGAAGAAGGAGGGAGGCAGGAAGAACCCGGTATGAAAAGCTTTATAGGGTAAAATGCATGCACTTTCATATCAAGAAAGTTTGCATCATGCCTTCATAACCAAATTCTACAGTAAAGGATTTATGTACATACTCAGGAAAACATTCCCACCTTGACTACTGCAGAGGGCACTGCCATGTCCCCCAATGTGGCTGAAACAGCCCAGATATTCTTCTGAAGCAGAAGCAGTACTGCTCACTTTTGGCTTTCAATCAATTGACTTAAATAACCCTGGGCCAGTTTTTCAGTCCCTATCTGCTATCACCGTCTCAAACTCTGGAACAAATGCACTCCTGCTGAGACCGTACCTGCCTATCAGAAGCCTAAGGGGGAGAACGTTCTTTTTCCTCCTCCTCTGTCTCCTTTCTCTTCTCCTTTCCACATTATTTGAAACTTGCCAGTGAAACTAGGTCCTCAACATTTGAAGGTGACATGTCTGTAGAAATTCCTACATTCACAAATTCATACAAACAACCCTCTTGGGAGAAAAAAAAATAAAACAAAATAAGAATGCTACTAATTCATGACCACTCCAGTCTACCAGCTCCCCTCAGCTTGTAGCAATTATTTTCGCTACAGCGCTTAGGTGTATTTTTTCATTTAATTTTCACAATGATCCTTTAAGGCTGAAGCTATTATTATTGCTATTATTTTTAACTATTCCCAATTACTGCAAGTAGCAAAACTTAGGACTGGTTTGTAAATTCTCAACAAAACAAATATTAAATCTGTGAGTGCTGAGGGTCCATTATATCAAGAAGAATATAAGGAGATGGTGTTGGAGTTGATTTCCCTTCCAATCAGTAGCACCATCTGTCCCTGAAACTGGCTGCCTACCTTCCTTGGCCTTCTGTGCGGTGGACGCTGGTGTGCTCTGGGCACAGTATACGTCCCGTGTCTGGATCCCGCCTCCACAAACGGGTCCCGTCACATGCCAGTGGGGGTCCTGCTGCTCGAGGAGAAGAGAGACTTGGCATTCTTTCCATTCAGAGGTCCTCCAGGAATACCTGGATTTATTTAAAAGAAATTCGATTTATTTAAAAGAAGATGAACAAGTAAGGAAAATATAAGATTCTAAAGAAAACATAAGTCATGACATCAAATGTACATAATAATCTCTCTTTCTAGGGCCAAATCTTCACCTATGGATAAAGAAGTCAATTGGCGTTGGGTACTAAATCCCTTTTATTTTCTAGGGGGAAAAAAAAAATCACAGCTGCCTCTCATGGTAGCAGTATGGGATGAGAGGAGTGAAGAAAGGAAAAATGGATAAATAGGTTGTGTCTCAGCCCTGAAGCCATAAGAGAGTGAAGAATCAGAAGAAGAAGATGGAAACCAGACGAGCCTGTTCCATAGCGGCTGACCTTGACATGGGGCATCACTTCATAGACTTCTAGATGACTATGTGAATGTCATGTGAAATGACTATGTGAATGACTTTCACAGCCTTCTGAAATTAGTAGTCGTGTGTGAATGTGTAAAGTTGGGGATATATGGTTTTAAATGGGTAGAGATGACGAACTTTTCAACCTCCTTGGTATAGCAAAGTATTTCTACTTATTTGACTCCATTGGCATAAAGGCATACACACTAAAAATGAGTTAACAATGTGACACTGTATATAACTGATGAGTACTTTTTTATCTATGCAGAAATGTTATTTAAACTTAGGAATATATCTTCCTGGTTTATAAGTGGTTAAGACACATAGTAATACACACACACACACACACACACACACACACATAAGGGGAGAAAACACAACGGAGTTTGTATACAACTTGCTGAAAACAAAACAACCATAACAACACTGCACTCAGACCTGGAGAATTATTTCAGACAGAATTTCCTTGTGGGGATTATTACAAATTCTTCAAGCCCACAGCATTAATAGAACCCAACAGCATTCACATAAATACCAATAGTCTCATTAACGTCTAGAAAAATAAACAAAACCTTAGAACATTCTCATAACTGCTATCCCATTTCAGATTTGAGGAAAAACTTCTCAGCTTTGTGATTGCTTAAAATTAAAAAAAAAAAAAAAACAAACCAGCAATAAAAGTAAGTGTGTGTCACCAAAACCCTGGCCTTACAGAAACTAGCATAAAATTGAAATCAAGTCACAGACATCAAAATAAGAAAGCAAATCTCTAAGAAACCTAATAGTGATCAAACTCCTTCACAATGCATGGCCTCACTCTAAAAAGCTTGAGAGCTGACAATCGTAAATCTTATAAAAAGTCTATGGTAGAAAGAGGATTTGGACAATCCTGTGGGGTTTGTTGTGACACAACTGTTCTCCCTTGGCTTCCGTACTTCATTTCTGCGTGGTTCTCCAAGACTGGAAACTTAGTCAGTCGGTGGGGCAAGACTTTGGAGTGCAGGTCTTGCTTAGGCAGGCAATATGGACAATAATCTGCTTCCAATTTCTGGACATGAGAGACCAAGAAAAGTTTGGTTCTTCCCAGAGGCAGGCCTTCTCCAGAGGTCAAGTTCTGAAGCCTCTTCTCCTCAAAGTTCTCATCTTGTTCTCCATGGTCACTCAAGCAGAAGGCTTTTCCCTCAGGGCAGGTGGCTCAGGGCAGGTGGCTCCGTATTCCAGGGCAAGGTGCAATGAGGTAAGAATTTGTTGTGGGGGATGGTTACCAAGGGCTCACTTCGGACCCCCTTCCTCCACAGGTTGCCTAGCAGAAGAGCTCCCTGGCAACTAAGGAGGGGGTCAGATACAGCAACTGAGTAGGAGACTCCTACGATATAATTAGCAAATAAGGTAGGCAAAAATGGAACGTGTGGTATAGACAACAGGCATGATTTACAGCTTAACAGACCTGTGCCCTGCCACTTACTAGGCACATGTGACCTTGGCCCAGTTCTGCTTTCTCTTCTGTAAAATGGGTATAGTAATGCCAAATGCTGAACATAGCACATAACAAATGTTCAATAAATGCTAATTCCCTTTCTGCTTATGTCCTTCTGCATGTACGTTTTGTTCCTTGCTTCCATAGAAAACACACACACACACACACACACACACACACACACACACACACATCAATGTTTTAGTATGAGGATTTAATTGATATCATCGAGTCCTAATGTTAGAGATCCAGGAACACCATGGCCTAACTTCTAGCAACCAAAGTTCAGCAAAGAGCATAAAAGAAACATAGTGTTCAGAATTACAGCAAGTTACAGCAATTTGTTTGCTTGTTTGAAAGGACTGGGCCACACTGTATAAATAGCTTTTTCAATTAATTTATCGTGACCCTAGAAGAATTAGCAGTGGAAGAATTTTGGAAGTCATTATGGAAAAAAATGAAAAGTTTAATGACTATGGTTTTATATAAAGTAACAAAAACCCTGTCGGTAGCTCATTAACCAACAGCACCCAAATTCCATTCACTGGCAAAACTATAAATTCTCTAAAGAAATATAAGGCATTTATCACTATCTCAATTGTTCACCACCTCAGAGCAAACACCAACCCAGCAAGCAACAGAGGGAAAATGCTCACCAGGAAAGGACTTCTATATTCCTTTTTTAAATGCCTGTGTTTCATAGTCTTTCCTCATCCTCTTTGTTTCAAAAGCATTACCTATGTTTACTCACAAATCACCCCGCGACCATGAAAACTAAACATCCCGAACTCCCTCAGTCTGGGAAAGTGCCTCCAGGAACTGACAGAATGAGGAATCAAAGGAGTCTTCCTGGCTAACAGTACTCACTCTGTCCTTTAGAAGCTGTTACGGCAGTGGTCCTCCAGTCTCCAGACAAGTTGGCTCCCTGACTGCCTGGGACATTCCTTTCAGCAGTGAAGTCCATGTCAAAGACCTTTTCCACCCTCTCTCTCCCAACAACTCTGTTGCTTTTTAACACACCCTCATTTTGTCCTTTTGGTTAGGAAGGAAATATGGGAATCTCAAAGGCCAGAGTCCTACCTCCTGTGGGTACAGGGCACTTTGAAATCCACTGTGGAAATGCGTCAAGTAGATGAAGAGAGCCATGGAATGAAAGACATTAGTCAATCCCCATCGTACAAATGTGTAAGGATCCATTTGCTCTTTTCAAAAGTTCTGGCTGAACACGATAGCCAAGGCATTGTTTGAGCTCCTAGAGTATCATGACATATCCTTCAAGTAATAATAACAACAACCAATACCTTCTACATGCCTATTCTGGGCCAGGTACTGCACTAACAAATTGAGCCGTGTAACCTCATTAAATCGTCCCAACAACTCTATGAGGAAGATATGGTTTCCCCTTTTACAGATGGGATAATTGGAATACAAAAGAAGTAATTCTTCCAAGATCATATAAGTAATTGGAAGAGCAAGTTTCAAAGTCAGATTCATCTGACTCTGAAGCACATCTTTTTAATGAAATGACAGACAAAAATAGTGAATGGCAAACCAAAGAAACTTGATCAAAGGATATAGAAAATAAGTTCAGTTGGCAATAGGTAGCTACCTGCTCAGGTATTACAAAGACAAGTAAATCTTGGTCTTGGTTTGAGGAAGTGTGTTCTGGATTGAAGCAAAAAAACAAAAACAAAACAAACAACCAAAAAAAAAAAAAAAAAAAATCCTTCCCTCTCCCTTTGTTGGTGACAAAGACCTTGCCAGTGACAACTAACTGAGACTATCTGACACTGCCAAAATATATTTTTTTCTTTCAGTCTCAAACAAAAAATACATTCTGAGAATATTTTACAGCCAATTTATAATTAGAGCTCTGTGGTTACACAGGGTCAGATTAGTACTTTCAGGATATAACTGTAAGTTAAAAAGAGCAATAATATATAAGCCAAATAAAATAGTCTCTAAGGGTAAAAATTAAAATTCCCACAAAAAGTTAAAGAAGATAAGTTTTTAAAGAGGACTGAAATCAAATTCTCCACACTGCTCTGTGACAATTCTAAATCTTAGCTAAACTTGTCATGATCCATTCATGTGAAAACTCCAATATGCCCACTATTAGTGAGACAGCATAGTGACAGCGTCTCTGGGACTCCCAACCTCTGAGAAGAGAAATGCTGATAACTCAATACTGAATGCACAGGGAAAACAACTTATACAAGGGCATTTTATTTAACATACAGATCTGTAAGAGAGACTGCAGGCAGGGGGAGAGCTAAAAAACAAGACTCCCTAGAAAGAGAAATAGGCCTGCCCAAATAGTAAGTGTATCGCTTATGCAACCATACATCCATTCATCCTTTCAATAAGTAATTCCTGAGCTCCAACTATGTGCCAGGCAAGATTTCAGATAATAGAAACGCACAGCAGTGAGCAAAACAAAGCTCCTGACCTTGAGAAGACTGCCTGCTAGTGGAGCAGACAGACAGAAATGCATCATACATAACATGGCATCAGATAATGAGGAGAAGAGATGGATGAGGAGAGCTATTTCAGTACTATGACCAGGGAAGTCTTCCAAATCCTGAAGAACATGAGGCAATGAGCACAGGAATGGCAGGGAGCATTCTAGGCAGAGAAGAGAGCATATCCAAAGTTCCAGGGTGTAAGAGTACTTGGCACTTCCTAGGACATCACAGAAGCCAGGATGTCTGGGCCAGGTGGGTCAGGATAAGAGGGAAAGGAAATGAGGAGTAGTCAGGAGTCAGGCTATAAAGAGCCTTGTAGGCCAGAGTTAGGACTGTGAGAGTTATTCCATATGAGCTAGGAAATCATTGCAAAGGTTTGAAGAGGACAATAATCTGGTGTGATTTTAATTTTTAAAGGATCACCCTGGCTACTGACTGAAGAAAAGACCATGGGGGATGTAAAGAAGAGAGACACATTTGGAGGACTTTGCTCATCTAGGAGGGATGATGGTGGCTTCAGCTGGGCGGTCACAGCGAATGTGGTGAGAAGTGACCAGGTTCAGGATATACCGTGAGGTAGGGACAGCTTCTAATGGATTAGGTATGGATGAGAGAGAAAGGGAGGAATGAAGAATGATTCCAAATTATTTTTTCCCCAAGTATTAGCACCACAATTTTTTGGCTGTGAGTTCTTAAATGAGATGGCCCAGGAATGGGGACAAGAATCCATTCCTTACTCTTTCTACCCTCTCCCGTTCCATTTGAAGAATAGGATATCAGGGCAAATACTGTAACTGCGAAATTCAGTTTTTCTTCATTTACCTTCTAGAATCTGCTTTCCAAATCCTTCTCTCATCATGCCTGAAACTCAGTGCCCAGTCTCCTCATATGTTCCCCATAATGTAAGTCTCCTCTTAGGAAATGGTCAATAAACGATATATATTAAAAGTTAGGCGTGCACTTGTCAAGATGAGCACCGGGTGATGTGTGGAATTGCTGAATCACTACATTGTACGCCTGAAACTAATATAATACTCTATGTTAACTATACTGGATAAAATAAATTTTAAAAAAAGTTAATATTAAATATGTTATCATTCTAAGGAGGTGCATGCAGCTTAAAGAAGAAACCAAGGTTGAATCGAAGAAAAATTTCTAATGGTAGAAATACATATTGCCATTAAGGAATGTAGGATACAAATTCTGGACTAGGAAAAGCAATTCAAGGGCCCCAAATTCAATTGTCGAGATAACCAGTTTGTTTTCTAGACAGTGATGTTGTCTAATTCAAAGAATCCTGTACTCAAACTATTCTTCAAATGGAAGGGGGGAGGGCAGAAGGAGTAAGGAATGGATTCATCGCTGTGAAGCAATGAGTAGAGACATCCTAAATTAGTAAAGCCAAAATTAGAAAAGTAGGCACAGTTAGTGACTATTTTTAAAAGACCTCCATCCTGCTAATGTGACATAAAGTGATTCTAATAGCAAAAGGATGGCAGGTCCATCAGAGTTTTATAGCAACCTCTGCCCTTTGGAATGTATGCTTTATCACTTTCACGAGGCTTGGAATTGCTTACAAAGAGTGGATTTCTTTTCTCCTTCTAAAGACTTGGATTTAAAGCAAAGCAACATGGAATAGAATCTTAAGTAACTTAATGATGACAGATTGAAAGAATAATTGCATTCGTTAATGGTCATGTTTTGACTAAGCACATATAGATTTGCAAACACTCTTGGAATTGAAACCCTAGTGCAAGGTATTCAAATTAAATGTGTGTATATTAAAAATCAGAGTACTGCAGCATGACTAATTTATGATAATGTCTGTTGTCCTTTTGAAGTTGTAAATGCATTTAGAAAAGAATTAACGTCATTTTTTGCTGAACAGACGACCAAAATAAAGGGAACGGATCAAGCTTTATATATTTTATGCTCTAGTAATTTTTTATTGAATAGAGTGGGACTATTGATTATGGAAAGCTACTCTGAAGTGCAAAGCTCTTTGCCCTTCAGCAGATGGCTTTGCTAGCCAAACTCCACATATGTATTATTAATAGACTGCTATCGCTCTGCACAGCACTTAGCAGTACGTTAACTTTCTTACACTAACAGGGGAACAAATCTTCCATCCGAGAGGACTTAAAGTGGCACAATGGGGACTCATGAAACAATATGCACCAGTAAAAGTCAGACTCAATAAAAAGGCATCAGTCTTCTTCTGTTGAAACAATTTATAGATTCTTTGGAACTTTGGAACTGTTTCTTGTCTAAAGCAGAGTCTCCTGAGGGCTCCAGGTCATGACCCCTTCACTACTCAAGTGCTGCAGGAAAGCTGCTTAATTAAAACAGTTTACCAAAAAAAAGAAGCAACCTTAACGAGTCCATTAATTCATTTCAAGAATGTATTGAGTTTCCATCACATACAGGGTTCTAGTGCTGTGGTAGATGATCGACAGGGGAAGACACAGAAGATGTGGTAGATGATAGGCATGCCGTTCTGTTCTAGAAGGCAAACTTTTACAAATTCAGACTGTGCTCTCATCCCACACCCTTTCTCAAGCTGCTCTTATAACCTAATGAAAACAGAAACTTCTTATCTGGAAAACCAGACACACTGTTAGAAGAAGCAAGGCGGCCATTGGGGACCATGTCAAATCAAGCTTCAAGTGTCCATCCCTGCCTGGGTAGATGTTCTTATTTAATCTCCTTGATGAGGCCAATTTCAGCTGCTCTTTATAAGAAATGACTTCGAATCCTTCACACATGCTATATAATAAGTATAATCATGAAAGAAAGTATCCTGTGCATAATATTGTTCTGGAACTGCCCTACATATGAGTGTTCATTCATTCATTCATTGTTTTCGGAGCATTTACAATGAACCAGGCATTTTTATAAGTGCAACCCATTCTGGGAAAAAAGTAAATAAGCAAAAAAGCCACATTCCTAGGTATGGGAGGATTTTTAAGAACATTACCAACTATTAAACACTCTTAAAGGATATGGAGATCGTGTTCTGGATACTCTAGTTTCTAAAGAGTAATGTTACAGAGTCCCTGACTTACGGAGGCTCAACTTACAAATTTCTGAACTTGTGGTGGTGTGAAAGTGATACACACTCAGTAGAAACCATACTTTGAATTTTGAATTTTGATCCTTTTTCACATATAAATATGTGGTTCGATACTCTCGTGACACCTGGCAGTGGTAGTAAGCTGCAGCTTCCAGTCAGCCACGTGATCACAAGGGTAAATTACAGGTACACCTGCACCCATTCTGTATCCATACAACCACTCTGTTTTTCATTTTCAGTATAGTAGTCAATTAATTACATGAGACATTCAATATTACTATAAAAGAGATTTTGTGTTAGATGATTTTGCCCAACTATAAACTGATATAAGCTTTCTAAGCACATTTAAGGTAGATTAGGCTAAACTATGATGCTTGGTAGGTTAGGTAGAGTAAATGCATTTCTACTTATAATCTTTTCAAGTTCTCAAGAGGTAACTCCATCATAATTCAAAGAAGATCTTTCTACAAGATTCTTAAGATGCATGAACTGAGTGAACACAGACTGAAAGTCTTCTGTTTCCTGAATTCTCCAGCAATTAGCACAGTGACAGGCTGAAGCAGGTGTTGGACCAACATCTCTTCACAACATACCAACCCTGTTCCAGAACTTACACAGTTCCAACGGGCAAAGAGGGCCAAAAGCCACGCCGAGTTTTGCCTGCCATCCTCTTCCTTAGCTCTATCCTTGGCTTCAATATCATCTATAAAGATCCATCAGTGAATCCCAGAGTTTTTTCAAGGAAAAAGATTTATATCGAGAAAAATCTAAAGTTGGGTTTAGTGCCTTAAAGAGATGTTAGGGACAAACAGGCTGGCCACAGGGGGTTGTTATAGAAACAAATCAAAGTAGGCTGCAGGAAACCCAGATACAATTCTCTGTACGAGTCTGCACAGATAGATCATAATAAGGATAAATTCATTCATACCAGAGACAAGGAGGGATGGATTATGAGAGCCCAGCTATTCAGGACCAGATCCAAGAGTTGAAACAGTGTCTTACAAATGGGCTTTTCTGTACAATTATATCACATAGTATATGTAATTGTCTCTGCCTTCAGATCTTCATAGGAGTTTTAATCTACATTGGTCACTGTCACCTTTTAATAGTGCTGCCTTATTTTCGATTTCAAATTCTAAATGATCATTTAAGAGGCAGAACAGCCATTTTTGAATGAAAATTGTTGTCTGCTGGTGAAGTGGTGGAAGTTGCAGGTGGGTCATCTGAGGTGTCACTTCCAAGAAAGACGTTGACATTTTCCGATATTCTTGTGTGTTACAGTGTCTTCGGCCAGAATGGGCTCTCTAAGTAAACACAAGGGATGTGGAGCCACAGCTGTTCCAGCATCAGGTCATGCCTCAGTTATCTGACATTAAGCATTTAAAATGTTTTCCTTATACTATCTAGTAAACAGGGCCACCTTATTATTTATTGTCTGAGAAAGCTTTTTACCATCCTCTGAGTTGAGATGTAGGATCTAATACTTCAGATGCTAATCAGGACATTAAAAAAAGACACAAGTACCAAGGCAGTTTATAAAACACGTATCTTTCAATGTTTTGAGGTAACAAATGACATAATGCCTAAGATCGTGATGCCTAATGACAGGAGATAAACACACCAGTGGAAAAGGCGGCAAAGGACAAGCAGATGCGTCCTGTCTCTCTCATTTCTATGCCCACCTCATAATATACAATGTGAGTGCTTAGTGTTATGTTGGAAGGGGTCATAAACTTACAAGTAGACTGTAATGCAGAATGAAGGCGTTTCTTGGAGTCTATACATCTCTTGGTTAAAAACATACTCTTGAAACAAACATAAGGCTGTACTATGCTAACTACTTCATAGTTCTCTAATTTCCCATGGTAGCATAACATAGACTAGCTTCTATCTCCTTTCAAGTTTACTTAAGCCAGTTGCCCCAGGAAACTTCCAAAGTGTTCTGGTCTCAGGGAGCACTTCTAGAATGGGCTCCTCTTGGTGACCATTCCTTTCACTGGATCACACTTTGGGACTGGCCTTCTGAGTGTTTAGAGCTAAAATGATGACCAGCGGAGTCCAGCTGGTAAGAAGAGTAGCCCCAAAGCTATGCAACTAAAGAATTTTTTGAGCAATATTAATACGTAGGACCTAGGGTACTTCTCTAGCTCTTCCCTTTTCACGGAATGTTCCCCTAGTTATCTGAAAGGCTAATTTCCTCACTTCCTTCAAGTTCCCGCACCATATCCTGCTTGTTCAAATGAGGCTTCTGCAATGACTCTGTCTAGTTCTGTAACCTGAGCTGACCCTACATCCCAGCATCCCAGCAACCCTACTGTAATTTATTTTTTTTCTCCCACAGCTCCTGCACACAGTATATAGCTTATTTACTATATTTATTTGGTATACCTTCACTAAAATTTAAGCCCCGTGAGGGGGAGAGGATTTTGACTATTTTGTTCTCTGAGGTATCACAAGCATTAAACATAGTGCTTGGCACAGAACCAAGAGGTCAATGTACGTTTATTGAATGGATAAACACATCTTTTAGAGCACAGATGGTGGAAGGGTAAAAGCCAAACTGCATTCTGAGAGAGTGTAAAAAAAACACTATGTAAAGTCACAGAAATGTACACTTTCCTGCTGGGGAGAAATATGGTGAATTAGATTGCTTGATGTATAGGAATTGCTCATGAATTCTGGGAAAGGAGAAATGGGCATTTTTGTTCCCTAATAGATTTTTGTTTCCATTTCCCTTGTTTACAATGAATTTTAGTCACCAATGTCACACTAGAAACAAAAGTCAGTACACAGCCTTTATGCTTTCCTGCGGTAGAGGCCACAGCTCAGATTTCAGACAAATAAGAATGTCAGCCAATGTTAATTCTGTTGTTATTTATGCATTCTCCTGGAATCAGTAGCTAACACATCATTCTCCCTAAGAAACGGCGGTTGGTATTCAGTGTGTTTTCAAGGACTCCTATTTCCTACAAATTCACTATTTGAGAGGGTTTTTTAAAAATGTCAAATTCAGTAACATTTCCAAACACCAGAACTAGAGGGCCAGGTTCATTACCGATGAAACTTGTCAGATCTATTTTCAGATGTTAAGGTTCAATCAAATGAAGATCAATAAAAAAATTCATCTCAGGTACATCTTGAATTGCTATCATTCCATATTCCATATTATTTTGTTAGAAACATGATACATATAAACACACGACTATGTGTATACATACTCTGATCTAGGTAGGTATCTTTACTATGACTATCATGAAAATCATGAGAAGAATATTGACTTTGAAGCCAAAGAGACTTTCATTTGAATCTGAACACTACCAATCTACATCACTTTTACTATATGTGTCCCATTTTGACGATAAACTTAATGTTCTTCTAATTAATCTGTTAAATCTCTGACATAGTTATTGGCCAACAGTAGGTATTCGATAAAAAGTAGTCATTATTTAAAAAATGTAGATGCAATTCAACTTTCTCCTGATCATCAAGAGGAACTTCTCTGATTACCAAGAGAATTATAATAATTTTTAACAAAGAAAAGAGAAGAAAAAAATGGAGGGAGGTCTATAAATCAATATCTGGAAGAGATCACTAGCCATTCCATGAAAGGAATAACAAAAGAAGGAATCAATGTCAAGTTCATCATTAAACTCAGATTCTATTTGGGTGCCTGGGTGGCTCAGTGTGTTAAAGCCTCTGCCTTCGGCTCAGGTCATGGTCCCAGGGTCCTGGGATCGAGCCCCGCATCGGGCTCTCTGCTCTGCGGGGAGCCTGCTTCCCCCTCTCTCTGCCTGCCTCTCTGCCTACTTGTGATCTCTCTCTCTCTGTCAAATAAATAAATAAAATCTTTAAAAAAATAAATAAATAAATAAAATAAAATAGCTACATATTTAACAGATAGAGTTCAGAGCAGCTGTCCAGCAGGAATTACCAAAAATTTATTCCCAAATGTCTTCTGAATAGCTAGCTAGCCCCAAATGACTTCTGTCATTATCAGACCTGGCCTACCATGAGCCAACAATCCAGAGAAAAATACACTGGAGGCCTTCACCAAGAGCTATAAATATAGCCGGGCAAAATATAACCACTATAGCTACTAATCTAGGTCAAGCCTTTACCCAACATCCTCTGGCTCCTTATGGACTCTGTATTAGAAACGATGCCGTAAGCTGGCAGTAACCTTTAGAAACAGAACTGCATTAGAATCAGGGTGTTGCCACCCACTATCTATGTAACCTCAAAAACTATTTAAGCATCAACAGTTTCATTTGCAAAATGAAGATGCTATGAATAACTTTTTAGGTTGTCATAAAATTTAGGTGTGACATGTCAGCTAACAATAACCAATGGTTAATAACCATTTATAATGTGCCAAGTGTTGGATGAAGTATGTACTGCTAGTAGATGAGTAAACTAAGGCACTAGACTTAAGTTACTTGCAGAAATTCAGAAAGTCACAGAAATAGGATTGGAGCTCAGGGAATCAACACAGCCCAAGCTCTTAACCCACTGTGCTGTACTGCTTAGTATGGATCTCGATACTGAGTAAAGACTCAACAATTATGAGTCATGCCTACTGTTATTATTGTTAACATCCCTACCCTGCATAAAATGAGGTTATACAGAACACTGAATACTAATGCCAAAGAATACACAATACCTGGGACATGGCTGCAAGAGTTCTTCAACAATGCAGGCCTCTTTCTCGAGAAGTTCAGGGCATTCCTTTCCACCCCCAATAGCAACATGCTTCACATTCCGGCTCCTGCTCCTAAATCCTGGTGAGAGACTTCCTGAACGACAGGTCTTGGAGCAAGGGCTCCAGGAGGACCACTCACTGGTTTCACAATCTTTCGCCATGATGCAGGACTGGACAGTCAAAGGGAAGGAGTCTTGCACGCAAAGGCTGAAAGAACAGAAGCAAAAAACCGTAGGGCATAAATTAAACAGATGCAGCCAATGTTATGAAGTGCCTGTGATGGGGGGAAAAAAAAAAACCTGAAATTTAATACGAGCTTTCAAAAGGATTTTAAAAAAATGTTAGAGGTATCATGATAAAATAACGAAAAACATCCATTTTAAGATTGTATGCTCTATTTTATCTGAAACTGTGAAGTTCTTTCACTCTAGCAAGACACACATGTAAGATGAGCCCACTCTGAACTTTGTCTGAAGTATTATCAGAAATAACGGAGGCTCTTCTCCTGTGCTTTCACCTCTGATATAACCCAGAGTTGCCATTTGCTGACTGGTTCCCAGGTGTCACACACTGTGCTGCATCTCACAGACACTTTCTCACAACAATCTCATGAGTTTCTATATTATTATCTCCATCTGCAGAAAATAGACTCAGAAAGGCTAAACTATTTGTCTAAGGTCAAAGATACAGGTAAGCTATGAAAAAATAAAACAAATAAAAAATAAATAAAAAGAAAAAGAAATGCGGTATCACGTTTCCCCCACACTGCTAGGCTCTGAGCATCAATATCCAATATTCAATATTAGGACTTTTGCAAGTTAGCTGATTTCATGCAGGTAACTTTTTTTTTTTTTAAAGATTTTTATTTATTTATTTGACAGAGCTTGCCTCTCTGCCTACTTGTTATCTCTCTCCTCTCTGCCCGATAAATAAATAAAAAAAACAAGACTTGCCAAGAATTGCAGGGATTAATGAAAGACGTCCACGTTTTTGAAAAGGGCTTCTATTTTTTGGAATTAGGAAGGGCATATGTTCTATTGACCACATATTCACTTATTTTTAACATTATTTTCACAAATGTACCTTCTTGGTTAAAAAAAGTCATAAAAGGTACCACTGAGGGGCCTAGTCTACTTTGATCAGTGAGATTCCATTTTACTGGAATAGGTGGGAAAGCAGTAAGTAGTGAATAAGAAATATCTGGGTCCTGAATTTTGCATCACAATATATTAGCATGACCTTAGTCTCTCTTGGCTACTTAGTTTCATTATCGGCAGGAAAAAAGTGTAATAAAATGTGATTTACTCACCCCTACCCACCATAGTTGTAGTCACTTTTAGTATAAGTAGAAAAACCTTCTAAACTAAAGCCCATAACAAATATTATTGTCTACACACTGAAATGGGAATCAGTCCTTTCATAGAAGGTGGTGCATCTTTTTAATAAGACAGACATATGCTGTGGATTTATCTTTTTTAAAAAAAGATGCTACGGTAATTATACCTCCTTGACATTTACAGAACATGTTGTCATTTGTAAATTACTTCACAAGCATTCACTGTAAAGGAAATCACTGAAACAAAAATTACTCTAGTAATTCTTACTTCCTCTGGCAATGTAGGGAAATCTCTTTATTTAGAAAATAAGGACAGAAATTCTCATAAGATAAAACTCAACAGAAAAGTATCTTCTTTTCATCAACGCTTCAGTTACTGCTTTAATATAGTATTAAGATATCTCAAACACTCAGAAAAGCAGCGTAATATAATGCATACTCCTAGACTTTATGAGCAAAGGTTAATATTTATGTCAGAATTCGTTAAATAAAAAAAAAATTACAATTTCAGGTAAAGTTCCCTGTGTCCTCTGTAATCCTATCTCTAGCTCTCTTCCCCAGACACAGCCACGGTCCTGAAATTGATTTTTATTATTCTCTACAATGTTTTTATACTTTAACTAAATATGTATATGTTCATAAATATCTGTTGTCTTGCATGTTTTTAAGAGTTTTACTTAAAGATTTTATTAAACATATTACTTCTGGAAATTACTTTCCTTACTTAATATTATGACTTTTAGATCTATCCATGTTGATAAATACAGATAGTGTGCATGAATTTTTATTAGTAATATTCCAATATGAGTCCTTAGCAATTCATTTAATCATTTTCCCATTAGTACACTTTTTGGTTGTGTTTAATTTCTTACAAACCCACAGGATTATGTATTGAACCTCTTTTTATGTCAGTACTACACATGTGTAAAATGTTTTCTTTAGTATATTTGCCCCGAGTTGGGCCAAAAATAGTTATATAATCAAATGTACTAGGTATTGTGAGATTTTTCCTTTCCTACATGTTCAAAAAGGTATACAGGCTTGGGTTTTTTGTTTTGTTTTTGTTTGTTTGTTTGTTTTAAATATTAGGCAAGTACACTTGTTTTTGAGCTTACCACTGAGTTCTATATTCTTCTCACATCCTTAATGACTATTCAGACATCCTATGCTGTGAACTGGCCATTCACACTGCTTGTCCAGACTGACTAATGCTCACCTTTTTCCCAGGGTGGGAATTCTGCTATCTCTTGCTTCCTTGTAGAGACCTGGATATTGTTAGTACTCTGAAAGCTGACTGGAGGAAGGGAGTTGTCAGGGCCCTCTCACAAACTATGTATGGATCTTCACTCAGTCTGCATGTTCACAGAGTGATTTCACACTCACACTACATTCTGCAGGTAAAGGAGTAACTTTTAGGCCTAGTGAACACATTTATTCTCAGAGTTACTTAGTGCCTATAATGGTTAAGCCTTCCAAGAATCTTGTATTAGTCAGAATCAAATAGGCTGTAGTGTGGTAACAAATGCTGAAATCTGAATGATTTAACAAAATAACTGTTCATTTTTCTTCTGCATACGGTTCAGTGTAGACTGTCCCAGAAGATAGTCTACCTGAAGACTTAAAGATCCAGTTTGTGCCCATCTTATATATTCACCATCCAGAATACAAGGCTTCCAAGTTCACCTTTAGAAAGGAAAGACAGAGTAGGAGGATGGCCAAAAGTGATTTATAACTTTAGCCTAGAAGTGGCTTCCATTACTTCTGTCTGCATTTCGTTCACCAAATCAGTCAAATGGCTCCAACAGAACTGTAAAGAAGACAGTGAAATGTCTTTCCATGTGCTACGGAAGAGGCAAAAATGTGATCAACACATAGTTTTGTGTCTTGTACATCTGTGCCATGTAAATGGATTTGCTTCTTGCAGATCTTCCAACTGAAAGGGAGCTTTCAGCTTTTTCCACTCTGCTAGGTAAATCACCGCTCATCCATCTGCTTTCCAGCTCCCAAAATTTGTTGACATTTCTATTTAGCTGCCATATCCATTCCCATTATATTTGTCCTTGAGAGTTTATGTCTTTTTTATTCCTTTACTGTTAGTTAAGTGGGGTTCTAGAATACAGCAGTGATAAATGATTATGTTTGTTTGGCCATATTTAATAAGTCTGAAAAGTTATTTGACACAGAGCTTTGAAGCCACATAATGATCCAATCTATAAGTTAACAAATACCTGAAGAGCCAAATCTACCCTACACGTGGAAAAACTACCAGCTAGAAGTAATTAAACATGTACCAGTAAAGTATCAAATTGTGGAACTATTTTCATTTCCACTAATCTTATTCTACATTATGTAATATTTATTTATAGAATTTAATACTTCCAAAATACATGATATAGTCAAAAAGTTATTTTTATAGAAGTGAAACTGCATCTAACTTGGGCCATTTGGAAGCACAGTAATTCTAATTATTTAGCAAGAACATTGCTATCCATATGGTAGCAGCTTACCCAAATCACAGCAGACTAACAAGGGAACAGTTGCTTCCAGAGCTTACAGATTCTAACTTAGAGACTGATTGCAAGATCACATCATGAAAATGACACAAGGGAATAAAAGGTGAATGGGGAAATGAAGAGAAATAAACTAAAACTGAGAAATTCTTTAAAAAAGAATATATTTGGGAAATTAGAATATATTCCATCTATTTTAGTGATTTTTGACTCCAAACTGGAGGCATTTTTCTGCCACCGGTCAAACTAACTGGGATATCTGAAAAGAAAATAAGAATTATAGCCTGAAGAAGAAAAAATAGGCACAGAGCAAGTCTTACATAAAATCCCTGGATGCTTTAGAAAGCAGACTAAAATGTGGGCTGCCTATGACAATATAAAATTCAGCAAGAAAAGACATTCAAATAAGCAGAGTTTCTAAAATGTCTGGAAGACAAATTTGAAAATATAAGAATGTAAAATTACTAAGAAAAAATACAAAGCATTATTGAGAAATTTTAACCGGAAGATTATGAGTTTACTTTTTTTCTACAACCTCCTTACTTGGCCAAATTAACCTGAGGTAAATGATGTCTTGTTTAACAAAAATTATGTTTATATTAGGTTAGAATATATAACTAAAAGGACTATACTCAAGTTATTTAACTTTTCTCTTTCTGATTCTCAATAAAAATAAAATTAAACTATTGAAATGCCTTTCAACTTCTCTTTTCTAGTTTTATTGAAAAATAATTGACACACATCACTGTGTAAATTTAAAACATACAGTATGATGATTTGATTTACATTATTGTGAAATGATGACCATATTAGATTTAGCTAATGCTGATCTTCTCAGATAGATAAGAAAAGAAAGAAGAAAAGAAAAAAGAAAAAAAAAATTCCCTCTTCGTGTTGAGAACTCTTAGGATTTACTCTCTTAACTTCCCTATATATCATACAGCAGTCTAGCTGTAGTCATCATTCTGTACATTTCATCCTTTGTACTTATTTATCTTAAAACTGGAAGTTTGTATCTTGTGACCACCTTCCTCCATTTCTTCCTCTCCCTCACTCTGCACCTCAGGTAACTATAAGTCTGATCTCTTTTTCTTTGAGGTTTTGTTTGTTTGTTTAAGATTACACATATAAGTAAGATCATGTAGTATTTATCTTTTCTGCCTGACTTATTCCACTTAGCATAATGCCTTCAAGGTCTATCCATGTCTTCACAAATGGTAGCATTTCCTCATTTTTTTTTGCCTGAATAATATTCAATTATACATATCTTATACATTATATATATTGTGTATATATATTTACACATATATACACACCCACCCACACACACAGATACACACATACCCCACAATCCACAATTTCTTTATCCATGCATTCATCAATGGACACTTAGCTTTTGTCCATGAATGGCTATTATAAATATGCTGCTATGAACATAGGGGTGAAAATATCTATTTAAATTAGTGTTTTCATTTCCTTTTCATTTCATTTCCTTTGGATATATTCCCAGAATTGAGACATCATATTGTAGTTCTATTTTTAATTTTTTGAGACTTCTCCATACTGTTTTCCATCGTTGCTATACCAAGTTACAATCTCATCAACAGTGCACAAGAGTTCCCTTTTTTCCATATCCACACCAGCATTTGTTATCTCTTGTCTTTTCGATGATAACCATTCTAACACACATGAGGTGATATTCACTGTGGTTTTAATTTGCATTTCCCTAATGACGTTGAGCATCTTTTCATATACCTGTGGTCCTTTGGATATCTTCTTTGAAGAAATGTTTATTCAGGTCCTTTACCCATTTTTTAATTGGGGTATGTAGGTATGTATTGAGTTGTATAAATTCTTTATATATTTTGGATATTAACCCCTTATCAGATATACAGTCTGCAAACACTTTTTCCCATTAGTTTGTCTTTTCACTTTGTTGTTGGTTTCTTTTGCTGTGCAGAGCTTTCTAGTTTGATATAGTCCCACTTATTCATTTTTTTTATTTTGTTTCTTGTACTTATGGTGCTATATCTAAAAAATTATTACCAACACCCATGTCAAGGAGCTTAATTCTTCAGCTTTCTTCTAGGATTTTCATGGTTTCAGATCTTATATTTAAATCTTTAATCAATTTCAAGGTAATTTTTGTGAGTGGTGTAAAATATAGATCCAGTTTCATTCTGTTACATATGAATACCCAATTATCCCAGTACCGATTATTGAAAAAACTGTCTTTTCTCCATTGAGTATTCTTGTTTCCACTGTCAAATATTACTTGGCCATATATATTTGGGTTAATTTCTGGGCCCTAAACTCTGTTTCCTGGGTCTATTTACCTGTTTTTATGCCAGTACCATACTGTTTCGAGGACTACGGCTTTATAATATAGCTGTAAACAAAAAAGTGTGATGCCTCCTGCTTTTCTTTCTCATGATTCCTTTGGCTCTTTGGGGTCTTTTAAGATCCATATAAATTTTAGGACTGTTTTTTCCCATTTCTGTAAAAAAATGCCATTGGAATCCTGATAGGGATTATATAATCTATAAATGGCTTTTGGTAGGGTTGACATTTTAAAAATATTAATTCTTCTAATCCATGTACATGAAATACCTTTCCATTTTTTGTGTCTTCTTTGATTTGCCATCAATGTCATAGTTTTCAGCACAGAAATCTTTAACTTCCTTAGTTAAATTTATTCCTAAACATTTTATTGTTTTTGGTGTTGTTATAAATGGGATTGATTTATTTTATTCAAAAACTGTGTTGTTGAACTATAGAAATGTTACTGATTTTGGAAAGTTCATTTTGTATCCCACAACTTTACTGAATTCATTGATTTGACCTAATAGGTTTTTTTGTTTGAATCTTTAGGATTTTCTATATATAAAACCTGTCATCTGCAAATAGAGACAATTTTACTTCTTTCTTTTTAATTCTGATACTTGTTTTTTCATTACCTGATTGCTCTAGCTAGGACTACCAGTACTACGTTGAACAGAAGTGATGAGAGTGGACAACTTTGTCTTGTTCCTAACGTTAGAGGAGAAGCTTTCAATTTTTCACCACTGAGTAAGATGTTAGCTGTGGATTTTTCATAAATGCTTTTACTATATTGAGATATGTTTCTTATATACCTAATTGGTTAAGAATTTTTATCATGAGTGGATGTTGAATTTTGTCAAATGCTTTGAGATGATCATATGATTCTTTTTTTCATTTCATTAATGTGATGAATCACATTGGTGTATTAAAACATGCTTATATCCTAAAATAAATCCCACTTGATCACAGCACACCATCCTTTTAAAGTGTTGCTTATTTCAGTTTGCTAGTATTTCATGAGAATGTTTGCATCAATATTTATCAAGGATATTGACCTACAGCTTTCTTTTCTAGTGGTGTCCTTTTCTGGTTTTGGTATCAGGATAGTGCTAGCCTTGTAAAATGAGTTAGGGATGGTTCCCTCCTCTTTAGTTTTCTGGAAGACCTTGAGAAGGAATGCTGTTGATTCTTGCTCAAATGTGTGGTAAAATTCATCAGTGAAGCCATCTGGTCCTAGGCTTTTCTATGTTGAGTGATTTTTTATTAAAAATCTCCTCGCTAGTAATTGGTTTGTTTCCAGATTTAGTCTTAGTAAATTGTATATTTCTAATAATTTTTCCATTTCTTCTAGGTTGTCCAGTTTGTTAAGATTATAGCTGTTCATAGTGGCCCCTCGTGATCTTTTCAATGTCTCTGGTATCAGTTGTAACATCTCTTTTTCATTCATAATTTCTAAATTGGAGGCTTTTCTCCTTTTTTCTCGGTTAGTCTATCTAGGGGGTTTGTCAATTTTCTTTATCTTTTCAAATAACCAACCATGTTCATTAATTTTTTCTAGTGTTTTTCTGTTGTCTATTTCATTGATTTCTACTCTAAAATTTATTATTTCCTTTATTCCACTAACTTTGGGATCAATTTGTTCTTTCCCATGTTCTTTAAGGTATAGAGTTAGGTTGTTTATTTAAGATCTTTTTTGCTTCTTAATACAGGCATATACTGCTATAAACTTCCCTCTTGGAACTGCTTTTGCTGCATCCCATAGGTTATGGATGTTGTTTTTCCTCTTTTGTCTGTCTTAAGAAACATTTTTTATTTCCCCTTTCACTTCTTCAATTCACTGGTTGTTGAGGAGAGTGCCCTCTAAATTTCCATGTGTTTGTGAATTTTCTAATTTTCTTCTTGTTACTGATTTCAAGTTTCATGCCATTGTGGCTAGAAAAGATGCTTTGTACTATTTCAGTCTTCTTGAATTTTCTAAGACTTGTTTTGTGGCCTAACACATGTTCTATAAAACCCTATAAAATGTTCCATGTTTATTTGAAAACAACGTATATTCTGCTGTTGTTGGACAGAATGCTCTGTGTGTGACTGTTAAGTCTATTTGGTCTATAATGCAGCTCAAATCTGCTGTTTCCTTATTGATTCTCTGTCTGGATGATTTATACATTGTTGACAGTGGGGTATTAAAGTTCCTAACTATTACTGTTTATTTCTCCTTTTAGCTCTGTTAGTGTGTCCTTTATATACTTAGGTACTCCAGTACTGGACACACTCAATATTTATAATTGTTGTAACTTCTTGATGTATTAACCCAAGTATCATTATATAACGACCTTTGTCTCTCTCTCTTTTTTTTTTAAGATATTTTTTATTTGACAGAGAGACAGCAAGAAAGCGAACACAACAGAGGGAGTGGGAGAGGTAGAAGCAGGCTTCCCACTGAGCAGGGAGCCCATTGCAGGACTCCTTTCCAGGATCATGACCTGAGCCAAAGGCAGACGCTTAACAACTGAGTCACTCAGGCGCCCCCTTCTTTGTCTCTTTTTACCATTTTTAGTTTAAAGTCTATTTTGTCTGGTATAAGTTACCCCTGTTTTTTTGTGTGTGTTTTTTTTTTTTTTGGTCTGGTTGCCATTTGCTTGAAACACCTTTTTCTATCCCTTCACTTTCAGTCTATGTGTGTCATTAGGGCTAAAGTGAGTCTCTTCTAGGTAGCTTTTTTTTTTACTCATTCTACCATTCTATATGTCTTACATTTAAAGTAACTATTGTTAAGTAAGGACTTACTGTTGTTATTTTGTTAACTGTTTTCTGTCGTTTTGTAGATTCAATGTTCCTTATTTCTTATTCACTATCTTTTTTGTGTGTGTTTTGATGTCTTTTGGTCAGTATGCTTTGTCTTCATCAAGTTCTTTTCTGTAATTACTACAGGATTTTCCTCTGTAGCTGCCAGGACTTACATAAAATATCTTAAATTTATAGCACCCTCTTTTTAAAACTGATAACTTCAATAGAGTTCACAAATTTTACCCCTCCTTCTCCACCCCCTTCCACTTTAGGTTATTGCTATTATAATTTACATTTTTTTATACTGAATAACTAATAAGAGATTACCGTAGTCATTATTTTTCCTATGTTCTTTTTTTAACTTTTATACCAGAGTTGTAAAATGAGTTATGCATCACTGTTCTCATATTGCAAAATCTAACTATGACTATATATTTATCATTACCAGCGAGCTTTATGTGTTTGTTTGGTTTTTTTGCTTCTTTTTTCTTAAATATTTTCATGATGTTAATTAGTGCTGCTTACTTCCACTCAAAGAATTCCTCTTACCAATTCTTTTAAGGAAGATTTGGTGGTAATAAACTCCCTCAGCTCTTGTTTGTGTGAGAAAGTTGTTATCCCTCCTTCATTTCTGAAGAACAGCTTCACCAGGTATAGAATTCTTAGTTGACATCTTTTTTTCTTTTAACATTTTGAGTATGTAATCCCATTCCCTCTCTGACCTAAAAAGTTTCCTCTTAATTTCTTTTTATTTATATGATTTTAAACTTTTCAATAGGTAATAAAACTAACATCACGCACTAATGCTAAGATAACAATGTGAAATTGTATTTTAAATATGTTGTTCAGTTGCTTGGGTGAGTTGAAGAAATTGTGCTATAAACATAAAGATAAGCACATAGATATACTGAGATATGAAATTTGTAGAAGGAATATCCTTGAGAGTGATATTATATTAAAATAGAATGTTTTTAGTACTGTGGTCATTTCCTATTACTAGAAAACATAATTCAACATAGATTTAAAATGTGCAAGTCCCAGAATAAAATGGATTTTATTTTCTCCAAATTTCTTAGAATACTAAGAATAATATGTTAGTACATACTTATAGATGTGTGTATAAACAGAGATAAAAGCAATATCAGCAATCACTAAAAAATCTTAGCCATTATCCTCATTTTATAGAAAAGTAAATTGATGCCTCTTTTTTTTTTTCCTAATGGACACAAAGAAAAGTATAGAATGGTCAAAATTAAAATTAAATCCTTATCTTTTAGGGGAAAATTATGTTTATAGGTAATCCATGTGAGAATTCTTCTGGTTACCAACTCAAATTTACAAGATCTGGCAATGCATTGAAAAAAAAAAAAAAAATGCCTATCATGGCTTCCAGGTTTGGAGAACATTGGCAGTTGCCTGATGCTGAATTTCTCCCACCACTACTGCATCAAAAAATTATCAATAACAAGAACAAATCAAACCACACATGACTCTTGTGTTCACCATTGCTAGAGACAGAGAACATGAACACAAACACACACAAATAGCCTTCAAATTATGTGTAAGTAGAAAAGTTCTAACAGATTACTTCACGGATCACCTAAAAAATGCAACCTACTGGCTAGGGAAAGTGGGGAGGAGCATCCCCAGGGATTCCATGAAAAACACTAAGAGGAGTAAAACTCCTAGATGAAGAACTGACAAATCATTTCCAGAAGAAGAAAGTTTACCCGTAAGTTCAAAATACACAACACAGGTCAGAGCTTGGTAGCTCAAATACAGATGCAGAGAAGGGCCCTGAAAGTGTGTAGGTCTGGAAGTGGCAGTCTTGGAGAAGCATTGCTGGGGGAGAATCACAGACAGAGAAAATGGATGGTAGGACTTAGTGATGAGGCCATAAAGGGAAGGAAGGAAACAGGGGCGGGAAATAAAGGATCCTACAGAAACAAAGGTGAAACAAGACAACCAGTCTACCCCACACACACACTGCTTCTGGCAACAACATGGTAAATGAAACTTCACAAAAGAGGGCAAAACTGACAGAAGAGGATGTTTTTGAAATAGACACTGTGTTTAAGAAATGAATAAGAACAGAAATAAAGCAGACTACATCCATTCAAAACCATAAAGAAAAATTTAAAAAAATGTAAGATTCTCTGCTGGTGAGAAGTCTTCTCTACACAAAAAATGAAGCTGAGAAAATACTGTAACATAATGCATGAAACTGCAGCAAATATCGCCAAATAAATGTGGACATATTTTAAAAACCTACCTGGGATGAGAAATACAAAAGCTAAGACCACAATGGACAAAGAAAGAAAAAGAAATAAAATGAGAAATGATTGAACTCAGGAAAAAAACAGAAGAAAAGATCATTTCGAAAAATGAATACTGAATCATAGATGCCCAAGAAAGAACAGATTCAAACAAACACAAAATACAAGGTGCTGAAAAAAACTATGGAAAAAACAAAGAGAAATAAGATGAGATAAAGAAAGAACTAAGCGGGTCCAAGAAAGTGGAAAAAAAAAGGTAAGTGGAAAATAGTCAGGATGGTCCAACACATTAGATGTTCCTGGGGAAAAAATACGATAGAACAAATCACTGTTTAAAAGTATAATTTTAGGGGCGCCTGGGTGGCTCAGTGGGTTAAAGCCTCTGCCTTCGGCTCAGGTCATGATCTCAGGGTCCTGGGATGGAGCCCTGCATCAGGCTCTCTGCTCAGCGGGGAGCCTGCTTCCTCCTCTGTCTCTGCCTGCCTCTCTGCCTACTTGTGATCTCTGTCAAATAAATAAATAAAATTTAAAAATAAATAAAAATAAAAGTATAATTTTAAAAACATGTTCCAAAAATAAAAGAAGGCCAGAATCTATACGTTGAAAGGACCCACCAGATACTAAGGAAATCTGACCTGGAACAATTAACCCTGAGACACATATTAGTGAAACTATTAGATTTTAAACATAAAAGTAATCTGACAAAAAGATGAAATAATAAATGCCAAAAAAATAAACTGACAACAGACTTCTTGGAAACACACACACACACGTGCACGTGCTCCTCTTGTGACAGGCAGAATATGCCTCTCCCCACAAAGAAGTTCATGCCTTAGTCCCCAGAACCTGTGCATATGTTCCCATAAATGACAGAAGATGCTTTGCTGATAAGGATTTCAAGATGGGGAGATTATGCTGGATTAGCCTGGTGGGCCCAATGCATAAACAAGTTACCGTATAAATAAAAGAGAGATACAGAGGTGAGGGTCAGAGAATTCTCAGAAAAAGATCTGAAGAAACTACACCTCCAGCCAAAGAACGCAAGCCATCTTGGTAAGCTGAAAAGGCAAGGAAACTCCCTGCTAGAGTCTGGAATAAATACAGCCTGCTGATGACCTGACTCCATTCCAGGGAGATCCATTTCAGACTTCTGACCTCCACGACAGCAAAATAATAAATGTGTTGTTTTAAGCCACAAAGTTTGTGGTCATTTGTTACAGTGGTGAGATCAATACCTCAATCCTAAAAACAAAATCTTACTTAATGGGGAAATCCTGGAGGCACTGTCAATGAGAGTTGAGAAAGGTAAGAATATGCACTATCTTCAATATCTTTAATATTTTTCTGCATTCAGTACATTAAACCAGAGAAAACAAAGGCAGGAGAATGAGAAGAGGTTATACAAAGCTATCTCTCTTTGCTGATAACATAACATTATATTTGAAAAGCACCAGAAGATAAATGATAAAAAATGACTCATTTAATAAATCAGCAAGCTCCAAGTTATAAAATTGACATACATATATCAATAGCATTTTGTATGAACCACTTAGAGAATGCAATGGATGAAAAAAACACCATCTAGAACACCAACAAAAGTATAAAACTTAACTTAGGGAAACAACTTAAGAAATGTTCAAGATCCCTACAAATAAAACTAGAAAACATCTCTAATAGACACATAAATAGACTTGAAACAAATGAAAACAGAGCCCTTGTTTTTTGTTAGGATGTCTTGACACCAAGGTATTATTTCTTTCTAGGTTAATTTATAAATTTTATTTAATCACAAAAATTCCAATGAGCTTATTTTATTGAGCTAGACAAGTTGATCACGAATTTTGTAAGCAATAATTATGAAATACAGAAAAAGAACAGTTATGAGGAGGGACTAGCCCTAGCAGATACTGAATTATATTGGCAAAGCCACTCTAATTAAAATAGTCCCAGACTAGCTCATAAATAGACAGCTAAGGGGCGCCTGAGTGGTTCAGTCAGTTAAGTCTACATTCAGCTCAGGTCATGATCTCAGGGTCCTGGGATTGAGCCCAGCGTCGGGCTCCCTGCTCAGCGGGGAGTTTGCTTCTCCCTCTCTCTCTTCCCCTGCTCCTGTGTTCTCTCTCGCTCACACTCTCTCTCAAATAAATAAATAAAAATTTTTAATAAACAAATAAGTAGACAACTAAAATAGAATATGTTCCCAGTAAGAAATCCAACTACACATAGAAAGGTAATATATGACAAAGATGTTCTCTCAATTGCACGGTCAAAGAGAGAGTCCTTTATAAATGGAACAGGTACTGGAAAGACTTTTGGAAAAAGATAAAATTAGATCCATTTCCCATATCATACCCTAGAACATAGTCTAAATTGATCTAAGATTCAAATTTAAAAAATAAATTTATGCTTGCAATAAGAGAAATCATGTGTACATTTAAACTGGGCATGGAAAAGGTTTTCTAATCATGACTAAAATTCCAAATGCAATATATTTACCAATTTGACTATGTAAAAACTATTTAAACTTTTGCATGACAAAAAACAACATAAAGTCAAAATACAGACTGCCAACTAAGAAATAATGTAAGAACATATATTACAGATATAGGCCTAATGTCTCTAACTACAAACATGTGAAAATGAAAGCAGAGATAAAATTGCCTATAGAAATATAGGCAAGCAACACGAACAGACAAGTCACAAAATGATCTATAAATATGGCCCCTCAATATATGGGTAAATACTCAAATTCACAAATTAAAATCCTATTATAATACCATTTCTCACATTTCAGATTAGGAAAAAGTTCAAAAACTTGACAATATACTCTCTTTATATGTTTGTTGGTGGTAATGCAAGATGGCATCATTCCCATAAAGAACATGGCAATATCTAAACAAACATATATATTTATCCTTTTCCCAGCAATCATACTTTCGGGAATTTATCCTGAAGAAAAACCTCCAACAATATCAAAATATAGGAGCAAAAATTTATTCATTGGGGAATTATTTGTAACTGCAAATTATTAGATACCTAGATGTCTAAGCATAGGAATCTGTTCAAATAAGCTACAGTGTACTCATTCAATGAAGTAGTATACAACTGTATAAAAAAAAAAAAAAAAAAGAGTGAGGAAGATCCTGAATAACTGATAGGGAGCAACTTATAGAAAATAATAGTAGGTGAAAATGCAAAAGAGATTATACAGTATGCTACACTGTAAGAAAGAAATGAAAATGAGAAAACATAAAGAAATATAGAAGGATAAACTAGAAAACAAGAACACTGATTATCTACAAAACATAGGAGACAGGATAAAAACACACAAGAGGGAGTAATGCTCCTCCCAATAACTTTATGTATACTTTTGATTTTAGAAATATGTTAATGTTCAATATATTTTAAAAATAAAATTAAATCAATAATATGAGATGAAAACTAAATCTAAAACTGAAAGTAAACTGAAAAAAAAAAAACAAAAAAGAAAGTCTCTCTCCTCATCCCCGCCAACACAACAAAAGCAGCAAAATATTCTCTACCACTTTCAAAAACCAAATTACGAAAATAATTTTATATTCAGGGTCAGCATTTGTTTACGTTTTGAAAGGGACAGGAATAGAAAATTTCTTTCTAAATCTACTCTGGTAGTAGGGATAAAAAAGCAAAAGCAAAGTAACAATACAATTTGAGCTTTAGTGATAGGATTCTTCTTATAGTCAAAACTTATTAGCTTTTGGGAACTCTTTTCAAGGGAAATCACAGAGTATTTATTTAAGCATAGAAGCCGGAGAATTTAAGTATGGTTAACATGTACCAAATGATCACAGGTCTTAAAAGACTGTCCATGCCAAATGTTTCTTTATATTAAAATAAAAGTAAAACTTATTTATCTGAATTTTATTCACCAAAATAATGAATATAAATCACTTTTTTTTTACTCCTATAAATAGATTGCTTACTCTAAACTCAGATTTCTTAACTCAGATGCACTTCTACTTTAACAAAAAAAGAAACAAAGTAAAACAAAACCAAAAACTGAATAAAGAAGACATTTCATTTCACTAAGTTAGGTATTACAAAGGTTCAATAACAACATCACTGATATCTGGAAAAAAAAAAAATGAACAGGCGGTAAGACAGCTAAATATTTAAAAATGTAATAATGGAACCACAGAGAAACTCCCACCAAAATAAAACAGAAAAAAATAGGATATGCAATGAGACAATAAAAAACAAAAGGTCTTTAAACTCAATAGGCAAATCAATGATGAGGGAGCAGAGTGGCACCAAGAGTAATACAACTGCCTACCACACTGCAAATATAAGTGTGAAGGGAAAATTGCTTGAGGTGATTATCAAAAGTTAACAGTAATCAATGAGAGATCTAGGAAAGGACATTAATTAAACCACCATGGTGTCCCAGATTGTGAAAGTGACTTTCCAGCAAGGCACAAGCAGGAGCATGCAATATGGAAGTACCCTATTCTAAATGATATGACGACCAGCCATTACCAAAATCAAAACAAGCGGAACAAAATGCCACTTGTCCCTACAGTCTCACAGAGACCACTGAAAAGAAAGCAACGTAAAGGTAGATACAAGTTTGGCATAAAAGGAATCCATTATTTAGGACAATTTTTACTGATTAAGGGAAATTTAAAGTTCCTCCTAGAAGTCAACAGACACAAAATAACAGTGTTTTCTTGAATGTATCAGATCCACAAAGAAGGACAAATGGAGATGGATTTGAAACACGTTAGTAAAAATTATGGCAGACTACGCCCACATAATTCATTAGGTTAGATAAAAATTAGACAACATTGTCAACAATGTGACCTCAAAGATGTCAAGGGTAATGCTCCTGTTCATTGTGGCAGAAGGTAGAGAAACAGAAATACTTCCACTTAACACCATATTTTCCTAATAACTAAACATTTTATGATAGTATGTGAGCCATTTCATAATCCTTTGATGACTCAATGAAATAAACAGTATAATTTTCATGACATAATGTTAAAAAAAAAAAAGGTTGTTTTAGTTCAATATGCTGCCTAGAACTCAAAACAGAACATGGCAACTTCTGGTTTCCATGCCAGCATCTAAACAGCTTGAAAGGCGTCATTGCTGAAATCAAAATGAGAAAAAAAAGCTAAACAAACTGAAAATCGACAACTTTTCTTCAATTCATCAGAGAATTTAGTCCTGGGACAGATGACTACCCCAAAAAGTAGAGAGACAAACAGGTGGGTATGGAGAATAATAACTTATTGGGAGCATTGCAGGAGCAGAAATTGCGCTGAAGCCACTACAAGGTAGGAAAACTTAAGCTGTTAAAAAATTGCTGGTGGTGTCAGTATAGATGAGCTTTACAGTTAAAAACTTCAGGAGGGCCAGTCCTACTAGAAATCCTGTATTTTCACGAGTTGCACCTCCAGAAGTCTGACCAGGTTCTCACAATAAAGAAAAATCTTCTCATGCTCCCATTAAGGTGAGGGAAGAGTAGCCATTCTGAAGTATACCCAGAGAATTCATCTTTAAATGGCCCACCCTCAGAGGAAACTATTTTACCAAAGCTTAACCAGCCGGGATTTTACAAGAGCCTGACTGACCTGGAGAAAGAAAACACCCAACTCCAGGCCCTGCTAGCCTTCTTGTATTACCTAAATGGGAAGGAAAACTTGTGAAGTGGGAGAAGCATTTTTAAAGTCCACACCCTAGATGTGGAGAAAGGGGAACCCTCTTACACTGTTGGTGGGAATGCAACTGGTATAGCCACTCTGGAAAACAGGACGGAGGTTCCTCAAGAAGCTAAAAATAGAGCTACCCTACAACCCAGCAATTGCACTACTAGGTATTTACCCCAAGGATACAGATGTAGTGAAAAGAAGGGGCACATGCACCCCAATGTTCATAGCAGCAATGTCCATAATAGCTAAACTGTCGAAGGAGCCAAGATGCCCTTCGACAGATGAATGAATAAAGAAGATGTAGTTCATATATACAATGGAATATTACTCAGCCATTGGAAAGGATGAATACTTACCATTTACATCCACACGGATGGAACTGGAGGATATTATGCTAAGCAAAATAAGTCAATCAGAGGAACACAACTATCATATTGTTTCACTCATATGTGGAAAACAAGGAATAGAGCAGAGGACGACAGGGGAAGGGAGGAAAAGCTAAATGGGAAGAAATCAGAGAGGGAGACAAACCATGAGAGACTCTGGATTCTGGGAACCAAACTGAGAGTTACAGAGGGGAGGCGGGGGAGGGTATGGAGTAACCAGGTGATGGGCATTAAAGAGGGCATGTGTAATGATGAGTACTGGGTGTTACACGCAACTAATGAATCATTGAATACTACATCAAAACTAATGGTAGCTAATTGAACATAATAAAAAATAAATAAAATAAAGTCTACATCCTAGGATAACAGGTTCAATAAAAGATTGAGACCAAATCATAGGCCTATAAAACATTTCCCCCTCCCCCAAATTCAGCATAACATTAATGAGGCTTCAGTTCAATAACAGAAAATTACAACAAAATGAATGCCATGTACCAGACCTTAATTAGGAAGAATTCTCTAAGGAAACCCAAAAAGAAGAGAACAAGGGGAAAAATATAACAAGGACAGCAGAAGAAAATTTTAGCTTTTCGCCTCTATAACTACAGCAAACACAGCCTAATCCTAGACAAATAAATACAAAATCTTATATTAAAAACCTCTTTATCTCAGTTCCTTTTACACAATACACTGTGGCCAGCTTTCAACAACAGAATACAAGACATACTAAAAGACAAAGCACACAGCTTGAAACAGACAGAGCAAGCATCAGATTCAATATCAGATACAGAAAAAATTTTGACATTATCATAGTGGGAATTTAAAGCAACTATGATTAATATGCTAAAAGCTCTAGCATAAGAAATTTACAATATGCAATCCTATATATTATGAACAGAGAGATGGAAATTCTATGAAAGAATCAAAAGAAAATGATAGAAGTTAAAAACCCTAAAACAGACATGAAGAATGCCCTTTGATGGACTAATCAATAAACTGGACATAGCTAAGGAAAATATCACTAGGCTTGAAAAAGTGTCAATAGAAACTTCCAAAAGTGAAATATAAAGGAGAAAAAAAATGAAAAAGCATAATAGAGTATGAAGAACTACAGGACAATTACAAGTAATGTAACACCTAGATACTAGGAATACCAGAAGTGAAAGAAAAGAAAGAAAAGAAAAGAAAAGAAAAGAAGAGAAGAGAAAAGAAAAGAAAAGGGAGGGAAGAGAAGGGAGGAAAAAGGAATGTTTGAAGTAATTATGGGTGAGAAATTTTCAAAATTAATGACAGACAACCAATCAAAGATCTGGGAAGCTCAGGGAACACAAAGCACAGGATAAACTTTTTTAAAAAAGAAAAAAAAGCAAAAAACCCTACATCAGGACATACAATATTCAAAACAGAAAATCATAGACAAAGAGAATATCTTGAAAAAAGCTGGGGATAGGGAGTTAGAGTGGAAAGAAGAAACACCTTAGCTATAGGGGAGCAAGGATAAGAATTACATCACTTTTCTTTTTTTCTTTTTTTTAAGATTTTATTTATTTATTTGACAGAGAGCTAGCACAAGTAGGAGGAGCAGCAGGCAGAGGGAGAGAGAGAAGCAGGCTCCCTTCCGAGCAGGGAGCCCAATGCTGGGGTGGATCCCAGAACCCTGGAATCCTACCCTGAGCCAAAGGCAGCCTAAGGACTGAGCCACCCAGGCACCCCTATATCAAATTTCTTTTTAAAAACTATTCATGCAAAAACAGAGTAGAGTGTTGGTAGAAAAACACCCACCATGTTATATGCAACTAATGAATCCTTGAATACTACATCAAAAACTAATGATGTACTATACGCTGGCTAATTGAACTAACTAAATAAATAAATAAATAAATAAGTTTTTAAAAAATGCCACATGATCAACTGGATAACAATTTCACAACTGAAGATCCTGGATCAAAATCTCAATGCAAAGGAGGATTCTAAATGTAATATTTCATCATTATTAATATTTGCCTAAATAAAAGCATTCCTGACAGAAAAAAAAAGAAAGAAAGAAAGAAAGAAAGAAAGAAAGAAAGAAAGAAAGAAAGAAAAGAGAAACACCCACCAACCTAAATTCTATATCCAGTGAAATTATCTTTTCAAAGTAGAGAAATAAAGACTTTCTCAAACAAAAATTTAGGAAATTTGTCATCAGTAGACCTGCCTTGAAAGAAATGTTAAAAATAAGTTCTTCAGAGAGAAGAAAATGACTCAGGTCAGAAACTTGGAACTACATAAATAAAAAAGGACTGTTGAAGAAGGAATAATTGAAGGTAAAATATTTTTCTCACTCATAACTAATCTAAGAGATAACAGTGTGTTCAAAATTATAACGATGTATTGAGTAATTGTGGGTTATGGGTAAGTGAAATTAATGACAGCAGTGTTATAAGGGATGTGAGTAAGGGACTGGGAATATTCTGTTACAAGCTACTTGTACTACGTGTGAAGTGGTACAGTTTTATTTGAAAGTAGACTTGGATTAGTTGTAAATTTACATTGCAAACTCGAGGGTGACCATTGAAAAACGTAAGGAAAAGAGACTATAATTGATATGTTAAGAGAGGAGACAAAATGGCATAATATAAAACATTCAATTAAAATCAGAGATAAAACAAAAGTCAAAAAGAGAAACAAAGAACAAGGCAATAAAGAGTAAACAATAAATGTAATAGATATTAATCCAATTATATAAATAATTATTTTAAATGTCAATGATACAAAAATACCAACTAAAAGACTGAAAATGTCAGAGCTGATGAATCAACAAGACCCAACTGCATATTATCTACAAGAAACCCACTTTAAAGACACAGGTAGATTAAAACATAAAGAGATAGAAAAAGAAATACCATGCTAAAAGTAATCAAAAGAAAGCTGGAGTAGTTACATTAATTCTAGACAAATCAGAATTCAGAACAAGAAAAACTGTTAGGGATATAGAGAGAGATTACATAACAACAAAGTGGTCAACTCTCCAAGAAAATATACCAATCCTTGATGTATATGAACCTAACAACAGAGCATCAAAATATGTGAGGAAAAAAATGATAGAACTGCAAGAAAAACAGATGAATCCCCTATCATAGTTGGAGACTTCAACACCCCTTAATCAGTAATGGACAGATCCAGCAGGCAGAAAATCAGTAAGGACATAGTTGAACCGAACAGCACCATCAATCAACTGGATATAATTGACACTTACAGAATACTTCATCCAACAATAGCAGAATACACATTGCTCTCAACATTACACAGAACATTCACCAAGACAGATCACATTTTCAGGCCATAAAATACACCTTAACAAATTTAAAAGAACAGAAATCATAGAAAGTATACTCTTAGGCCACAACGGAATTAAACTAAAGATCAATAACAGAAATATGGCTAGAGAATCCCCAAATACTTGGGAGATTAAACACCACCCTTTGAAATAATGCATGGGTCAAAGAAGAAGTCACAGGAGAAATTAAACAATATTTGGAATTAAATAAAAATACAACTTATTAAAATTTGTGGGATGTAGTGAAAGCAATGATTAGAAAGAAACTTATGGCACTGAATTCACATAGTAGAGAAAAAAGAAAATACCTTTTAAAAGCAATAACCTAACCCACCTTAGAAAATTAGAAAAAGAAGAGCAAATTAAATCCAAAGTAGGCAAAATGAAAATAATAAAAATTAGAACTGAGATCAATAAAACTGAAAACATAAAATCAGTAGAGAAATATCTGAAACCAGAAGCTGGTTCTCAAAAACAAACAGTAAAACTGATATACCTCTAGCCAGGTTAACAAATTAAAAAAAAAAAAAAAAAAAAAAGACACAAAGTACTAATATCAGTAATGAAAGAGAGTGAAAGAGAGGTCATCAAAAATGATCTCATGGACATTAAAAGGATAATAAAGGAATATTATGAAAAAATCTATGCCCACAAATTTGATAAATTAGATGAATGGATCAATTCCTTGAAATACACAACCTGCTAAAACTCACACAAGGAAAAATCTGTAATATGAGTAGGAGTATTTCTATTAAAGAAATTGAATCAATAATTAATAACCTGCCAAAACAGAAAACACCAGGTCTCAATGGGTCAACTGTGAATTCTACCAAACAGTCAAGAAAAAACTACACTAATTTGCTGTAATTTATTTCGGAAAATCAAAACAGAGTACACCTTTCCCAATTCATTCATGAGGCCAGCATTACACTATTACCAAAAACCATACAAGGACATAAGAAAGGAAAACTACGACCAATATCTCCCATAAACATATATGTGAAAAATCTCAACAGAATTTTAGCAAATAATACCCAACGATACTAAAAAAAATACTACATCATAACCAAGTGTGATTTATTCCAGGTATGCAAAGCTGGTTCAACACTCAAAAATCAATTAACACAATCTAACATATCTACAGACTAAAGTAGAATTATACCATCATATCTATATACACAGAAAAAGCACTTGACAAAAACCAAAACTAATGCATGACAAAAATTCTCAGCAAACTAGGAATATAGGGGGAGTTCTTCAACATGATAAAGAATATCCATGGGGAGCCTGGGTAGCTCAGTTGATTGAGTATCCAACTCTTGATTTCAGCTCAGGTCATGATCTCAGGGTCCTGAGATTGAGTCCCCTCCCCCCCCCCCCACAGGTTCTGCTTGAGTTTCTCTCCCTCTGCCCCTCCCCCTGCTTGCACTCATGCATGTGCTCTTGTTCTCTCTCTCAAATAAATATTTTTTTAAAAAAAGAATATCCACCAAAAAAAACCCTACATTTAGCATCATTCTTAATTGTGAGAAACCAGATGCTTTCTTGCTAAGATCAGGAACGAGGCAAGGATGTCCATCCCCATCACTCCTATTTGATATCATACTGAAGTCTTAGATAATACAATAAGACAAGAAAAGGAAATGAAAGGACTACAGAATGGAAAGGAGGAAATAAAACTTCTTTTGCCTGCAAATGATAGGCTTGTCTACATAGAAAATCCCAAAGAATCTTTATCAACAATAACAACACAAAGTCCTGGAACTAGTGATTATAACAGAATATAAGGTTAATATATAAAAGTCAACTGCTTTCTTGTATACTAGCAATGAAAAATTAGAATTTGAAATTAAAAACCCAATACGTTTGTATTAGCACCAAAATATAGGAAATACTTAAGTATCAATCTAATAAAATATGTATAAGATTTATACGACAAAAAGTAAAAAGCTCTGATGAAGAAATCAAAGATATACATAAATGAAGAAATATTCCAGGTACATGGAGAAGAAGACTCAATATTATCAAGATGTTATTTCTTTGCAAATTGCTACATACACTAAAATCTCAGCAATTATTTTGTAGATATTGATACTAAAGTTTATATGGAATAACAGAAGACCCAGAACAGTCAATACAATATTAAAAAAGAACAATTCAGAAGACTGACACTACCCAAATTCAAGACTCACTATAAAGCTTCAGTATTTAATGCATTGTTTTACTGGCAAATAGATAAATAGATAATAGAATAAAGACAGAGAGCCTAGAAATAGACCCACATAAAAACAGTCAAATAATCTTTGACAAAGGAGCAAAGGCAATTCAATAGAGAAAGGAGAGTCTTTTTAACAAATGATACTAGAACAACTGAATATCTACACACACACACACACAAAATGAATTCAGACATCGACCTTATCCTTTCACAAAAATTAGACTGGATCATAGACCTAAATATAAAATGTGAAACTATAAAACCCCTAGAAAACAATATAGGAGGAAATCTAGTTCATCTTAGGTTTAGAGAACTTATTGTTGTTGTTTTAGATGGAACACCAAAGAATAGTCCATGAAAGAAATACTGATAAATTGGACTTCATTAAGATTAAAAAAGAAAAACTTCTCTGTGCAAGACACTTTTGAGAGAATAAAAAGATAGGCCATCACTTGGAAGGAAATATTTTCAAAACACATATCTGATAAAGGACTGGTATCCAAAATATACAAAGAATTTACAAAACTCAACTATAAGAAAACAACTCAAAAAATTGGCAAAAAGATCTGGTCACCTCACCAAGGAAGATAAACAGATGGTAAGTAAGCATATGAAAAGATGCTGAACATCATATGTGATTAAGGAATTGCAAATTAAAACAAGATACCACTACACACCTATTTAAAAATGGCTAAAATCCAAAACACTGACAATAGCAAATGCTGGCCAATATGTGAAGCAATGGGAACTCTCACTTACTGCTGGTAGGAATGCAAAATGATACAGCCACTTTGGAAGACAGCTTGGCAGTTTCTTACAAAACGAAACAAACTCTTACCATAAAATACAGGAATGTGCCCACTGGTATTTTTCCAAATGAGTTGAAAACGTTATGTTCACATAAAAATCTATAGATGAATGTTTATAGAAACTTTATTTATAACTGCCAGAACTTGGAAGCAACCAAGATGTCCTTCAATAGGCGAATGGATAACAAATTGTGATATAGCCATATAATGGAATACTATTGGAGGAGGTAATCAAAAGGGTGTGACTTCCAATTGACCCTTGGTCTGGACCTGGGCAACTGGAGGCTCCTCACTCCCTCCCTTGGGCTTGGAATATATGCTCTGCACACAGTGGGAGCTTCTTTAAGGACATAGCCTTAAGGGAGTAACGTGTTTTGAGACCATCTGGGGGGTATATGTGACTGGACCCCTCTAAGGCCTCTATATAAACTTTTAAGATTTGGCAGCTGGCTTCAGAGACTACTCATTTTGCAGCCACCTAAAACAAGCCTCGTAAGTAAGTTCTCTTGCTTATTAAAATGCCACCTACCGATCTGGAGTGGTCTGCCTCTTTCTTTGATTTCTTCTTGCCCTGTGTATATGGGGTAAGGGGCAGGTAGCTTATAAACCAACAAACACTATTCTGTGATAAAAAGAACTGAGCTATCAAGCCATGGATACCCACGGAAGTACTTTAAATACATATTACTAAGCCAAAGAAGCCAATAAGAAAAAGCTAACTACTGTGTCATCCCAACTACGTAACACTCTGAAAAAGATAAAACTATGCAACCGGTAAAAAGATCATGAATGTCAGGGAAGAGAACTGGGGAGAGGAAAGGTGGGATCTATAGGTGGAGCACAGATTTGGGGGCAGTGAAACTATTCTATATGATGCAGTAATGGTGGATATGTATCATTATACATTTGTCCAAACCCATAGAATGTGCAATACAGTGAATTCTAATGTAAACTATGGACTATAGTATAATATTGATATGGCTCATGAATTGTGGCAAATATACTACACTGACACGAGATGTATGTATGAAACTCTATGTGTGGAGGGCAGTGATGAGAAGGTATATGGAAACTGTATTTTCCACTCAATTTTTCTGTAAATCTAAAACCAATCTAAAAAATAAACTCTCCAAATTAAAAAACAAAACAAAACAAAACATGGCAAAAACAAGCAAGCTAAAAATGAAAACATTCTCTGGAATATTAAGAAAACAGTGTCTTTACAGAATTCCACACACACATTCAAACAATAATCACCTAAATCATCTGCTTAATCTTTTGGGCTTCACAGAGGCAGGCAATAAAAGGCAGAAAAGCACTTTTCGATGGACCTGCCAATTGCATATGGCATAAATCAGAATGAAGCAGCAAAAATAAAATATGCTCATTTGTGAAGTCAAATGAAAAAAACAAAACAAAACAAAACAAAATAATCACCACATTACTTTATTCTTGAATAGCAGAGGTAGTCTTTTGAGCCTCTCCCAGCCAGCTGTGGATTCTAAGAAAACAGTAACTGATGATGATGATTAATTCTAGGGATGAGCGTTTCACTGTTTTGTAATTTAAGTACTAGGGAAAGGCATTTAAATTTGGAAAAAACTTGGTAATATACCAGTGCTTCCATTTAAGACCTTCTGGGGAAAATTAAACACAACTTTGAGCATATTTTTATATACTTAAGTCATGATTTTCTTTGTACTAGAATTTAAAGTAAAACAGTTACAAATAATTTTAAGCCTAAACTATCCCTTTCAAAAGTTGCAGTCCATTCCCTTTATAGGTTTTTAATTCTGTTTATTACTAAGCAAGGTAATATTTTTTTTTTTCAAATCAATGCCATAGAAAGCATTCTTGGATTAACTTACTGCTATTATTACTACTATAAAAAATCTACAACTGTTAGAGAACCTTCTTAATCATGAAAACAAAAGTAAACAAAAACAAATTTAAAAAAATGAATGTTGTGAAAATGATAAATGTTTGCCTAATTTATATCCCAAGTTTGAGAGTCAATTGGAATTTTTACTGTTATAAAGAAAGGCTTAGTCTTTTATTACTGTAGTAACAGTAGAGACCTATTTTTTAAAACTGGGTGATATTTTGATAAACCGTGGTAATATATGCCTTATCCTATACAGTTGCACCACTAATTATGCACGAATTCAGAGCCCTGCCTGGTCTATACTCTGAAATAGTCATAATTGAAAATGAAAACTTCTCCGGTGAAACTTCTAAAAATCCAAACCCCAACCCGGTTATAATGTTCCCTTCATAGGGAATCATAAAGAAACCTTATAAGAAAATTAAAAAAAAAAAAAAAAAAACCTTATAAAATTACATTGTAAACCGAAGATAAAAACCCTGAAGACCTTACCTTAACATGGCATTTTTTCCGTCACTTCTGGTGCACCAGACCTGCCGGGTTTGATAACCTATCTCTAAGTCCCAGGGCCTGGAGAGGTGATGTGGCTTGTAACTCTGATGTCGAAAGGTGACTCGCTCCTTTGAATCAGAGCTAAAATCCAGAACAGTTCTTCCGCTTAGGTTAATTTCTTTAAAATGAGGCAGTCTACATTTACTCCATGGTCCTACTTTAAGGCTAAAAATATATTCCTCTTCGCCAAGAGGACAGGAAATGGGAGGGTCGCAGGCTCTGGACTCGGTCAGGTTGGGGCACTGAGACCCGCCATAGAGGGGGGGAGCGATGGCCGCCCGGGTCCTGTGCTGCAATTGCTTCTCACAGCCCTTGCCGCACTCGGACCACTGGGAGAACTCCGAGACGACACAATCCCGGGGGCAGGGAATGAGGCAAGCTTGTTCTGTGGGGGGCTGAGGGGCAAAGTGTTCACAGATTTCATCTAGGACGCTGGTTCTGTTCCACTTCTGAACGCAGCGCACCGTGCGGTGCTGCAGCCCGTGCTGCGCCGTCACGCACTCCGCGGTCCGAGGCGGGGCTTGGCCGGCGTTGGCGGGAACGAGCACGCAGTGGTGCCAGTCCGAGACCTCCCACTGGAAGAGGTCGCTGTGCCACTCGCACACCCGGAAGCAGCTTCTTTCCCGTGGAGGCCTGTGGTTCTCGTCGCAGTTAGATAGGTGACTCGTCCACCCTTCCAGGTGGAAACACCACAGCGCCCGACTCTGCACTCCTCCCGGTCCACAGTCGCCCGTACACCTTCCCCAGGGGCCTACGGGCAAAAGACAAGGGCGTCAATTACTCAGAGGTTCCAAGCCGCCATCCACACAAAAATGCGTCCGTTTGCACGCTTCCCAGCACGACCAGTATGAAACTATGGATTTGAGTGGACAATATAATCTGGTTGTTAAGAGCATGGACGCCGCATCAGTTTGCCTTTGTTAAAATCCCCACTCGGTCTCTTACCAGCAATGTCAACTTGGATGAGTTACTTCCACTGTCTAAGCCTTCGTTTCCTTAACTACATAAGAGACAATAAAAGCACTGACTTGCAGGGCTGTTCTGAGGATCAGTGGTACAATGTAGTGCCAAAACACACTTAATAAATGATTGGTATCATTATAATCATTATGTTCCAAAGCCTATATATCTAAGTCGATATTAATACTTTCCAGTTAGACAGTGTTTCAATCTAAAAGAAAAGCCCTAAACCCAGGATTTTAATAAAGTAGTATTTTTCATGTTTCCAAGCCTTCAGCTCAATACAGCAGGTGGCTCTGAAGAGAACTATGTTTTAAAAAAATAACCTGCCAAAGTGTCTTAAACATACTTGGATTTGCTAAATAGGTGTCCCCACTTTTGGGTTTTGCTTGCAGAGTGAATTGCATGAAAAAGAAAATATCTAATGGGAGAGGATACTTTAAAAGCAGCAGCAGCACCATTGAACTGCCTATGGAAATTCTGCCCCTACGACCCCTAAAATATATCCACTTTGATTTCTCATAGGTAATGACTCTAGGTCAAGCTTCCAACATTAGTTTGTAATACACCAAATCTTTTAATTAATGAATATGTTTTCATGGGAAAGAGTCCCCCAAAGAAAGGACAGATAAAAGAGGGTCCATTGATGTTTCTCAGTTTTGCAACTAATCCATAAACCTACCAGCCAGCTTTATCAAGAAGGTTGATGATACATTGTTTCATAAGGATGGCAAGTAATCACATTTTGTGTCAATGGGAAAAGAATACTTTCCTCTCTTTCACTTTACTTAATTGTAACATGATCCTGAGAAAACTTTACCAGCTTAACCATGTAACCTTTGCCCCTGCACTAGGTTGTGATAAGGCAATTCACATCCTGAGAAACATTTTAATTTACCTAGGTAAGAGAAAGAAGGTGCAGTCTTTCTCTCTTCCCTCAAATCTGATCAAATACCCAAAGCTTCTTGGAATATGTTTTCATGCACATCCATAATATCTCTAGGAACAGGAAATGTGTATGGAATCCCATGTACTTCGGAAGAGACATATATACATCCCCAGAGAAACAGGTATTTGCACTTGTGGCCAACATGCTGCACTGAGGATCTCTCACTTAAAGCGCAGGACATCAGTTTTGGGGTTCTAATGTACAGTCTTCCCAGTTCTTCCTCACAGCCTTGTCTGGATATACAGACCTACTGTGCCAATGGCTTCTGTCACTTTATGCATGAAATTAACATAGAAAATACCCTCATGTCCTTTCAGTCTCCCCATCCTGAGGTATCCTCTTACTGAAGTAGACAGAGGAGTTTCATTGGAGTAAGTCAGCGTTTACGCATAGGAACGCCCTTGAGTTTGCCCACACATTGCCCAGGCGCGGTGTCCCAGCACTAACTGCTCGTGGGCACAGTAAATGCACATAAAAAATGGTACTCTCAACACAAGCTGATTTCATCAACTGCCCGCAATTCTGGTGATTTTCTTGTCGATCACCCACAATTTCGTGCTTTGTAAATTGAGATGTTCATTGCTATATGAAAGTCATTTACAGGCTTCATTTGTCCAGGTGATCTGGAGCAATCTCAGTTCAAGTATGCCATCCCTTGTCCATCATGTCAGGCTACGCATGCAAATTTTCATTATGGCCCAAAAAAAAAAAAAAAAAAAAAAAATTGCCATGGTTACTCAGTAAAGAAATACTTTCAAAAATACATCCTTGTAGCAAACTTTAAAATCTAAAATCAGTTTTGAATATTATAAAACGGCTACTGGATGCAATTGAAAGAAGCTCTTTTTGAGAGTACTAGGTTTCTAAATAATGGCTGTCTGCTTATCTTTATTTGTTAAGGTATCAAATACACAAAATTTTCCCTTTAGGACTTTTTTGTGTAAAGAAAGAAAGACCAGAAAAATCAAACCATTTCTAACCAATCTGGAAAAACAATATTAAATTTAATTCACCTAGAACATCTTACAAAGTGATCTTTATTCTTACTTTTAAAGCATTTTACTAACACATTTTCTTATTAAAATGTTTCCTTGTAAGTTTTTCAGCTACTTTCAAAATTGTTAAGGTAGCTATTTTTTTGTCATTTGAAATCATTAATATTTTAAACCTTATACATTACTATTCTTCCCTTACCTTTCACATTCTCCATCTATATAAAAATGCCCCAAACAGCAAAAATTTTCTTAGATCAATGAAAGACAACATATAACTATTAAGAAGTAATTATCGCCATTTGTTAAGGGCTAGCAGTGCTGTGCTGGGCTTGGATGGTACCAGAGGACTGTTGTGTATTCAAGAACTTTACCAGGTGGTTGTTAAATCATTCATAGTTTGAAACAAACCATGATAAGAGTATTTACACCACACTACAAATCAAGGCAAATCAAGGCATTAAAAAAACAAACAAACTGAGAGCTGGTTTGTCATATACCACTAGTGATTTGCCCAGTTCCTTCCTATTCCTTACAACAGTCCTCTAACATGGGGCTAGAACGCTTATTTTATCAGTTGGGGAAATGAAGCTCAGAGAAGTTATAAAGCACATCCAAGGTTACACAGCTAGTACCTGGTAGACTAGAGTGGGACTCCAGATCTGCGAGCCTCCAAGGATGGGCTCTTGCCCTGCATTTGAAAACAGTCTTTTCCAGGGTGTGCATTAGTATGTGTGATCCTAACATCACGAGGCAGATAGATCTGTTTCTTAGCTTAATATGCTAAATCCGATCTGTTCCTTTGAAAATGAGTACAAGTAATCAGGGTGGTATGGGAGCAATGATGTCCCCCTCCTAGCCCTGGAAATGTTGACAAGCATTAATCAGTACATTTAGGAAGGCACAGTCAGGGGAGAATAGTTTCTCCCCATGTTAAAAGCAAACTTTGCAGACAACTGAACAAGACGTAACAATCAAATATAAAGTGAATTGTGTACTCTTGGAATAAATGAAAAACAAATTGCAAACAAGATATACAAGGTGGAGACCAGACCTCTCAGCAATTGACCTATAACAATTTGCATTTCTCAGGCTCACAGAAAAACTGTGTTCCATGATTTATTCAGTTGTGTTTGCCTATGAATTTTAAAAATACACACTAGTGAAAATCACATAGCCCTGAGGGATTTTGCCATTTCAGAAAACATGCATATTGAAGTAACATGTGAACCACAGTTTGAGAAATCTTGTATCCCTTGTCCAAGCTCAGAAATAGAACATATTAAAGTTTTGAGCAATTGCATGGAGAAAATGAATATCACCTTTAAACTTTCCACATACATAAAATGCGATTATAGTCACAATATATATCCGAGATAAATAACCTAAAGAAACATATAGGAAACCCATGCTTTTAAACATCAATCATTTTTAAGATTTTATTTATTTATCTGAGAGAGATTGAGCACGAGTGGGAGGAGGGACAGAAGGAGAGGGAGAAGCAGACTCCCCACTGAGCAGAGAGCCTGATTTGGGGCTCGATCCCAGCACCCTGGGATCATGACCTGAGTCGAAGGCAGACGCTTAACTGACTGAGCCACTCAGGTGCCCATATTTGGTATTTCTTAATTGAAAACAGGACCCAAGTAATACAAATAAAACAAAAATTTAGGAACAGTAAAGAATTAAAAGTTTAATTAGACATAATATGCATTTAAACTAAAACTCATTCTGTGTTATATTCTCAGAAAATACTTCAGTGGTATAAAAGGAATAATAATTCAGTACTTGTTTACCTGGACCAACATTATATAAAAACATTATCCACCTGCAAGTCACTACTTTTTCTGTGTGATAAACACAGTTACATTGGAATAAACTGCTAAATCTTTTAAATCACATCCGTTTTAATTAACGCATTAACATTTTGGTTTAGAAGTAAAATCTTTGGACACGAAAGGGTGCATTGGATGAATTCTTGGATCACATTCACATTTAAGACTCTGTGATTTCTCTTTTTTTTTCTGCCTGTGTTTTTGCAGAAAGTGCAAATATGTGAATGCTCTAATTTAATATTCCCCTAGAAGCAGAAAGTGCTGGCACATTTTATTATCTTAATTAAGTTACCCTTAAGTGGATTAGTTGAGATGAATGTATCTCCCAATCTAAATCATCATATTGAAGACGACCTGCTTGGTGCCTGAATTTTAGGTGTGGCATTCAGGAAGATGCCTGCGACAAAGAAAAAAGGGAACTCAAGTGGTCAGAGAGAATAAACACATTCCGGTTTTTGCCCAGCATTTGCCGCTGTTTCAGGCAGCAACTCTGGCTTAATACCATTCATACAATAGAAAAAGATGTTTATTTTACTATGCATTTTTTTTCAACCACAGCTTTTATTTATTTATTTTTTATTTTATTTTTTTTTTTTAACCACAGCTTTTATTATCCTGACATTGCTTTATTTTTAACTTGGGCAATGGGGTTGAGGAATGACAGGAAATGTCAATGCAAAGCTTAATATCTTAATCAAATTATTTGTGGATAATTACTACACCAAAGCACTCATAAACCTCAACATTACCAAATGTGAAATAAAACAACATTGACTCACTGGTAAGATGTCTCACCTCCAAGAAATAGCTTGAAATTTATGTAGTAGCTTTCAGTTCTTAAAAAGCCTTCTCATGAACCATGGAGTAATTAAAGTAATGCTTCCCTTGCACAGTGGACAAATATCTAAGAAATCACACTTTCTAAAACAAATCAAAGAACCCAATGAATCAGAAAGAGTAGCATCTGAGCATTCATTCACTAAAATAACAATTACTTATTAGCTGCTACTTGACAAGTAGTGTATTAGAATCTGGAAATATAAAAAATAAATGAGACACTAAGTATCTCTTACAAAATCTGTGAGCTAAATGTAATGCCAGTTTGCTCCTGAAGAGGACATCTAGTCTCTCCTTCAGGCCTAGCTACACTTACTTAGTACACTATTGAACACTTTTAATGTTTTGGTTCCCAGAGCTCATTAGACCTAAAGCAGCAAACCCAAAATTGAGAGGGACCACTGGAGGCAGGGACACTGATAGAAGCCAGAAGAGATGGCCATTTTCAAATCTGCATTTCTGAATCTATCGTATTAATTAATAACTCCTACTAGCAGAGGATGCTCAAAGCCATGCAGTACTTCCCAAACTCACAGAGAAAACCTGTTCGTTTTATATATATATATACATACATGTATATGTATATGTATATATATAACTATATTACTATATATATATACATACATGTATATGTATATGTATATATATAACTATATTACTATATATATATATATTACTGAGTTATGCATTGGATATCAATAGAAACACAACATGGAAAACGTAAAAACATGGAAAAAATTTCAAATGAGAAAAAATTAAAACCATAATGTATTTTAATTTAAAAAATTCCATTGCACTTTTTACAGGAACCAAAAAAATCCTTTATTAATACTAAAACTATTTTCAAAACATATCTGTAGTCTGAAGGATATGTGTGCTAAAGTATTCCAATAATTCTCATTAGAAAATTTTAGCAGCAACAGTTCAGACCTACCAAATGTAACTTCATTTTCAAAGGTATAAGATTTACTTTCGAAGACAGTTTGATTCCATGCAAGGACACCACAGAGCATTCAGACTGAATATTTATACTTCCAGAAAGTGTAAAGCATTGTTACTAACATTCCAGGCTCTTTCTGGAAGATTGTGTTTTTGTTTGACACCTAACAGCACCTTCTAAGTCCATTTCATCTTCGTGGACAGATGTCTCAGACTGAAAAGCAAAGTGCCTCTGTTACTTATCATTTATGATTACAAATTATTAGTTGCCAGTGGCTAGAACATCCATTAAAAGTAGCCTGACAGCAAAGCAGGTAAGAAATATATCTGAAAGACTCATCAGCTAATGCAAACACCACGGAGACAGAAAACCACGTTTTAAAAATTGTTTATCAATATTTCTGGTTTGAATTCTACTTTCTAAAAATTCTGAAGCCTAAAAGGAAATCTCAAACCTTATATTCTTCTTTGCATTCTGACATCAAGTGGGTCCCTTCCATCACTAAAACCTACGGCCTGCTGCCCCAAACGTGGGAAGGGAAAGGTAATGTGACACCCCATGGTTTTTGGAGGAGGAAACGAAGCCCAGACAAATCCAATGAGTTTCCCAAGGTCACAGAGTCATTTGGAGCAGAAATGGGATGGACAATTCCATTCCAGATGCCAGTCCCGTGATCTTGACACTACATCATGCTGGTTTCTATTGTAACGTCCTAAGACTGCAAGGGGAAGAGTAAGGACTCTGTAAATTGTTGTGACCCAAGATGTGGGGGAGGGAAAGAAGGAAAAACATAAAAATAAGTTGAAATTACATAAAGAGACGTAAAGCACAAGCAACTAGCTGCCTGTGAATGTTGAGAGTTTTCAGTCTCCTGCACCTAGAGTTCTTCCCAGGGGCCCTTCACAATGTATTATGTGAAATGGGATCCTTCCCACCTTTGCATGCTTGAGAACACAGACTAAACTACTGTTCGAGAACATAAAGAAACAACAGGGGGGACGCCTGGGTGGCTCAGTTGAGTGCCTTTGGCTTGGATCATGATCCCAGGGTCCTGGGATCGAGTCCTACATCGGACTCCCTGCTCAGCCAGGAGCCTGCTTCTCCCCTGCTTGTGCTCTCTCTCTATCTCTCTTTCTCTGACAAATAAATAAAATCTTAAAAAAAAAAAAAGGAACCAACAGGGGCCAGGGGATTAGAGCACAAATGAAGCCTTGGCACCAGTAAGGAATTCTCTGTCCCTGGAATAACTATAGCAAATAAACGTAATAACATTGTTTTGAATACCTACCATCTTCCCAATACCATATGTACATTGTTGATATTGGTCTGCTTTGTTAGATAAGACCATCAAACCATGAGGTCAAAGAACATGCTCCAGGTAAACAATTCTTGGGGTGGCTGGGTGGCTCAGTCGGTTAAGCGCCCGACTCTTGATTTTGGCTCAGGTCATGATCTCAGGGTCATGAGATCAGCCATGCATCAGGCTCTGCACTGGGTGTGGAGCCTGCTTAAGAGAATCTTAAGAGAATCTTAACAATCTCTCCCTCACCTCCCCCCCCAGCCCACGCTATATATATATATATATATATATATAAATTTAAAAAAAATGAACCAGGTAAACAGCTCAGGAGCCCTGACACTGGCCTCTCCAGTTCTAGCTACTCCACGCCTGTTCCACAACAACTGCAGCTGAACTACTTTTAGCAGCCATATCTCTTGAACAAATGAAGCCTTGCAATGCCCATTAAATATACTATATTTAGAAGAGGGTCTTTTCTGAGCACAGCCGGTGTGTGGTGGGAGGGGCTCAGGGCACAGCCACTCCTCTCCTGCCTGAAGCCCTTCACCCCTGCGTTGGTCTCAGCTCAATGGCATGGCTCGGGTATGGCCCCGGAACTCCTGGGGCTCTGACACTTGTCAACGGATATTTATGGGGTGTACTCATCCCATAAATATGGCTCCACTCAACTTTGACTTTACTTACAATAAATGCTTCAGCGAAGCCCTGGAGATTCCCTGGAGAAGCAGAAGCAAATCATTTACTCAGCTGTTTGGTATCAGTTAAGTGGAAAAGGCAATGAAGAGGACTCCAGAAAGAGAGTGAAGCTGAATCCCACACGATCTTCTTCTGAAGGACTGTCTCCCTTAAATTATTGGCCACTCAGGCAGTGACTAACTTCAGGAGGGCCAGAAATTTGTTTGCTTCACAGAAAGCAAACTGGAACAGGTGCTTAGGAGGCTGAAATTCTTAAGGTGTGCTCCTCCCCCTCCAAAAAAAGAATAAAGTGCTATTTCCACAATGAATAATCAATACATGTTGGGCTTGATGAAGGAGGTCTTTTTTTACTGTTGCCTTAGAGGTTCACAGGAAAAGCAACAATGTTGAGACTACATACGCAAGCTTTAAAAACACATGAAGCAGGGGCACCTGGGTGGCTCAGTGGTTAAAGCCTCTGCCTTCGGCTTGGGTCATGGTCTCAGGGTCCTGGGATCGGGCTACGCATGGGGCTCTCTGCTCAGCGGGGAACCTGCTTTCCCCTCTCTCTCTGCCTCTCTGCCTACTTGTGATTTCTCTCTCTCTCTGTCAAATAAATAAAAATAAAAATAAAAAAAATACATGAAGCAAAAGGGCAGGGTGGCATCCATTTTATTTATCATTAAGCAACTCAAGGATTAATTTTGCCTACGATAAAAATTGCACTAGAGCATACCTGAGATATTTTTTCTTAGTAATTTCAATTCTCTAACAGTTACATGGAGTGTATCTGCTTCTTAATACATCTTCTCTCCAATAGCAGATATTCATGGTGAACAAGTGAGAAAGAACAAAACATAAGCTACATCTGAGTGGACAAAACACCTAGTTCATCCAATTTTTTCTTCCCAAAGGAATAATTATTTCAGTTTTGAAAAAGCAATTTTAAGACTACTTGAGACTCTTGTCATTTGAAAAATAACTTCCAAGTTACTGATTTGAAAAAATATCTGAGAAACAGCAGATTCGTGGCATAATCACAGTATTATTTTCTACCTAGAAACACTAGAAATACCTATTTATCCTATATAGTCAAATGAACATCCTAAGGATTCTATTTACAAAAAGCAAATCCAATCAATCACGCATCAGTTTTACCTCCTAACCATTAGTCCAATCTGTCGATGTTTCTTCATCTAGACTGTCACCCCGCTCACCCAAACCACCACCTTTCTTGTACAAATGAGAGGAGTAGCCTCTTGACTGGCCTTCTAGCATGCACTGCTCCACCCCCACTATACCGCTGGCATCGATTCTTTATCCATATTACAGACATATATCTTTTAAAAATTCAAATTTGTACCACTTTGGTTGCAGCTTATCATCTATATGGCATTCTATGCTTATAGCTCAACAGTAGCTTCCCACTCTTCTCAAAATAAAGAAAAGAATCTTAACATGACATGCAAGTGCCTACCTGATCTGGCCCCTTCCCACCCCTTTCTGATCATCTGGACCACCTACGTTCGCTTGCTGTTCTGCCATCCTGTTGGCCATCCTTCCGTTCCTCCACTGCTCCAACTTCCCTGCCATACCTGGGCAGCCACAGGTACTATTCCTCGAGCCAGAGCACATGCTCCACCCCCTACTGCCAGAGTAATTCCTTCTCACTCTTCCTATCTTAAGTCACTTTCTTAGGGAACTCTTCCCTATGCTCCGGCACTATCTTCCCCCTTTACAAAACACTCATCGCACTTGCAATTACAAATCCAACTGTGTAATTTAAACTTTGTCTCTCCCACTTGATTCTAAACTCTGTGATGGCAGAAACAGATCGGTCCTACTCACCACTCTATTCTCAGCACTAACCTAGTGCTTGGCATATGGTTAGCCTCCCACCAATTATCGAAGCTGGAGCAAACGGCACTGTAGGAAGCAGAATCGTGTCTAAATAGAACCAGGAGTAAAGTCACTACCGGAAACTCATCACACAAATGAGTTGATGGTTTTGCCCAAAAGAGAGGAAAAAAAGAACAAAACAAAAAACGTCTGTTCTGTGTTTCCTTAGCATATGTTTGAAGGAAGAAATGCTCAGTGTGATGCCCAATAGAATGCTTAAGTACCTGTTTTCCACAACTCTGTTTGTAACACCCATTATTCTTTGTTGCAACTCTCTGAGCCCCTTCTTTCCAGATGCCACAAAGCCCCCGCATTGAGGAATGGCGTACCCAGTCTTCTCATGATTAGCATGCTAATTTTACCATTAATAAATACACAAGTCCACAGAAATACCTTTGACCTTGGACATAGGTCTTATCCAAATATTCTAATTGACCCAGGAAGTTGACTCAACAAGATTGCAATTATCATTGTTTCTCAGAGGATTCAAATCTTTTTTTTTTTTTCCTTAGAGAATTGCTTATCAGATCCTATCATCATCCCAGCCTACCACTCGCAAAACTAACAAGTGGCCAGGGATGAAATTATCACGGTCGTTACAATTTCAGTATAATAACAGCAACAGCAGTACCGCAGACACTGTGGAGAGACACTGTGAGCAACACTTTATAACAATCATGTCACTCAGTCCTCGAAGCAGCCTTGCAAAGTAGACTAATTTTCAGAACTCCCAGATGCCTTAAATTTCCAATTTCAGGAAAATTGGCAGAAGAAATGAAAAGAGAATGAATGTGATCACTGTAGAGTTTGTTGATATGATTACATTCTCTAACACCCAGGAAAAGACCTAAGAAGGGAAGGGTCTGGAAAGTGTACTTAAAGACTGTTCATTTGGAACATTCCTCTGCCCGAGGAGGGGAAGCACCAGGAGTAGAAGGAAACCCAAGAAATCTGCTAGGATGCAAGTTCCTGGCTGGACTCTGAAGTATTCTATGTAGAATGTCTTTGTTTTCAAAGGTATGAGTGGGATTGTTATTCTGAAGGGTGGAGTTTGGTCAGAGACCGAGTACTCACCTTTGTGTGGGATTGGGGGAGGGGAAAAATATATTTAAGAAGTACATTTTGTTTACAGAAACACAGACTTTAATTAGAAAGTGATGGGAAGACACTTTTTTGGGAAGACTTTTTTTTTTTTTAGAGAGAGAGAGAGTGCGTGTGTGCAGAGTTGGGGTGTGGGGGCGGGGAGGGACAGGGGGACAGGAAGGGAGGAGGGGACAGGGAGGGGCAAAAGGAGAGGGAGACAGAATCTTAAGCAGACTCCCCACTGAGCACAGAGACCCACACAGGGCTGGATCTCAGGACCCTAAGATCATGACCTGAACTGAAATCAAGAGTTGGATACTTAAAACAACTGAGCTACCCAGGTGCCCCTTGAGGACACTTTTGAGAGCAAGCACAGACAGCCTAACAAGATTCTGCCTTTTGGGTTGCCAGAAGTCTTGTCCATAAGGTTATGCCCAATGCTTCTGAGGGAAGAATGCCCTTCCCTTGGCACATACCTCCTAGCTCAAAAATACAAACTTCCTTCCCGTCCCTTTCTTCTGTCTGCGGTGAGACTGATAAGAATAAAGATGTTGGTGTTAGTAACAGAGAGAGAGAGACCATGTATATTGCTTCCTCAGAGAGGAAATGGCAGCCTCGGGTGTCTAGGCAGAGAAGGCCAAGGCCACCGAGCACCTCCTACCAACCAAGGGCTCAGCACAGTGGGAAAACAGCACAAAGGACGAAGCACAGCATAGAATTCTAGAGAGGTCAGCCAGTCTGCCAGGAATAAGGACCTTCTAAGTGGTGACCAGTATGAACGGATGGAGGAATTGGTGGACCTCCCAAGGAAAAAGTGGGGGCCCTGTTGGTATGAAGAGCTCCAAATAACCAAACTAAGTTCAACAAAATTATATTTCTTGTACACCTAAAGTTTTAGCTGAGATGAGTACCCACTATAATAATCACCACGACATATAATAGTTAAAGGCAATCAGAGAAGCAATAATAAACACATCCCCCACCAGCCCAAGGGTAGACAACCCCATAGGACATTCAAGCCCTTGGCTCAAAAACGCACTGAGAAAATCCATCCTCATTACCCTTTTCTAGCCCAGTGAGCACAAGGCAGTGGCCTGAAGCCTGCGTCAACCGTTTTTAGCCTCCTCCTCCCCTGCGTGGTTGGAATTTCCCAGGGTGCTTGGTGCAAATCCAATTTACAATGAAAGTGAATTGAGGAAATGTCATCTGAGTTATGGGGGTAGTTTACATTTACATAATGAAAATAATTATTGTAAAGTAGCATTTATCATTTGATAGTTAGTTAGTACACAGATGATTAAAAAAAAAACTGCTGAATTTTAACAGCTTCTGGGGACAAGGAAGGACTGGGCTGCCCCCCGGCCTTTCCCGTAGTAATCACTTCATCTGATTCCAGCCGAAGATAACATACCATCATTCAGGAAATCCTAAAATGTGTTCAGTGGAACAGCTGCATCCTCTGAGATCAGTACGCAGAGAGGAGCCCTGTTATTAAATAAATTTGGGGACAAAGCAGAGTTAAATAAAATTTAAAGTTTTCTATTTCCAGGAGTCCTGAATGCTTTCTAAATATACATTCTGAATTCCAAAGAACTTATTCCTAGAGTACAATGGTTCACAAACTTCTTTCCCTACATCATTCTTCTCCTGGAGGAAAATATCTATATCTATATATTTTGCATGTGTGACTCTTTTCCCTTGTTAGAGGAGGTTGTTGACTATATTTTTTTAACCTTAATGATTTTCAATAACATGAAATAAAGTTATCATTTTAACTTTAAGGTCCAATGCAACTTTCAATCCAAAGCCTAGCACTTATATCCTGGCAGGATACAAACACACTAAACTACAAAGTATAAAGCAGAATAAGTCTAACTCTTAAGTTGACTTATAGTAAGTCACCCACGCATCAGAATAAGTCTAAGATCTGCCACCTGTTCACAAAGAATGAAACAGATATAAAACACATTGCAGAGATCCATCTGTCCATTAGGTGTTAGCCAGGCAATTTCGAAGACCTAGGACATGAGATCAAAGTGCATGGAACCGTGACAAGGTTTAAGGTCGTAAAGGCATGAAACAATTCAGAGCAAGCCCCAAACATGTCGCTAATTTGCAGCCCAATTAAAAAAAGGCCAGCATATGGTACACCTCTCTAATTTTAGATTTTCTATGTCATTTCAAACATAGCTTGTGCTGTGCTAGATTTTACTTCAGGATATGACAAGATGTACTTTATTGGCCACCTATTAGTGGATTATAGTATAATTACAGTAATGTAATCATTGATTCAACGTTTAGGACACAGATTTGTCGACTCTGTATTCCATGCAGGAACATTCAGTAAATGTGATATTCTGTAATACACAACAAATAGAATTGATTTAAATATATTTATATGTCTGTATAATTACATTCATATTGAATTATATGTTATATTAAATATATAATATATACAATACTAATTTTATGTTAATGTGTCGCATATATTTAAGCCAATTCTATTTCCTATGCATGACACACATGATATATTTAACTATATATATGTATTATGTAGTATATATAAATGCCTATGTCATATGATAACAGACATTATGTAACGTAAGACATTATATTATTATGTTATTTTATGCAATCGTGTTAGATATAATGTGTATGTATGAGTGTGTGTGTAAGGATATAAACATACGCACACTTACATATATGTGCATGTTGCCTGTTCATTCTGTTAACCTTTTTTTTTTTTTTAAGATTTTTATTTATTTATTTGACAGAGAGGAGAGAGATCACAAGTAGGCAGAGAGGCAGGCAGAGAGAGAGAGGGGGAAGCAGGCTCCCTGCTGAGCAGAGATCTGATGTGGGGCCCGATCCCAGGACCCTGGGATCATGACCGGAGCGGAAGGCAGAGGCTTTAACCCACTGAGCCACCCAGGCACCCCATTCTGTTAACCTCTTATTATACTTCATTAGTGCAAATCAATACCCACCACTAGAATCCATTGCCTCAGTAACAGAAAGTATGGCTTATCTGTATCCCCCACCCCCATCCCACCACCAGTAACCTCAAGGAGTCTTTTCCTGCTGCTCTTCCTTCTACCCTAAGACAAAGGGAGAACTACTGCCTGTAGTTAAAATGCTGTGCTTCTGAATATGCAAATCAGAGGACTGATAGCCAACACTTAAGGAACGTCAGTTCTTTCTCCACACAGAGACCACACAGAAACTGATGACGCATGGAAAGATATTTCTGAATCATCCAAACAGTTATTCATTTACATTCACTGTCAACCTATACTCTATTGTATTTCTGCTCTCCAAAAATCAATACCGTAATTCATGGTCTAGGTATGGAAATTTAATGTGGACCATAACATTCTACTCCCCGGACACTAACTTACTGTAACACGCTATTAGAACTCTTTATCCCCCTTATGATTTCAGAGAATTAGTCTGAACACCTCATAATTCCTATCCTGATGAAACACATTATCAAAAGCCTGTGCCACTTTGAAGTAATTGGAGTTCACACTTCCTAATCTACATTAAGATTTACTTGAGGTTTTCCTTTACTCTGTTCAAAACAGATGTAGTCTCAGCATGAATCCTTCTCCTCTGCTTTTTTTCCAGCTGACCACATGAGCCATGGGGTATGCTGGACGACTGACATACTGAGTTCCAGAAAGAGATAATGCTATCTCTTTGTTCAACAAGAAGAAAGGAAGAACGAAAATCAGCTTTCATACTCAGACTGGGGAGCTGGTGACTCTACAGCTCTCCTGTCTGCTTTTCCCATTAGAATACATTTGTAAGCATTGTCTAGCCTTTGTAATTCTCACTGAAGAGTCCCTTTGGAGGTAAAACACCACCATTCCTCTTTGACCTGCCTCTTTCTTTTGATAACTGCAATAAGCATTGAGGGCAGAGCAGCGCTCACAGTGCTGCCGAACCTTCTGTTCTGCTATGGGGGTGAGTGCAGATGTGAACAACTTGTCAGTGCTTTGGAAGCCTGGCATGAGCAGATGAGGATGGAGTAGGGGGTAAGAACGGCCACCCCCAGCCTGCAAATCAACACCTCCCCTGGCCATCTGGGCACGGAAAATGGACAGAAGCACAGCAGAGTGCGCAAGGCTCTGCTCGAGGCAAGGTTCGACCAACTACCCTTAAATGCTTATGTTCATTTATTCTTCCAAACACCTAAAGCAAAGAGTCAACCGTGGTAACTACTTTAACACAGGAGCGAGCAGGCTCGTACAAAGTGTTCTGGAGCTATACAGACTTGAGTTCAAATCTTGATTTTGACGCTCAGCCCTCTGTGACGTTCAGCAGCACGATCTGCCTTGATTTCCAATAATTTCAACCTGTAGGCTGGCAATGGCGATGACGTATGAGAAGCTCTTGACACAGTGCTTGGCGCACAGTGAGCACTGAATGAATGTGGGAGGCATTGTCTGTTACCAGGCTCTTGATCTACATGAGCGTTGATCTCAACTTTGGCATCTGACATTAGAGACCAGATACTCCCTGTCGTGAAGGACCGTCCCACGCCCTGGAGGATACTTGGGGGCAGCCCTGACTTCCACGTCCAAGAGCCAGTAGCAGCCCCAGGCTCCAGGCATTGCCAAATGTACTCTGGGGAGCAAAACTGCCACAAGTGAGAACCACTGATCTACATTGCATCATTTAGTCCTAACACAAAGCCTGGGAGGTGGGTGACTTGTCCGTTCTACAGAAAAGCCACATTACCTATCCAGGATCCCAGCAGTAATAAGGGGGAGCTCCAGGACACTGAGCCAAGATCCTGAACTCTGTCTGTGTTCCCCATCTTTAAAATATGTATTTTTTTTTTTTAAGATTTTATGTATTTATTTGAGAGAGAGTGAGTGAGAGAGCATGAGTGGGAGAAGGGGCAGAGGGAGAGGGAGAAGCAGATTCCCCACTAAGCAGGGAGCCCAATGTGGGGCTCAATTCCAGGACCCCAGGATCATGACCTGAGCCAAAGACAGACGCTAAGCTGACTGAGCCACCCAGGTGCCCTTAAAATGTGTATTTTAAAGAACAGTATGAATCCACTGACACCTATTCGGGATTCTATGTTCAACCTCTTGCTGCCCAAAGCAATATTTATTTGACTGCATGATTCACCTTTCCCCCATTTTTACTAACCTTCGATAAAACAAATCTTCAGAGCCCCCCTTCCCCATAGATTTCAGTGCTACTGTATTAAGGTTCACTTTACCTTCCTCGTCCTCTGCTCTGGAAATAACCTGGACTTTGGAATCCCAGTCGGGGTTTGAACTGTGGCTCCCCCACTTGCTAGCTACGGGGCAATGGCCATGTGACTTAATCCCGCCCTTATGTCCTACCAGATTTTGTCAACTTCATGGCTGTTTTAACAGCCAGCTGTCCAGTGCAGCCTGCTAAGCAGAGCCCAGCTCCAAGGTACAAAATTGCGGTTGTGAAGTGAAACACTGCCCTCCATCCTTCTGTGTAGGCCCTTGCTAGAGGCAGTATGATTCCTTCCCCTGCATTAAGTATACTCTGCCTGTTCACATACTCAAAAAGATGAATCTTATCTCCCCCACAGAAGCACAGATTTAGAATGACCCAACACGACAAACTGAATAACCCAACTGCCCCAGCCAGTCCAAGGCTAAGACACCATGCAATGGGCCCAGCGGCAGGGCTTGCTGGTGGCCAAAGGCAGTGGGGGCCCTTTTCCCAGGAAAGGGCCCAGGGTCTTCCGCGGTGCAGGTGGCCCATGAGAGGGCAGTGAAGACCTGCTGTCCAGCGCAGACAAATGAAACCTTTTCATCTAGTTTTGAACATGACATCTAGGATTGAACATGACCATTTGGCTTTCGATCCCTTGCTGCAGTGATTCTGAACGAGGAGGTTTTAATAAGATGCTTAAAACTCTCACAGAGAAAATGTCAAATATTCCAATCACTTTCTACTTCTAGAACTTCACAAATCATGAAACGTTCCTGAGTAAAAGATTTTAAGAACCACAGCCCTTTGGGGTGCCTGGGTGGCTCAGTTGGTTAAGCGTCCAACTCTTGGTTTCGACTCAGATCGTGGGCTCAGGTCATGATCTCAAGTCTTGGTCTCAGGGTCCTGAGATCGAGCCCCGTGTGGGGCTCAATGCTCGGCAGGGAACCTGCTTGAGACTCTCTCTCTCCCCCTCACCCTGTGCCCCTGCCCCCTGCTCCTGCATGCACACACGCTCTCTCTCTAATAAATAAATAAATCTTAAAAAAAAAAAGAACACATAGCCCCTTAAATTCCAAATGGAGAGTTAACCACATGACCATTTTGAGCCTAAACTCTGCAGAGTGAAATGAAACACTATGGCTCAGGGTTCTGTATTGTGCTAGAAGTTTTACAGAGTAAAAATAAATAAATAAATAAATCATCAATCCATTGATTCACCAAAGGAAGAGACCAACAAAAACAATTTTTTTTATTAAGCATTAAATAAGATGAAAATCTTAACATATAAATAAGAACATGTGAGATTATCCTTCTTATAAGTGATATGACAACACCAGTTCTCCTTTATATATCCCTGATTTAAAACATCCTCTTTAACATCCCCAAAGTTATTCTTAATGTCCTCTGAATAACCTTTCCCATACTATCAGTAAGACACGCATCTAATATAACTACACTGTTTATACTACCTTGTCACACAATTGGAAACATGTGAGAAAAAGCAATCTTAAGATACAACTTGTTAGTGTGGAAAGTGCTTTTGTCGGATAAGTCCGTATTTATCTTCTTGAGAGATGTAGAGAGGAGGGCATAAAGCAAAACTGTGATCCACCCTCCCTCCAGGTTAAGACTAGCTGGAAAATGAAAATAAGACCTTCTCTCAGACAAACAAGTATGAAGAATGAAAACAACAGATTATATTCACACAGAAAAATACACTGGACCCCTAAAGTCCTGTCCTTTTAGAACAAAAGGACAATATTCACAACATGCCGTATACACATATGTTCAGTTCAGAAACATGAGTTCTACTTTCATGTGGATCTTTATGAGTCTGAGTAAAAGAATCAAGTACTCATTTATATTTAGATCACTTTAATACATAAGTGCAAAGTATTCAAGTTGAAACAGTATCCATTTATATAAAATATGAATTCAGTATTAACTACAAATTGCATTACAGTAGTATTTATAGTACTTAAATATATAAACAATTCTGCATTAAGTGACTGCTATATAGAACATGAAGATCAGAATTACATCAGAAATATCAAAAATTGATATTCTAAGATGCCATTTCTGCTCTCAGATTGCTTAGAATCTCCTGGGAAAAGAAGACTTAGCTAAAATCTTATCAATGTAAGGCATAATCAGTAGTTACTCCAACCAATGTACAAAGGCTTTAGAAACACTGGATTAGAAAATTTTTTCATGCTGAAAATTGGATGTTTCATGGACAGCAGAGTATTATAACAACATGTTTTTTTTCTCAGAGAAGGAGGAGAAAATGGGAATGATGTGAGAAATTTTTGAGGATTTCACACCAAATGGTCTTGATTTTGTCAATCAAATGGGAGGGAAGCCACAAACTTTCAGTTACAAAACAAATAAGTCATAGAGACGAAAAATACAACATAGAGAATGTAGTCGATAAGACTGTAATAATTTTGTATGGTGACAGATGGTAACTACATTTCGTAATGTATATACTTGCTGAATCACTATGCTGTACTCCTGAAACTAATATAATATGTCAACTATACTTCAATTTTAAGAAAAGAGGCAAGGAGGAGTCTAGGTATGAGAAGTGACCTGACATTTATTGATCGTATGCTCTCTGCCAGCCACGGTGCTGACTGCTTGAAGCACTCAGAGAATGTAGTGTGTGCCATCTTCCTTGTTCTTGTGAACGAAGAGCTACATTGGCTCATGCTGATTGTCATTAGAAGCAGTCACTTTTCTGTAAGAATCTAACCTAAGGGTTCAACACAACGTTCTATGGCTACTGATGCCAAAATATGTGATGATCCCATAAGAGTTGTTGACAAAGCTTGTATTTCAATTAAATATGGTTTAATGCAAAGGGAAAAAAGTCCTAAAAAAAATGAGGGGAAACAGAGAGGGAAAGTTCCAGCCCAGGCACTGCGAGACAGTGAGACAGACAAAGACTCCAGTAGGGATGAGTAATTGTCCCTCTAAATCTGCTGTCTGGTATTACACTGTGCAAATATTTAAAGCTTACCTTGGATCTGTGATAGAGATACCCTTTCAATGATATTCCCCTACTTGGCTAAGTCCCTCTGGGAAAGGAATGCACACACCATTCTGATTAAATACTTGCATAATGATGTTCTACAGACACTACAGAGAGGCTAGATACATTTCAAAATAGTCCTACTTAAGCAAAAGCCTACTGTGACAGGTATGTCTTTTTGTGTTTTTGAAAATGATATTGAGAAAGTTGTAACAGTTCCTGCCAGTATACTGAAAGTGAATCATCACTCCCTGGAAATATTGGTAATGATAATATATCTTCATCCTTCATAGTTACTCATAAGTTTGATAGTGTAACTGAGAGGGAAAAAATGAGTATTGCTCTGAAAATGACTGTAAATATTACATTTGCCACATTGGTGACATAAAAAAAAAAAAAAAAGATGTAACAGGAGGACTATGTGTGCTGACATTTCATTAAAAGCTCTGTGGACGTTTGTGTATGGCTATTAAGCAGGAACACCAGGAAATGAAGATTACCTTTCAAAAAAGAAAATCATAAGGTAATACTACTGAACATTTTGAATTGAACAGTGGGTATTTCATGTGAATTTGTGAAAATAACTAAAGTTGTGGCATTTGTAATAATGTCTTAAATATATTTATAATTCCATATGAAAAGCTCTGAATCACTTAATCTTTTTTTTTTTTAAGCACCTAGCGATCTGTTTTAAGCGTCTGCACATTTTGAGTATGTGGAAGCGCATTTTATGTACTCCCGAGTACTGCTGATGTAGCGGATAGTATATCATCAAACTACCACAGCAGTGATTCTAAGGTCAAAGCCATTGCTTTTGGGTTTGATACATTTTATACATGATTTATGGATTAATTTTATGGAAAATATGTAAGCTATATGTCCCAAAAAGCATTTTATGGCATTATAACAATAAAACATTATAGTTATGGGACGCCCTTCCTCTAGTCATATCAAAGCCCTTTCCTGACATTAGTTAATCCTTGTAATTCCTCCTCCGAGGCAAGGAAGTATTACCTGCACCACCTTTCTTTAGAACACAGAGTGCACCGGGGTTTTTCACAAGTCTACCTAGATTTAGAAATACTACAAATCACTGATGCATTTATTCATTCAGTCAGTCTATGGTGAACCCTAGAAAATGGGCTAGGACCTGGGAATAGAATGGTCCGGAAAAACAGGAGCACCATTCCATGGCCTCTTTCTTGGGACTTCTTTTGAGATGTGTGAAATACTTTAATTCATGGGGAACCACACAAAACAATAATGTAATACTTCTCTTATCTAAAAACTCACACTACTAATCTGGGAATATATCTCTCTACAATATTTTCTAGCAGCCCAAAAAGCTCAGCCTCGAAGTAGCAAAAATGTGTCACCAAGAGGCGAGCTCCTCATGCCACAGAACATTCTGAATATTACTTTACAGACATCACTGACAGGGATTGGTTAACTGGTTTCCAAGCCAGTAAGTGAAAGCAAAATAAGAAAAGAGAGGGGTACAGTTCAACGGTGGTAAGAAGCAGGTACTTCAACAACAAATATAACGCAGATAGCTTCCGGATAAAAAAGAGACACACATACCTCCACAAAAGGCCAATCATAGGGTTCAAAGGTCACACCAGTCAGAGACTGATTATTGTCAGGGGCGGAGAATCCTGGAACCCATTCTATCTTGATGACGTTACTGGTGATGCCACACTTTCAATGCTCCCTGTATCCAAACTCGTTGCCATATGACTTTGCAGCAATTCCATCACGATGTGGAGTCTACTTCCTCATCCCCTGACATTGGGCTAACCTCGTGACTTACTTTGTTCAAAACAATGTGCTGGGAGTGACTGGGCCAGTTCTGAGAGGTCTCAAGAAGCCTTGTATACTCCTGCTTCCCATGGACTCTGCCCCTGCCATGTGAACTAAGCCTGGGCTAGCCTGCTGGAGGATGTGAAACCACAGACGGCAGAAATGAATCACACCAGCTATGACCATCTCACATCAGCCAGCTTCCAGCACACCCTCTAACTGCCCAGAGATATAAGGGCAAGTCCAGCCCAGAGCAGCAGAAACCCCCTAGCTCACCTGTAGACACATATACAATAATAAAATTATCTAGTATTCTGGATAAGCCTAATAAGACTTGAGATCACTATGATGTAGAACTCCAAAGGAATCACCCCAACACCCACATGTATATAAAAATATGCTTTCCTAAGCCCTTCTGCAAGCTTCGAGATCCCCTTCCTTCCATTGGAGTACTTACTGTGGTCTGAATACAATATGGACATTTTTGTATTTATGTTTGTACCACCAATCTTCCTCTACATCTGTATACTTAGGTACTCATGCATGAGCACACTTTAGGAATCACAACATGGTGATACTTCTCTCTTGTAAAGATTAGCAATGCACATTAGCGTATTAAGGCCTCTGAGAAATCCCACAACAAACTGTCCTGAGACTGACCAACGTTTTGAAAGACCTTTTGGCTCACATAACAGAAATAAATTCAACAGGGCCCTGACTCCAGGAAGAGCGTTCTAGAGAGACTGTAAATCTCCAAGGATTCTACTTTTGTAGTCATAGTAGCCAAGGAAAATTTATTCTTCCTTAATTTGCGTTTTGAGCTATCCTCAAGAGATACAGTTTTGCCATATTATGACAAATACGTTTGCATATCTTTGAACATCTTAAAAATAGGGCATTGGTTGCCAGCGATTTTTTTAAAATACAGGTAATAGAAATAATATAAATGTACAAAATGAGGAAAGAGTTATATTTATCCACAAGATGGAGTATCTTTTAGCCATTAAAACAACGCTAATTAAAAAAAAAAAAACCTGGAAAATACTTATAATATTATTCTAAGTGACAAAACAGAAAATATTTTATATTGTGCTATTTCATTTATATAAAATTTACACAGGGATGAAATAAACTGAAATGTTAACAATGATTTTCTTTGCTTGATGGGATATGGAAAAAATATAAATGTATCAGTATATTTTTATATAATTTCCAGTATAATTTAACATAAAACAAACAAAAGCCAATTATGTCCAGGAAAAAAAAAAAAGTCAATTCTAGGTCCTTAGAAATTGCCAAAGCATCATTTACATGACCAGCTTCAACCTATTTTTCAGATCTGAGCTTAGATGCGATTTCTTCTGGGAGATTATTCAAAACCCCATAACTGGAGTAGATTCCCTTCTTAAGAATGTCCACAGCATACTCTGCTCTTTACCATCATGGCACTTAAAACTTGGCATTCCATTTTCTCATTTACTTGTTTATATGACTTCCATACAATAATCTCTCAGTGCCCAGCGCATCACTGTAATCCTAGTGCTTAGCACAGTGACTGAAACATGGTACCTGTCAAATTAACATTACCGAACAATTGAAAGTTTAAATGCTTTCTCATTTCCTAAATGTACTGCATAAAATATGGCACAGATAATGTAATATCTGCTTTCTAAAACAGTGAAATTCCCTCTTAAATAATATCTTTCATTAAGGCAGCTGGGGTTTTTTTGTTAACTTATCGGTAATTTAAACTTCCCATGAAATTTTACCTATAAGCACTTTCCTCCATCCCCAATTGAAAGGATAACAGAGACCCCTGTCATTTCTTACATATTTTTTATCAGCAGAACTATCTAATAAGCACTGTAGGTTTACAAAAGCTCCTACTCGAAGCTCTCAGTTTCCCTTAGGTTGGAATATACTCCTCTAAGTGTATGAATCCAAACCAGTAAATTGTTTTAACATCAAACTCTTACTTAGGTCCGGGACAACCACCTTAATAATGGAAACTGTTTGAATTTCAGAACTGAAATTCTATTCAATTATCCTCAAAATTTCATGATATGGTATATTTGGGGATATTTATACGTATGTAAGAACAGGAATAATGACATGATTAGCTTTCATTTACTGAATACTTCCTGTGTGCTGGGCACAATGCTAAGCAATATACATACATTATGTCATCTGACCCTCACTTTATGAGGCAGATAATATAATTTTGCTCTCTAATGATGGGCAAAATTGAAGCAACTATCTAGGGTTTACAGTAAGTGCCAGAGTCAAGATTACGAGCCACAGAGTTCAATTTATTAATCATATTGTCATTCCTTCTACAAATATTTACTGAGTGCCTATTCTAATAAAGACATTGCTCTTTGTCCTGGGAATATACCAACGAACAAACAAAGTCCCTGGGCTCCTTGAGCCTACATTTTTTTTTTTAAAGATTTATTTACGTGCCCTCCTTAATACCCACCACCAGTAGAGCCTACATCTTAATCAAGACAGAAACTTAAACACATGTGTAAATGCATACTGTGGCAAAGATGGCTGAATGTCCACCAAAGCATGTATTTTCTCTGTCACAGAATATATTCGTCACTGAGAAGCAGCTGTTCAGCCAGGCTTAAATTTCTCAGCTCTCTTGCACGAAGATGTGGTCATGTGACTACTTCTTGCCAAGAGAATGCAAGTTAAAAAGATCTGTATTCTGCTTGGGCAAAGGCTTCAAGAAATCTGGTGCAGGGTGCAATCCCCACTTCTCTGTTACCTAAAGTCCTAAGAAATAGAGGAGCCTCCGCATGGACGCTGCCTCATTCTCTAAATTACTACTTAGAGGAAAGATACCTGTCAACCAGGACGATATTCTTGGACTGTTCTGTGAGTGATAAATAGCAATCTGTGGGCAAAGGCATTAAACTGGGCTCTATTTTTTTTTTTTTTTTAAGATTTATTTGAGAGAGAGAGAGCAGGGTCGAGGGGCAGAGGAAGAGGGAGAGATTAACCCAAGCACACTCTGCCCTGAGTGCAGAGCCCGATGCAGGGCTTGACCCCATGACCCCGAGATCACAACCTGAGCTGAAATCAAGAGTTGAATCCCCACTGACTGTGCTACCCAGGTGCCCCTGGGTTTTCTTTTTTTTTTTTTTTGGGGGGGGGCTTTATTTCTTATAGCAGCTAGCACTACCCTAAACAATACAGATTTAGGTGCTGCCATGAAAATAACCTAAATATGTGCCATCAATTTAGTGGCCCAGCAGTGAGTGGCATCGAACAGATAACACAGTCTAGAAATATGAAGACCTACAGTTGTAAAATATTTGAGAACACTATTACCTACAATAACGGAGAAGATAGACCAAGCATCTACTTAGCCTACAGCTCTAGGAAGTTTGATTTTTGAGTATTAGTTTTTGTCGGGTTATACTTGCTGCTTTTTCCAATGCATTATAAGAAACTCATAAGCTCAGGGTGAAGTTGACTGCTTAGTAAACAGAAACTTAGGAACTTGCTGGGTTAGAGAGACAAATGATAAATGACCATAAATATCCTGAGATGGGAATGAAAAATGAGGACAAATGCTTATTAAAAATTATAATTTAAACAAATATACTCAGTTGGAAACAAAAATAAGATTGTGGGTGTGGCTTCCCAACTCATTGTTTCAGGTGGCCACCATCAGATGACAGGCTTGGGTCTGAGGAATCAAAGAACCCAAGTAGTCTCAAAAAAGATACATTGGAGGTTGAGGTATAGACACACAACATGGGTAGAAAGCAAATAGAGCAGAAGGCTATTAAGTTTTGAGGAAATTTTATTGCCAAAGAAACTATGAGCCTGGCCTTTAAAAAGCCTTGGACTCTAAAACCCTTAAAGCAATCCTTGGTCTCCCAAAGTTTCATGAACAGGAAGGAAGTTGCGAAAATTGCATAGCCTCTAAAAAAGGTATTTTCCCAAAGCTCACTTCAGATGTGCCCATGGAGAAAACTGAACAAGGAAGAACTTCTTAGAAGGTAAGTAAAGAACTACAGAAAACAATGGAGAAGGAAGTTCCTCCCAAATGCAATCTAGGTTCTAACCAAGAGAATTCCTCTGCTGTAAAAGCAGAGTCTTCATAATCCCCCTCCTAAGGATGCCATTATTGCTCTGGACCGCTGACTGCCATGTGATTGCCCATCTTCGCTGTTCTGAATGGGAGCTGTGTTATCCATATGTGGTCCCTGTTCCACCACTTTATTTAAAGGTAAGAGAGTGAAAAAAAAAAAAAAAAAGGTAAGAGAGTGATTTTTTCATCACCTCTACCTCCTTCCAAATAGGTGAGGGAATGTGACTAGTTATGACCAAAAGATTCTGAATAGGATATACGTGCCCATTCTGGACAAAGATTTTAAGAAGTGAGCGTGCTTCCTACACACTCATTTTCCCCTTCTGCTGCCTTCAGACTCTAGAGAATAATACGTAGATGAAAGACATCTAGGACTATGAAACCTCACAGGGAGGATAGTTGTCTGCCAAACAGGAACATTTATCTTGTGCTATTACGCAAGCAATAAATAAACTTCTATAGTGCTAGAACTATCAGAGTATGTGGTGGTCCATATGTTACCCCCCCTTAGCCTACCCTAAGTAATGCATCCACAATAAAATTCTAAATAGATGAAGTTCTAGGAAGAAAATAAAACATGGTGATGGACAGAGCTACATCCCAATTAGCTGGGATGACTGAAATAGGAAGATCAGAGAAGGTCTCTCTGAAGAGGTTACATTTTAGTTGAGAAAAGAAGACTCTGGCAGATTTTGGGACAAGCAATTGGGGCAATAATAGTAGCCCATGTAAAACTTTTAACCTACAAACGAGTTTTACACTTCTAACAAAGAGCAAAAAGGCCAGGGTGGGTGAACTATAGATAGAAAAGGGAGAGAGGATGGACTTGGTGAGTGTTGCGTCTTATTGGCTTAGGGAGAAGATCAGGCAAATCAGAAGTCTAATGGGAAACTCTTGAAAGGTTTTAGGTATAATGACATAAATGATCTAGTTTATAGGCCAGCTACATGGAGAATGACTTTAGGTAGGCAAGACTGAAGAATGAGGTTACCACAGGACTCCAACCATGGGATAATGGTGGCGTGCCTGGAAGAGTAGTGATGTTGATGGTGAAATGTGGTCAGGTCAGGCTACATCTTGGAGCTAGAGCTAAAAGGGCTTGCGTATGGACTGGACATTCAGGGTGAAGAAAAAATGAGAAACCAATGACACTTACAGGTTTGTCCCCAAAAGCCAAGTGGATGGTGGTGTTCTTTGCTGAGATGTGAAAACTGAAAAAATAGTAAGTTGACTATATGTGGGAGAAGGAAGAATTGTGTGTGTATGTGTGTGTACTTTTAGCAGAGCACGTCACACAGGTTATGAATTAACTATAAATTTTTAATATAGGTATACTAATCTATGTTTGTTATCAGGTTGTCTCAATTATAATGGGAAAGGGGTGCTAACCTGCGGAAGTTTTATTTTTTTTAAGATTTTATTTATTTGACAGAGAGAGAGACATCAAGAGAGGGAATACAAGCAGGGGGAGTGGGAGAGGGAGAAACAGGCTTCCAGCTGAGCAGGGAGCCTGATGCAGGGCTTGATCCCAGGACTCTGGGATCATGACCTGAGCCGAAGGCAGACACTAACCACTGAGCCACCCAGGCTCTCCAACCTTTGGAGTTTTTAGAGGGACTCAATAAATACATCACATCTCCTTTCTTCTGAAGCCTCAATTTGAACTTGACCAAGAAACAAATCTAGAAACCAATTATGTAAAGATCTAAATATCACTTTCATAAATAATGATGCTGATTAGAGAATATAACTTTAGAGCCCAGGCTAAGCAGCCATACTGATACTAATCCCACTTCCTTTCCTGTCACAGGCAACTCTGAAAAAAAGCAAGCCTACATTGTAGTGAGGTTCCTAAACACATAATGGAGAACATATGCCAATATGTACTTTCTGAGAAACAAGGCCAGAAATTCCTGAGCCACACATGTGTAGGTAACCCACCAGTAAACCCACCACCAACCAGTTGAGTGTGTCCCATTCTTCTGAGAGAAGAGTGAAGCAACAGATCATGAGTCCAGAAATGTTACCTACTCAAGAATACAAAGGAAAGGAAAAGAAGTTTCTACCTTAAAACAAATACAAATAAATGAATATTATAGATGTCTGGAAAACCCCCATATAGGATATA
>CM052883.1:89884212-89910319 GCA_028534135.1 Potos flavus | reverse complement strand
CCTCCAAATCCAGGAGTAATAACAGCTTCCAGTGGTTTCTAAACTCTAGAATAGTTCGCCACCCTCTGTTTAGCTTCTCAGCTCTTGCATCCAATTCCCTGTTAGATTCCCTCTGTGAAAATATCTAGGGTGGTTTCCTGCATGTAGACTGGAACGTAGCTGATACGGGCAATGTGCATGTGGGTTTTGTCGTAAGTTTGTTTATATTCGTTATGCCAGGAAGATGCAAACTACGGCCTTCGGGCCCACTGCTTGTTTTTGTAAGTAAAGTTTTATTGGAACACAGCCATGCTCATTCATTTAAGTATTATCCATAGTTGGTTTTGTGCTACAACAGCAGAGTAGAGTACCTGTGACAGAAACTTTATGGCACTCAAAATCTAAAATATTTACTACCTGGCCTTTCACAGAATATGTTTGCTGAATCTTGCACTACATAAAATAAGACTGTCCATCTAGAGGCCCAGGTGGGCTCTGTGATCATTACAGTCTGGACCAGCATAATCCAATAGAAATATAGTGTGAACTACCATGTAATTTTAAATTTTCCAAGGTGAATCAATTTCAACGATATAATTTTATTTAAGCCTATGTATCCTATAAGACTTTCAACATGTTGCCAATATAAAAAACTGTTGAGACATTTCACAGTTTTAGTACCACACCTTCAAAATACACCATGTATTTTACATTTATAGTATTGCATTTGGGATGCTATATTTTCATCGCAAATACTTGATTTCTACGTAGGTTTCATAAAATTTATAGTTGAAATACGTAGATGTACAGTACACAACCAATGATAACTGATAAAACAAAAATAGTGACAACACTTAATGCTGGCCAAGATGCAGATAAACTGGCTCATTCATGCATTACTCCTGGGAATGTAAAATGGTACAGCCACTCTGCAAGCAATTTGGCTGTTTCTTATAAAACTAAATATGCTAACTACCAGATGATCTAGCAATTGCACCCTTGGGCATGTATCTCAGTTAAATCAAAACTTACGTTCACACACAAACCTGTACACAAATGTTTTATTGTAGCTCTACTCATAATAACTCCAAGCTGGAAAAAATACAAAAGTCCTTCAACAGGTAAATGGTTACACAATCTGTGGGACATCCATCCACTAGAACGTTACTCAGCAATAACCATTAAAACATGGAACAATGTGGGTAAATCTCAAAATTAAGTGAAAAAACCCAGACTCAAAAAGCAGCTCACCATACAATTCTACTTACATAGTATTCTTAGAATGGCAAAATTATAGAAATGGAGAATAGATTAGAGGTTGCCAGGGTCTGGATGGGACAGGTAGGGAAGAATGTAGGTGACTGTAAAAAAATAAAAGGGCACATGAGGGATTCTTGTGGTGATGCAAATGCTTTGAATCTAACTATATAATGTCAATATCCTGGTTGTGATCTTGTACATCTTTGTTTTGCAAAGATGTTATCATTAGAGAAACTGAGTAAAGGATACATGGGATCTCTCTGCACTATTTCTTACAACCGCAGGTAAATCTACAAACTACAATGTTTAATTTTCATAAAAATAGATTCAACAACCCAGTTTCTCTCATAACTAAAAGTTTCCCAAAAACTGAACCAAATACCAGTTTATAAATTTTAAAAACTGATTAAATTTTTAAAAATTAGAAATTCAATCCTTAGTCACCCTTATGACATTTCAAGAGCTAAAAAGCCACACGTAGCAAGTGGCTAAATCATTACACAGAGCAACTCTAGATCCTTGTTGGGCTACAACAGCTAAAATATAGCCAAATTTGAGCCATTCAACAAGAGAATGGCCACACCAAACTACTCCCAGAAAGCACACTTCCTACAAAGAAATACACATGTCTACTTTAAAAACTCTGCAATTCCAAAAGAGGTAATGAAACCTCCACAGTATTAAAAACTAGCCAGTTGTGACAAACTGTTTATAGAGATGCATTGTTCTTTAGACAGCCAGCTAACAGGATGTTGTCTCCTAGATAAGATGTACATTTCCTCCTTCTACTCCCTTATTTTAAAAGGAGGAATACAATAAATAAAAGTGAATGATTTTAGATTACAGCTTTTCCCACCAACCCTTATTTCTTCATGAACAATGGGTTTAGTATGATGAGCGATGACGGGGACGGCACACATTGACAAAAGGGAAGCTGATGCTGTGCTCAGAAGGTCCCTCTCTTTGACAAGATGACAAATGAAAGCGGGAGATGAAATGAAATTGCGGCTCCCACTCACTCTGGCTGTTGGCCACGCGGAAGGGCCGTGGAAGACAGGTGGAGGTGGTCTCCGGGAATGGAGCACTAAAGAGAGATGGGCAGGGCTCAGGGGTTCTGTGCCCTTGGTGACCACGGTGATTAGCTGCTCAATGAAACAATGGCAGGGGTGGGGGTGCCACAACTTCACGTGTGTGTGTTTCCGCTGATGGAGACTTGGGTGAGGTAGGCTCCCTTTCCACAGACAGCTATTGGATCGGGTCATGAGAAAATCAGCAAACAATTTTCTAAAGGAACTGCAGCAGTTTAGCAGTTCTGGAAAGGAGTCAACAGCCCCTAGCACTCAAGGCCCTCCATCACCTGGACCTTTCTGCCTGCCCACGTTTCATGCCTCCACTCTCCACTCACGTTAGTCTGCTTAGAACACCGACCGGATTGCCCCTGCACCTTTGCCTCGGCTACTACCTCTGCCTAAAGGGACACCTGTTCCATCTCGTTTTATTCATCCTCTCCAGTCCTGGTAAAAGCACACCGCCTGGAAATCCAACCCAGCTCTAAGTGAGCTTGCCTTCTGCAGGATTTCCATAGCAAATAACAACAACAGCTACCACGGGATTGCACTCATATATGGAATCTAAAAAAACGAAATGAACAAACAAAGAGAAACAAACCCACAAATACAGAGAACAAACTGCTGGTTGCCAGAGAGGAGGTGGGTGGGGAGATGGGCAAAATAGGAAGTCCAGTGGGAGGCACGGGCCTCTGGTTATGGAATGAATAAGTCATGGTACTAAAAGCTACAGTACCGGGACTGTAGTCAATAGTATTGTAACAGTTTTGTATGGTGACAGATGGTAGCTACCCTTCTGAGCACAGCATAATTTACAGACTTGTCAAATCACTGTACTGTAGAGCTGAAACTAAGGTAACATTGGGTATTGACTATACTCAAATTTAAAATTTTTTAAAAATAATCTTAAAAAATAGTAACAGCTGCCATTCATTGGGCAACTCCATGTTCTCAGCTGTGAGGCTGCAATTTTCATGCTCCTGAACTTAATCCTCACAAAACTATTGGGAATGAATCATTATTCCCATTTTGTAGACAAGTAAACTGAAGATCAGAAAGATTAAGTAGCTAGCCTAAGATCACATAGCAGGTAACTGTCAAAATGAGCATTCAAATGAAATCTTTTTTCTGTCTTCAAAACCTTTGCTTTTATCTCTGTACTATTCTATTAACTCAAACATAGGCATTTAATCAAACTATATTTATGGAGCATCTGATGGATGCCAGGCCCTGAGCTGGGCACTAAGGACACAGTAAATAATCAATTAAAGTCACGTACAATATAATCATAAGTGCACTTTGTAAAAACATATACAAAGAATTATAAGGTTTCACGGAGATATGACATTTACGGCAGGTTTGCAAGATGGATGAAAACTTAGCAGATGGAAAGGGACTGGTCAAAGGCCTGGAAAGGGATGGGGGGGATGCAGGACAATATATTCTAGCTGGAGAAAATGCAGGTTCAAAGGTAAAGAATTCTGTAAGCCCAGAGACTTTTAGAACATAGTTCAGCAACATGCTAAAAATACGGTCAAGGACAGGTTGTGAGGAATTGCATTGTCACGCGTAAGAGATGGAAGGTATTCTGTGGGCAAATAGAGCCACAAAAGGATTCTTCAGCAGAGGATGATCAGATCACATGGGTATCTCTTTTATTTATTCCTCAAGTATATATTGAGTACCAAGCATTGTGTTGAAATTGGAGACATAAATAAGAGTTTCCAGTTGAATGGTGGAGCAAAGCAGATCAGACTAACGACTACAGAGAAATAAGGTAACTCCTAGACAGAAATGTGTGCAGGGTGATATGAACACAGAGCATGGGGCGCTGCTTAGAATGGCAGGGGACAGTTCCCTGGAGGAGATGCCGTGTTGGGAGTGGCGGGGGGATGGCCTGAAAGGTGTTAGGGAATAAAATGAGAGGATTAAAATGACAATAAGAATATATTTGAGAATCATTTCATAGAAAAGATTAAAATATTTGCTGATGTACTAGAATAGGTATGTTGACAAGGAAGAAATAGAGGGAAGAACTGGTTGTGATTAAAACCTTTAGTCCACTGTCATTTTGGGATGGCCAAGTATTTGTACACAATAAGAGGAACTGCCAAAAATTCACAAACAAAAAGAGAATTGTATAGAAAGAAAATACTGGAAACGGAAGAACAGAATGCCAGATAACAATATCATACTTTTGTTATTTTTTTAATATTAATTGTCACATTACTTAGCTAATGATGGTAAATATTGAGCCATTTCACTCAGAAAAATAGCACATGTTTGAGCTTAATAAAACAATAAATCCTATTTTGTTTGCTTTCTTGCTTCATAGGTGTCTTGCAAGGTGCAAACTGAATTCCCTGGAAATGTGAAGCCTGCACATACAAATATACAAGAGAGTTTTCCAGAAGCCATATTTTGTTTGTTGCATCAATCTTAGAGCACAGATGTGTGGTGTGCTTCTGAATCCTTGTAGTTTTCTAAAATTTTTCAAGGTTTAGAATATAGATTTGCACATTTCCAGAGATTGTCTCAGTACTTCTGTTGTGCCCTTATAAGGTTTCTTTGGTTTTACTTGCTATGAGCTTCATAACCTCATTGCCAACCAATCAATCATTATTTTCAAGCCTTAAAATTGTCTCTATGCTTATGTGGAAACACAGTAAGAAGCATCTTTGCTGTCCTATATTATAATATTCTTAATTTTTAAAAAAAATTCTAAAGTTTAAAATGTGATCTATGTGTTTTTTAAACTTAATAATTTATTCTAAAAATAAAATTTATAATGTATTTTTCTTATATTTAAGGATGGATTGTTAGTTCTAAAAAAGAGGGAATTCAAGATTCACTTTCTCTATATACACCAACATCAATCTACACATAAAAATGTTGAAAAAGATCAGAGTTCTTCACTGAGGAAAGGAAAGAATTCACTCCAAAAAAAAAGTTAAAATAAAAATAAGTCAAAAAGTGTCCTTCCTCAGCCTCACAGATGTTAAAATTTGTCTTATTGCATCATACACAAGAGAACTTTGGGACATATTATAATGGTGCAAGCTAAGGTACAGCATAAATTTTGAATCCAACTGTTCGGCATTAAAAGAAAAAGGAATTGGATATTTCTTTTTGATGAGATCTTCAAAAGTTAAAAACGATTGTGTGCAACTCTTCAAACTAGGAATGGAAGCCACGGGAGCATCTTAGAGCATAAGACATGCTTCGCACTGAGCAGAGAGGGGCCCGCAGAACCTAAGGGACTACCACAGTCTGTCCAAGGGACACAGAGAGCACAAGGCTGTCCTGACATCACAGTGTGGGGGCCAGGAACCCACACTTCAGCCATGTACTCAGTTCTGCTTGGCTGTCTGTTTCACGCACTGGCATCTGCCCTTGCAAACCCAAATATTATCCCTACAGCATTAAGAATACACTAGCCCCCCCATGATGACTTCAAAGCCAGCTTATCAGACTTCAGCTTGCATGTGCTGCCTGCTTCCCACTCACTGAGCCAGCCCACTCCCCACACTCTCCGCCCCTGTCCCATCCTCCTGGCGAGCAGTTGGTGTCCTGTCCCTTCTACTCTCTCCAAGGTGCAAATCTCTCCTCCAACCTCTTCCCCAAATTGGTTCCACCCCCACCAATGATTATAAGTTTTTCTTATAAAATGGGAGACAGAGAAAGAAAACACAGAGCCCCTTCTTTCAACTCCAGTTTGTTTGCTTTTTTAAAGATAAGATTTTATATATTTACTTGTCAGAGAGAGAGCACACAAGGAGGAGGAGTGGCATGCAGAGGGAGAAGCAGGCTCCCTGCTGAGCAAGGAGCCCGATGTGGGGCTCGATCCCAGGACCCTGGGATCATGACCTGAGCCGAGGACAGATGCTTAACCCACTGAGCCACCCAGGCGCCCCTCGATTCCAGTTTTGCCTCAAGTTACTATTCCATTTTTTGTTGCTTTCTGGTTATGAACAGCGGCTACGACTACAGGTCCACAACCCCTCATAAACAATGCTAGATACAAAAAGCTCTAAAATCAATAAATATATTGTTTTACACACATATATATGTATATACGCATAGTTTACAGTTTATTTGAGAGCAACACCTTATCATCTAATTTGACAGTAAAATCTGCAGGAAATTAACATTTAAACTGAATTTTCTTATATTCTGCGGTGGAAGTACACCGTGACTGATGACAGTGTGCGGGGGCAGTGGCTATGTCCCATAGAGGACACATGCACTACATAAAAACACCCAGAGTTGGAAAGGCATCTGGCCCCCAGGCCTTGGGGTAAAAGACTGTAAACCTGCAATATTTTTCATATCAATCTCAATAGTTAGGAGCAATTGCAACAGTATTTACACTGTATCCATGATTAATACAGAGGGTGATATGAAACACAGGTGGTTTCTGACTTAAGAAGTCCGACTACAGAACTGCAGTCTAATTTCCACGACAGCACTACGTTAAGGGGCATTAACATGTCTAGACACTCTTCATATACCATTTAATATTCTCAGAGAATGTCTCCTGGTGTACGTGGGGAGAGCTGTCTTAATGAAATCAACCCTGATGATCCCCATGAGAATCGAACGACAGACACAAAGAGAAAATTACTATGGCTTCTCTCCCTGCTGTGAGCCCGTAGGAGCAAGTATTCACAGAAAGGTGTGGGCCATGGGGACTGGGGCTCACATCCAGGCATCAATGTTTGTTCGGTTTACCAAGGAGGTAAGATTATATGTACCATCAATCCAAACTGAGATCAAAATTGATCCCTCTAAACGATGTAGCATGAGAGAGACGGTGACAGATGACATTTGTCAAAAATATCTCCCAAAGTCAGCTGCATACTCTGTTCTTATATACCCTGCAACTCTCCTATTTATTGTTATTCTTTTACTTTAGGAAATAAAGAGAGGGCCACCAGTCTGCACAAAGTCATTGATAGAATTCTTATTATTGGTTGGTGGGGAAAGTTCTCAAGGTCTCCTTCATCTAATTATTGATCCAACAAACCCCCAGCAGTCTTTAGAGGTGAAAGAGCAGCAGAGGTAAGACTGTAGGCTTGGAGGTCAGGCTGACTGGGCTGGAATCCTCTCTTGTGACTTTGTGACATGATTTCCCCTCTCTGAGCCACTCTGGTCCGCATATACGAGATTAGGAGTCACCTTCCTCCGGGGGTTCTTGTGAGGATTACAGGTGATTTTCCCTGTACAGCACTTAGCAGAGTGTCTGACACAGAGTAAGCATTCAACAAACGTTAGTATAGCAGGATATGAACATTCGACTCTTTTATTATGCAAATTTAATTACTTTGTTTTATCATTCACTGCTGCGCTGGAAAAAGAGAACACAAATATTGCCAATTCTCTTCATCTCCTAAGAGGTTTCGATGATTTAAGTCCTCCCTGCTTGCAAGGAAAGGGAAATGGCTTTTGTGTCCCACCAGATCGGGTTCTGAAAATCACAGGACATCAAAGTCTACTTTCGAAAGAAAAAGAGAATCACTGGTATTTAGGGAAAGAATAAAGAGTCTCAGAGAAGCAGGAAGCAGAGAGGGGTTTCCTGAGATTAGAAAGAGATTCTTTAAAGTAGGAGAAATGGTACGGGAGAGGGTTTTAGCTCTGGAATAATAAAGACTCGGGTCTTCTAACACTAACTGCGCCGAGGGAGGCAGAAATTACTTCAAGGAATGAAATATGGTTATGTCAAGAGAGGTGGACTCAGAAGGCCTTGAGCTCTCCCCCCACCAATGACTTCCAGTCCCACCCACGCACCAGGCAGCCGCAGAGGCGACGGCTGTCTCAGGAGTAACCCCCATGAACATGCGAGCAACACAGGAAAAGCTCCGGTCATAGGACACGATCTCAGTGAGGGAGGAGTCCTCCAGTCAAACCAAGTTACATCTCCTAACAGTCCATCGGAGTAATTCAGAGACAACAATTACATGTACCCGTAGCCATAAATATGGGCATTTCTTGAAATAACTGGTGCTTAGAACGAGACTCACACCCTCTCCTTCAGGTATCATCATCCTGACTCTGGACGGCGATTTGTGAGAGGCTGTGGGTGCACAACGGTGAGCAAGACATATGGTCACTGCCCTCGAGAGTTTATAGTTTGAGGAGACACCTCAAAAGCAATTTTAATAAGTCATGGTGTTGTGTGTTATAATACAGGAAATCTGAGCTAAACAGGGATCCAAGGGAACCGGACCAAGTCCAGGGGTCAGGGATGGCCTCTCTGAGTGTGTGAGGATAAAGCCCAGCCTTGGGAAGGGAGTAGTTAGGCAGGTGAAGCCTTCCAGGCTGGGGGAAACTCACGTCAAAGCTTCGGAGGCCAAAAGAGCACAATGGACCTCAGGACATGGAAGATGTCTACTGGGACCGGGGCGCAGATAGCAAGGAAGGAAGTGGCCTGAGATGAGGTCTGAGGGGTCTGATCTGAGAGAGCCAATCTCACTGAATGACTCCAATGAATTTACCCGGGCAGCCCTTGCTGCCCTGACCATGAAGACCAGCTAGAGGAAGGGGATGAGGGAGAGGCCAATGCTGAGCAGACTGGACAAGGAACTCCAACGGGGCCAGGGAAACTCAGAGCGGGGATGAAAGAGCTCCATGTGGTGGCAATGTGTGCGCACCAGTGCTGTGTGGGTGCGCTCCTGGCTAATAGTGAGGACGTCAATGCAAATTAATGAGGGAATACAATATATCTCTTCCATACTGGAAACAGAACAGACCACTGCTATGGACTGAATGTTTGTGTCCCCCTAAAATTCCTTGAGGCCCTATCCCTCAATGTGATGACATTAGAAAATGTGGCCTATGGGAGGCAATTAGGTCTAGATGAGCCATGAGGATGGGGTCTTTATGACGGGATTAGTGCCCTCAGAAGAGACCACAGAGCACTCTTTCACAGTCTCTCTCTCTCTCTCTCTCTCCCCCCCCCCTCCCCTCCATGGCCTCTCCCCTGCCTGATAAGGCTATAGCTAGGTCACCTTCTGCCAGCCACTAAAGGAGTCCTCACCAGAACCTGCACATGCTGGCGCCCTGATACCTGATCTCACAGCCTCCAGAATAATGAGTAAAAATATCTGCCGTAGATCAAACAAAAGTGCTCCAGGACTGACAACACTTGAAAACTCCAAGCTGAGGGAATGGCTTTAAGGAAGCAGGCATGGCTCTGAGCTTTGTGGAAAAGCAGCAAAGAGAACTGTCAATCCTGGCCTGCAGGTGAGGAAATGTGTCTTAAGCAATGAACCCAGCTGCACACACGTACAGCGGCATCGAGGAAAGGCCCACAGTCACGCAGGTGCCCAACACAAGACCATTTGCAACTCATCTCCCCTACAAAACTGTGTGCACCCACACTAAACTGTGTGGACAGAAACCATGGCCACACAAGTAGTGGCACAAACATCTGAACACTGAGCACGAAGCTGAAATCCTGACTCAACCATGTGCTAGCTCCGCTGCTCTGGATTTACTACCTTCTCTGGACTTCACTTTTCTCCCTAGAAAAACACAGGAAATAATTGCTTTCCAGGCTCTATTGCTGGCAGAAACCCAGTCAACCAGCACAAGCAAAAGAAGGTGACTTTGTTATAAGGATTTGGAGGATGACACGGATCCTACCAGAAGGATACGCAAATATTCCCAGGGAAGGGAAGCAAAAATTAGAAAGCTTGTGGAGAGCAATTACACTCTCAATGGCTGTGCCTCTGCTTTACGTCCTCGTCCCCAAACTCTGGTTCCCAAATTGAATGTGATGAACTGTGGCTCTCCATGACCACCCTGTTAATTTCTAGTTACTAACAGAGCCTAACTAGTTTCTGCAAATCTTAATTCCTAATTCCTAGGAAAGCACCTGAGTGGCCCAGCTCTGCCCCTGAGGTAGCAAGCCACTTACACCAGCCTGGTCCCTAAAGCTCTCCCTGCTGGGGATTGGGGAATGACAGGGAATTCCCCACAGGGAAAGCTCACAACAGGCTGTGTTGAGGATTCTTTAATTGCTACATGTAGAGTGGCTAACAAATAGAATAATCAGTATGTTATAACCTAGCAATGAAATCAAGTAAAAGTCATTTCATGCACAGTTATCCTGACTGGCTGAAATGAAACCACCTGAGTGGGTATGGCATTTACCCATGAATTCCTCACCACATGAGCATTTCTCCGGTAAGTCTATAACCCAGGCATATTTTATTCAGTTGTTATATTTGGAAATACTACAATTCACTTACTACTCAAAAGCGTTTATTTATGAGAAAGCATGAGATAGGCCTGTGTTTCAGAAATCCCTATGCAGCCTGTTAAATGTGCCAATAAAAGCAGAAGGAGGACTATCAATCATAACCCAAGAGACCCAAGACATCAACATACAATGTTAGAAAGCTATCGTTGTCCTACACTTCTCAGATGTCATTAAAAGGACCTTGAGTTTGGTTCTCCAGTGTTCAGTAATTACCTGAATGCCACACCAGTACTGAATTTACTGAACTAGTAGATACACTCTGAATAACAAGTTTCGTTTGGACACAGAAAGAATGGAATGTGCAGGCTTTTCTTCTGGCGAGACCTATCAACCTACCCTTTAAGAGTTAAACCAAATCATCAACATCTAGAAAGACACATGTTTTCTTTGCCTGAATGGATGCCCCTTTCCACACATTCCTCTCCAGGGATCTTGTTACCTTGTTACTAAGGATAATCAAGCTCAAGTTCTTAAATGGTTATGCAACTATCTTTTGCATCAAGAGCTAACAATGAGATGGAGCCTCGTTGCTGATGTGGAAATCCATTATTAAAAGTGTTCTGACCAGGGTACCTGGGTGGCTCAGATGGTTAAGGATCTGACTTCAGCTCAGGTCATGATCCCAGGATCCTGGGATTGAGTCCCACGTTGGGCTCCTTGCTCAGCGGGGAGTCTGCTTCTCCCTCTCCCTCTGCTGTTCTCTCTCTCTCTCTCTCTCTCAAATAAATAAACAAAATCTTTAAAAAAATAAAAATAAAACATAAAGTGTTCTGACCGCCCAACTCTGGATCACCCTAGATGGATATCTTCTTCCAGAAAAAGTAGCTCTGTAAACTCAGTTCCCCCAGTACAAATGACTGATTGTTATGAAGACCACGCCATCTGTGTTATTTATCACTTCTCCTGGCTAAGGATGGGATTGGTGGTGAATAATAGTGCTTCTGCTAAATTCAACCCATTACTTAATGAATGTCCTTATTCCAAGTATTTGTCCAGATGCCCCGTGGAGACGCAATGGTGACTAAGGTGTGGTCTCTTCTTTCGGAGAATTTATAATCTAGGTCATGTAAAAGGATGTAAGCCTTTCAATAAACAACAGTGGGCTCAGCTAATGGATGAAGATAGCAATGATGCAAGAGAAATAACCGAGAAGAGGAATTCAGAAGTAAAAGAAGTGAAACAGGCTGTAGGGCTTAGGTAGAGGCTTCAAACAATAGGTAAAACTTCGGTTGGGTCTGAAGGGATGGGTGGGATACACATCACAGGAGAAGACAAAGGTGCTTGTGGTGCTGCATAAGCAAACACAGTGGGCCAGGCCAGCAAAAGCACTTGCAGGAGACATTATATATAACAGCCAGATGGACAGAGAAGGTTCCTAAAAGGTAGCAGTTTTCAGTTGAGGCCGATTTCGGCTCCCAGGGGACATTTGGCAATGCCCAGAGACCTTTTCAATTGTCACAACTGGAAAGGGGATGCTACTGGCATCTAGTGGGTACGGATCGGAGATGCTGCTGAACATTCTAGAATCTACAGAACAGCCCTCCAAGAATTATCTGACACAAAACGTCAAAAGTGCCAAAGCTGAGAAACCCTACTACAAGAAGAGCTTAAGAAGATTTGAAGTAGCTCGCAGAAGTAACCTTCTTTACACCAAATGAAAGAAAAAAGGCGGGAGCCTGTTTAGGAGACAAATAGTAGGTGAAGTTTTAGAGGTAAAGCCTCCTTATTGAGGGCCTCATATGTAGACAGGGTGGACTAAGGTCACAGGAATGATTCATTACATGGTCAAAACCTCCATTTCAAACCCCCCCCCTTTTTTTTTTACTGTATATATATATTTTTTTTTAATTTAATTTTATTTTTTCAGCATTCCAAGTTTCATTGTTCATGCACCACACCCAGTGCTCCATGCAATATGTGCCCTCCTCAATACCCACCACCAGGCTCACCCAATTCCCCACCCCCCTCCCCTCCAAAACCCTCAGTTTGTTTATCAGAGTCCACAGTCTCTCATATTTCATCTCCCCTTCCAATTTCCCCCAGTTCACTTTTCCTTTCCTTCTCCCAATGTCCTCCATACTTTTCCTTATGCTCCACACGCAAGTGAAACCATATGATAATTAACTCTCTCTGCTTGACTTATTTCACTCAGCATAATCCCCTCCAGTCCCGTCCATGTTGGTACAAAAGTTGGGTATTCATCCTTTCTGATGGAAGCGTAATATTCCATTGTATATATGAACCATATCTTTCTTACTGGTGGTTTCAAGGGGTATCAGGTCAGAGAATGTAAATGGTTCAGCATCCCTATCAGGAAGATGAATCAAGGTACAAGTTCTACTAATGAAATACTAATAGAAGCACCTTGATGATAATGTTAATCAAGATAATGATAAAAATATTATGTTAATTACTTCCTGAGAAGCCTTTCCTTGCCACTCTCTATAAAATAGGCTCCTCCATCGCATCTTGCTAGCACTTATCCATGCACAAACATCAGAAATCATGTAGGTAGGTAGGTAGATGAAGAGAGAGAGATTTCAATTCTTATTGACTGCTTGGCCCATTGGAATGCAAGGTCTATGAAGTCAGGAACTTAAATCCATTCCCTGATGTAGTTCTAAATTTAGAGAGCACCCCAACTGGGCTTTGAAAAAGTAGGTGCTCATTAAATATATACTGAATGAGTAAATGACAACTACTAACATCTGTATAGTATATATTCTTACAAAGCACTTTCATTTCTTTAACTGAGGAATACTATATATGGATACTTTGATGGAGACTAGTGAGTGAGAGAACTGAGCCCACCCACCCCTTCCATACCTTACAGGCCAGCAAGAGGGGCAAGCAATGAAAAAAGAATTACGACCAAGTGTAATGAGTATTCCAATGCAGTGTCAGGAGGGTAGATATTACTGTTCTTTTAATTTTATCAGTGAGAAAATAGCAGGTCGGAGACCTTAGTGGAATTGTTCTAAGTCATGTAGGAGAAAAGTGGAGATGAGATTCTTGTAAATATGTACCGACTCCTTAGCTATGGAGATTAATATAGTGCACACTTAACTGCAGTAAGAGCCGGGCTCTACTCTGCCAATATCGAGTTTCTTACACCCCTGCTGGCCATGAGGGGGTCTAGGTATGGCTCTTCATATGATTGCAATGGATTACACAACTCATCAGATCAAAATGAGCAAAAACGTCTACACAGGGAGATGACCTGCTGCCAACAGTTTGCCAACAGAGCTTCAAGCCCTCAAGCAGGAGCTGGGGAGGGAGAGGGTGAAGCGGGGAGTGTGGCTGGAGAGGGCTAAGTCACCCGAACTTATTCAGTTAGACACCAGAATTAGGGATGGGAAGTCAGAGTTGCCTTCCCTCTCTGACATGACTAAATGAGGCGTTCAGATGCATTCAAACCCAAAACAAATTTCTGGCTTCCCTGGTAAATATGTTATTTTTGTTTTAGGCAGCAGCACCACTGCACTTATTTCTTCAGGAAATATTTACTAAATGTTAACTATGTGCCAGACAGCAAGCTGGTCCTTGTCTGGAGACAATTCTTGATTATCATGGCAGTGTGTGCGTGTGTGTGTGTGTGTGTGTGTGTATGGAGAGGGGGGATTCTTCTGGCATCCAGTGGGTACAGGCCAGATATACTGCTAAACACCCTACATTGCACAAAACAGCACCCCTAACAACAAAGAATTCTCTTGGTCCAAGTGTCAATATTATCAAGGTTGAAAAATCCAGGTGTTGACCTAACGATCAAAAGAAACAATTCCTGCCCTCAAGGACTTAAGGCATGCAAATAATGACAACCCAACATAATAAGCCCCACAAGGGACAACATCTAAGATACCACAGGTGCACAAGGGAAGCAGGACTGATCTCCGCACTCCGACAAAGTCACAAGAGGAAGTCATGGTTCTCCACCCTTGTTCCCTGATACTCATCATTGTTATGTAATAATTCACCTGAGTTTAAATGAAGGGACCAGATATATCAAAGAATTAGGAAATTTACTACCAATGATTTTTTCACTGTTTTACTTTACTTTTTAAAATTCTTTATTTAAATTCGATTCAATTAACATATACTGTATTATTAGTTTCAGGGGTCGAAGTTAGTGATTCATCAGTTGTATATAATATCTAGTGCTCATTACATCCAGTGCTCTCCTCAATGCCCATCATGCAATTATCCCTTCCCTCTACCCACCTCCCTTCCAGCAACTCTAAGTTTGTCTCTTATGGTTTATCTCCCTCTCTGTTTTCATCTTATTTTATTTTTCCTTCCCTTCCTCTATGTTCATCTGTTTTGTTTCCTGAATTCCACATATGAGTGAAATAATATGATGCGTGTCTTTCTCTGACTGACTTATTTCACTTAGCATAATACACTTAAGTTCCATCCACATCTTTGTAAATGGCAAGACTTCATTCTTTTTGATATCTGAGTACTATTCCACTGTATATATACCACATCTTCTTTATCCATTCCTCTGTCAATGGACATCTGGGCTCTTTCCATAGTTTGGCTACCGTGGACGTTGCTGCTATTACCATTGAGGTGCATATGCCCCTTCGAATTACTATGTTTGTATTCTTTGGATAAATACTCAGTAGAGTATTCATAGGGTAGCTCTATTTGTAACTTTTTGAGGAACCTCCATTCCGTTTTTCAGACTGATTTTTAACTTACTCTGTTCCTTTCTGTTTGCGGAATAAAAAAGCCCCATGTGACATTTTAGGTCTGGAGACTGTCAGAAGCATTTTTATGTCAACCCTTAAAGAACAGAGCAAGCTGATGTTTCCAATAACAAAAATTACACTGCAGTTTATACAGGAATGTGGAACAAAGGAATCAGTTCAGAAATGAAAGAAAAAAAGGAGACTACGTTAAGGTCATTTGTATCCCCAGTGATTAACAATAAGTACAATTTATGAACTATCACTATCTCTTTCATAAACAAGGATATTTTTATTATGATTCTCCTCACTTATATAAAACAAAACATTTCACACAGTGCAATGTCCATGAAAATAGAAGGTTTCTCTAAGATAGGCTCTTGTAAAAAAAAAAAAAAAAAAAAAAAAAGGAGGAGAGAGAAAAAGAGTTCTATCTCTTCACAGTAGGAATAAAAACACGCACACTGGGATGCCTCGGTGGCTCAGTCCATTAAATATCTCCCTTTGGCTCAGATCATGATTCCAGGGTTCTGGGACTGAGTCCCACATCCAGCTCCTTGCTCAGCAGAGAGCCAGCTTCTCCCTCTCCCTTTGCCTGCCCTCCCCCTGCTTGTGCTCTCTCTCTATCTGACAAATAAATAAATACAATCTTTAAAACACACACACGCACGCACACACACACACACACACACACACACACCCCAGAAAAATCAACCACATTAACCAAAAGAGCATAGTCAAATTTAATCTTATTCTGGGAGAACTTACTTCCATCTGGTCAACTAAAGAAATACACCAAGCACTTTGGGTTGTCCATTAGGTCATAAGTTCAGTCTTATTAACAGCTAAAAAAGACATTTTATAAGTTGACATCTGAAGATGTAATATACCCTTTGGCCTGAGTGTTTGTTTTATAGTTTCCCCTTAATTAAGGTTGATTTTATCACTTATTATTTTTTTTCAAAAAGCGGTTCCTTAAAATAATTTGTTTCCACATGTTCAATTCACTGTCTGGCACAGGACATCCTCATTAAGATGCATTTCCACCCACTCCTCTATCATTACACTGTAGAAAGCAGAAACGGCTTTCCACTTTGGGTTGCAAATAGAAATTTTGGCCACAGGGTATTTTCCTGATCCAGTCCAAACTAGGATACAGTCTTTTACCGATAATAGAATGCTTACCCAGGCCTTGCTAGTAGAATGGATTAAATATGAAACCATTAAGTCTTATAGCTTTGACATCATATAAAAATTATCTGGACAGCTGGATCCTTCAAGTAATTATTGCTGAAACCAAGCCAACAAATATCAATCATGCTCAGAAAAGTATTTCATATATCATTCCATATTTTATGATGGATATTTGTTTCATAGATATTAAAAGAACTAATGATAACATCAATTGACCCGGAATTAAACTGGAAATTAGAATTCATTGTTAAATAAAAACACTTCTGGCCTAATGAATTCATCATAAAGAATTCTTTGTCCAAGTTTTTCATTGGCAATATGATCCCTATAGAAACATTACTGTTGACGTTTGCCTTAATTTCTGCTTTTTTTTATGTTACCATGTAAGTGGCAAAAGAGTGTCTCTTTGCAGTTCTTATCCCACTACCTCGTACCTTTACGATGAATGGTCCAAGTGTAGAATTCTAGGTCTGACCAGGCCACAGGCATTCTTTGTCTCTCACTGATACAAACTATACAAGTTATCCTCGATTAACTTGTGTTTTCTTCATGAGTTGCTTAATCTCTGATATGGAAACATATTAAACTAGCCACCCCTACCTCATCCTCTCCAGAGAGCTCCTGCCTTCATTTCTCTGTTAGGCGGTCACTTGTCTTTACTGACTGTTAATGTGATTCAACTCCACAGGAACCTTTTAATTGCTAAAATGCTTCATACTGTAATTTAAACATTCCTGTGAGAATCAGTACACATTTTAGTTATCTAAATTTTCTCAAGCACAATTTAAGCTGCCCACAAATTCTTTCCCTTAAAGTCACAAATGTCTAATTTGACTACAATTTCATTCACTACTGCCCACTTTTACATGAATATTTACATCTTAGAGCTGAGACAGCCTACATATTTACACTCAGGAATATCTGTCTGCATGCAAATTTTCACTATTAGTCATCAGCAATGATGTGACATAGAAAATTTTTTAAAGTTACTCTAATAGAATTAAATGTAATACCTTCAAAGCTAAGAGAACACTAAGATTAATTTGCTTGTCATCGACATAGCTAAGAAGAAAATGGTTTGTACAATATTGATTTGAGTAAAATTTGCATGTTTTTCATGGAAAATTCTCTTTCAATTGTTTATATTCTGGTCTTTGATATCACAGCTTCATAGAGTCATAAGATGAGAAACAGTTTACAACTATACAGAAAAACTGAAGACTACATGATACAGAATTTGCAAAATATAAAATGGTCAACAAATATGAAATAAGATATGCGATATTCAATTAATTCATATTTGTTACAGTACTAATGTGGGTGGAGATAAATATTTAGTTATTCTGTTATGTCCCGCTAATCTTTTAGAACCTGGGAGAATTAGCTAAGCTTTCTATTACATCATCCATGTGGACGGGGATCTAGTGGGGATACAGCCAACATACCAGTAGGACAAGGATCACAGGAGGCATTCCTTAACCTTCAGGCCATGTCACAGACAAATGTGCCTGCCACTCACAAACAGCCCATATTTATTACTTAAAATGGCTCAGATGGGACTTCAGTTTGCATGTTTTCTGAGGTAATTACTGCATCAGTACTGAAAGGTGTGAAAATGGTTCTCTGTTCAATATGGTCCTTAGCTCAGGTTTTCTTGTTAAGAATGTACAAAAGATGTAAAGTTTAGGATTCCTTGTAAACGTGCACGCACACACATGCACACACACACGGGCACACACGTGCACACATACACATAAAAAGTCAAAGGAGTTCTCTCTTCACTCTGGTACCAACACAGCCACGTAATCAACACTATATTGGACTGACTTTAATTCCAAAGCAAAATGAAATCTTTAGAAGGTAAAGCTTCAGTGAACAATATGATAAGACGGTGTCATTTGAAACAAATATAACAGAATCCAGAAAACTCAACTTTTCTTCCTCTTCTTTGCATAATAAAAAACCTAAAGTGGAGGTTCAGCTTTCTCTACAAGGGAAGCCAAATTAATGGCTGACTTTAATTTTGTGGAACTTGGCAACTGCAGAAGTAGTTATGACCTAGAGAAGCCGACAAGAGAGGTGCACGATTACTTCTGTTAAGATATCTCAATTTTGGGATGCCTAGGTGGCTCAGCTGGTTAAGCGTCAGCCTTTAGCTCAGGTCACAATTCCGTGGTCTTGGGATCAAGTCCCACATCTGGCTCCCTGCTCAGCGGAGAGCCTGCTTCTGCCTCTGCTTGCTGCTTCCCCTGCTTGTGCTCTCTCCCTCTGAGAAATAAATAAAGTCTTAAAAAAGGGAGAGAGAGAAAGATATTTCAACATCTTTGTACAGTCATGCCAACACATGCAGTCTGGGCTCCAAGCATCATAACGTCTTTTAGCACAACAGATCTGAAAGAGTCATAAGGTGTTAGTGCAACAAAGTAGAGGACGGGCAGTTCCACTGCTTGCAAAGCAGAGCCATTGCCCTGGGGAAAGAAAACAGCAAGTAATGTTCACTTCTCTCCTTAGGGAATCCAAATGTAAAAGAACCGCCCTGCTCAGCAGGATTCAGCACCTTCCAACTCCTCCAGCTGACTTGTTCATAAACATTGGTTGGCTCGAGAGGAAAATTATTGGTAAAAGGACCTGGCTGAGAACTGAAATCACATTTTCATTTAAAAATTAACATCAGGGGCGCCTGGGGAGCTCAGTCGATTAAGCATCTGCCTTCAGCTCAGATCATGATCCCAGAGTCCTGGGATAGAGCCATGAGCCAGGCTCCTTGCTATGCGGGGAGCCTGCTTCTCCCTCTCCTTCTGTCTACCGTTCTGTCTACTTGTGCTCTCTCTCTCTCGCTCTCTGTCAAATAAATAAATAAATAAAATCTTAAAAAAATAAAAATTAACTTCAGTGTAGAAAATAAATATAAAAAGCCTGAAAACATTCTAGCTCTCCTGTTTTACATCAAATAATTCTTTAAAGGACTGGCAGAAGAGTCTTTTTTGATATATAATACATGCACATATTTCACTAGGATTTTCTGAGCAGTTAAGATTTATTTAATAAGACTATGCTTATTTTATCAAATTATTTTACGAAAGGGAAGGAAAGTTATAAAATGCCTTCATGCATGAGTAAATAGTACCTTTATATGATAGCCAACTTCCAAAAGAAAATAGAAGAATACGATGATGTAACTATTCACAGCTATTTAGAATAGAAGGGATCTAAGGAAGTTGAAATAAATGTTATATTAAAAACTCAGTGTTTTCATGAACAGATTTCAAATATTACAAAAAATCTAACAAAATGAAGACTGTACATTCTTGAAAGTAAATATTCACATAGAAATGGGAAATTTTACTCAAATATTTGGGTTCATGTAGAATGTCCACATAGCTGGCTGATTATTTTGAACAGAATTCAAGATGGTATCCATATCATCCCAATATTTCTCTAAACACACAGAGATGCTATTGGGATTATTAAAGGAGCTTTTTCAAAGTTGGGTATAAGACCATAATTTTCCAGAAAGACAAATGATCCAAGTCAGATATGCAATTTTCCCCCATGAAGTTGCCTGTTCTTTTGTATTTCACTGCCTTTTTTTCCCCAGTCCAGCATAGGCAGCACTTCCAAAGGCTTTAGGAACCTCCATGAGCTCATAAGCAACCAACTATATCCTTAAGAACAAATAATATGATTTACAGAATGAAGAGCTATTGTCACATGACCTTATAGTGGTTCTTCCTGAATGATGAGTATTTGAGTGTGTGAGGGTGTGTGTGTGTGTGTGTAGATCAGGGGAAGGAGGATGAAAGTGGATGAAAGTCAGCAGTCCAATCTATGAATGTGTAAATGTGTATACCTCCGATTTTACACAAAGCCATCTTTGAATCCTCATCATGACATTTTTTTCTTTCACCTGATGAAAGAAATAATTTCCTATGTATTTATTAATTAATGTAAATCATGTAAAAGTGGGCTTTTCCTGAAACATTCTATACTTTTGCAATTGAGATACTCAGGCAGAGTTGTAACCCTCCAACTGAATGCACAATTACTTTCAGGAAGCAGTGGTGGGGGGTGGGGAGGTGAAGGGCATTTCTCAGGCTTCAATGGAAGAAGACAAACAGATTAAGGTTTTGTGACTGGAGTTCATAAAATCTGTATGACATTTTTAACATTAAGGGGTAATGTAGCCTAGAAAAAAACTGAAAATGCTGTAAAGTCAGATAAATGTCAGATTCAAATCTTAGTTCTACCACATGCATTGTTTGTGTTTTGTATGGGTATGCTACTTCAGTGTTTTATGACTCTTTTCCCTTGTCTGTTAGATGAAACTGATAATGTTCACCCCAGAATTAGTTGTGATGACCAACGAGCTAATAAATGCAAAGACAGACCTGACACAGAGTAGGAAGAGAGTAAGCAGGTGCTTCTAAAGAATCTTTCTATGGGAAGAAGTCATCCAAAAAAGGTACTTAAAAGAAATTCTTACAAAAGTCAGAGCCTTTCCAGTCCTATAAAGGAAGAGACCCTTCCTTTCATGCTTTTGAATCTCAATAGTTGCTATGCTACACTTTATATTTCCTTTTTATATTAAATAGGAGATTTTCAGTCATTGACTTAAAGAATTTGAGCAACTCTTCTATTCTTATACTCTATTACCTTCTAATCCACTCTTCACTTTCCATTAAAGGCAGGAGAACACAGTACCCTGATCCCTGTCTCCCCTGTAAGCAGTTAATCATGGCTTTTCTTATCACTAGAATGCCCTTCCAACTTTCCTTAGTAAAACCGTGAGCCTCACTCTTTCAAGATTGTTCTAAAGGAGTGGGACTCCAAAACAATCAAATTCTGTCTCTGAATTTTGTATGCTATTCGTTTATAAAAAGCAATGTGTGGATGTCCCCATTCCACCAACACAGAAAAACAGTATCTAGTTCAACTCTTTCCATTAGGCAGATTACCATATGGCTGCTAACTGATTTACAAACCAATAAATGAAGAGACTTCCCAGTGAAACATTCGAAAAATTCATGAGGTAACAGCAGCCAACTAGATAAAAGACTGGGGTTAGTACACAGAGGGTTAATTTACTCACATACGATACAAATAAAGTACAAAGACTCTGACAATAATTGACACCCATGCTATTGGGTTTTGCTGGCCACACACTGAGAAAAAAGCCTTTAACTACCTACCTTTTATCCTCTAAGTAAAATCTGGTTATAATGTAAGAAATGTCAGAACAAAGATCTGAGCACAAATTAGAAAGCTAATATGATGCAGACAAATATAATTTTTAAAGTAATGGGAACTTGGGAGGAAAGAGTTAAGGCAAAAGAGAGGGAAAAAGAAGCAAAAGAAATAAAAACAATGATATGGAATCAAACAGAGAGAAATCGAGACAGGAAACAGAAAATAAAAATGCTAACATGATACGGACAATGATGTTTGCATTTACTGGACCCCTGTTGAGAATTCAGTTTGTGTTAGATGTTCTGGAGGATGGTGGAAGACAAAGAGTAAAAGCAAAGAGGTAAAAGCAAGCAAGGAGTAAAAGCAAGGATGGGTCCCTGAGTTCTAAGGGTATGGGTCCCTGAGTTCTAAGAATTTTCAAAGTAACTGAGGGGGAAAAACACACAAGTAAAGAAAATTAAAAAAAAAAAAACCTCATAAGATACAAAAAAAAAGACATATATTCGTGTGTGCTGCGATATAGCAGGTACAAGGATGAGCATGGGATTTGGTCCTATTCTGAGACTTAAGGGTCTCCCAATCTTGGGCAGTCAGGTGACCTACTGTGGACCTCAGTTTCCTCATGTGTAACATAAGGAGATTTGACTACATGATCTCAAAGATGCTTAGAACAGAGGCATATCCCATAATCTGGATGTAAAAAATTCTTGAAAGAAAAGAATTCTGATGAACTTAAGGAAGGGAAGTGAATGGAGTCTTGACAAAGGGTCAAAGAGGAAACTCCACACACAGCAAAAGTCATGTATCACACCCCAGAGCTAGAAATGAGTCATATTTGAAAGGCAAAATGCATACTAGATTGACTGGAATGTGGACTCGATCAGAGAGAAAAAAACATAATGAGATTTAAAAAAAAAAAAAAAAGGTCTTGAAGACCACAGCTCAAGTGCAGATAGGGAGGGCCATGGCAGAAAATAACAAGAATAAAATAATGAGGAGTATCTGAAGAGTGAGGGGGAAAAAAAAATTAAGACAAAAAGAAAAATGTTTGAAAATGGGAAACAAAAAAATCAAGGTGCAATTAAAAGTCAGAAAAGTAGACAAATCACTCTTGGGTTGATAAATAGGTAAGAAAAGTAAGTGGGCGTGAGGAAATGAATGAGGAGGTGGTGGTTTAGAAAAAGGAGTTTAAGGTTAGAGCATAGATAAATGGCCAAAGATTTGAGTATTATTTCTGACTGGAGCCCATGGGACTGCATCAAAATGGGCATTTGAGGGTCATCGAAGCAGCCAAGAGAGTTCGACTTCTGTAAGTGTTTTAGCCACGAAACCCCAAGCATCTCCAAGCAGGAGTGGTCCAGGAGAGGAAGCGAAATTGTTGGGAGAATTCTGATGAAATACTTTCTTCTTTCTGAGCTCAAAACCAATTAATTGGTCTCAAATTGGACTTCCAGCAGGATCGAGCGCAATGCAATGGTAACAATAATTATTATCTTAGCTAACATTTATTGAACCCTTCCATGCATCAGGAAACATGCTGTGTTTTAAAGGCACTATCTCATTTCGTGCTTCCTATGAAAGGACGGAAACAGATGTAGGTAGCCAGAAATTGTGATTCTCTCCTGTTTATCTTTTCCTCATTTACATATGAAATTTGATACTCCCGTAAGTAAGAGTATTAAAAAGTCAGTGCTGAGGGCAAAAGGATTCTCTCCATCGGTTGTCAGCAGCACATCAAGGAAGTTCAGGTAGAAGTATCATTACCACCCCCCACAGGAGAGCGCAAATGAACCCACGGCATTAAAAAGAAATCAGGGAAATGTCAAACGTGAAAAGGACTGCAGTGCATAAAAGTTAAATGAGGCAATATGATAGAACACATGCTCTTCAAACCCTCAACCTCGCATTTTTATTCTGTAATATAAACATGATATTACTACCTGGAGGGTGGCTGAGGAACAGCTGGGACAGTTAAGTTCTCATGAGGAGTAAAATGAGGAGACATCACTCAAATTTGTAATTAACAAGATTGCTTCTGTCACAGCTAAGGGAGACACCCTTTGCAAATGCACTGGCTTGTTGCTGAAGTTTCCTTCTCGCAACTAACAATTCGAAAGAAAATAAAAACATCTTCAAAGGTCTGCCCGGTAGTTCTCTAATTAATGATCAAAAATGCGTTTACTTCAGCATAATTTCACATTTTTATGTAAAGTCTTATTTGATTGTAATTATCACAGACTACAGAACTTAATTAGGACTAATCATTCCTTAATGCAATCAGAATCCCAGAAGAACAATATAAACAGATTTTTATTGGTATTAGTGATGCAAACTTGTAAAATATAGAGCCAATTAACCTATAACAATGCTTCCAAAATATAAAATAAAAATAAATTATGGGTGCATTACCAAACAGTTTCATGAGTACACTAGCAACATAATAACAGTTAATAATCAAACCCCACAGGATCAGTCTTCCTTCTTAAATGTAAAGATAACAGTCACAATTGTGATGCACGTTAAAATATACTATCTCTTAATGAGATTAAGCATTAAAAGACTTTCCAAGACACCGCAGGTTCTAGGATATCAACACAGCTTCCCAGTTATATTCAGAGATAGGAATTCCACAATTTCTAGATGACATAACAGACCTTCCTTATAGTCACCTTAAGTTTTGAAAAGTTAAGCTTAGGAGGAAAAAGTTGGGAGGGCTTAATAAACATTTCTGCTCTGCAAACTTCAGAACATAATGGTAAACGTATTCCTCTTGTTCACTGTACTCTACCTTTGTAAGTTTGCTCCTCCAACCTCATAAAATGATTTAACCTCACTGGCAAGAAACTGGTAGCCAATAACTGCGATTAGACAGTCCCGTTGCAATTTATGAAAAGACAGTAAATATAGTTTGTCTTAACATAGAACTTCTAATGAAATTTTTCCATCGGAATTGGAATCCACCCCAAAACGTCAGGAATATTTCACACAATTAGATTCGGAACTCCAACTGTTCTCCATCCATTTCCAAAAAGTCCCAAACTGAACAAGTTAGCACAAGTTAGCTCTCTTCCCTGAGCCTTGAAGCAAAACTTGAAAAATACAAATTGGCGTACAACTTCTACTGAACCAAAATTACTTCCCAGCTGGGCTTTAGTCAGACATTAAGGGGGAGGTGCAATATTTGAAATATGTAATCTAAACAGTATGCTCATATTTCTTAAATATTGTGAGTTTCTCCTCACAATGTTGTAGATTTGTAGCAGCTTGCTGGTGAGACAGATGCCAAAATCATATGCTGGGAGGGTAGGGGAATAGACTTGTAGATTTGGGGAATTAACTAATCTCTTACCTGCTGCCATAATTTCTCAGTATTTCTAGAGTGAGTTCAGGCAAGTTCACAATGATGCACAAAAAGGATAAATCAAAATCACTACCATGCTTACACAAGTAACCAAAGTTCTGACTTTAATCTATCATCCTTCACCTTTTTTCCCAGTCTTTTTCCTAGTCTTTCATTTTTTCAGTCAACACACAAGTTCATCATGCTCAGCTTTTTAGTAAACATGACTTAGCAGAGCTGATTAAAAGGAATCACCAGGAATTTCTGAAAGACTGTATTGCTTATTTGGGATAGTTGGGTGGTTTTAATGTTAGTTACCAAGTATTAGTTATTTCTTTTGTGCCCAGAAGAGCAGAATGAGATCACAAGACATCACTGCTGTCCTTATAGGGCTTATAATCTTTCCTGAGGAAACATTAAGCTCTCAGAAAACTGTTAGTAAATCTACAGGCAAAATACAATTAGTCCCTAAATAAGGAAGACAGAAAATAAATATTCAAAAGAAGGAAGAAATGGGATTTTTGAGTAAGCCTTCAACAAGGAGGAGAATCTTGATTAGGCTTTTCATCCATGCTTAAAACTTGGGTAAAAGGAAAGCAGTTAGGAGTGTGCGGTGGGTGTGTGCGCGCACAAGGGCACACCCACCCGTGCAAGCACGTGCACTCATACACACAGGTTAGAAATTATTTCAAAAAGCATGAAATAGTAGATGATGAAAATGAATGCCACTGATTACTTATTTTACCTATCAATAAGTATGTTTTTAAGCTTCTCAAGGCTGTCACTTAACTTTCTGCTCCTTGAAACAGCTTTCAACTCAGAACTTGAAAATCTTCGACCTGAACTTCCCATCCTCCTGAAAGCACCACCAGCAGTATTCTTGAGTGAAAAGTACTAAATGAAAGCAAGTGTGTTCTTTGATGCTAGAAAGCCATTCTGTATTCTACAAGCAGCAAACACTCACTCTCAAAAGAGTGTTTGTGAAATCCAATCCTTCACATAACTTGATATTGCAAAGTTTTATGTTTAAAGTCTAATTCCTTAGGAGAACTTTACAAACATCTTCCAGTTTCTGCCATTACAAGTGTCCTCCCCAGGGGAGAAAAAAAGAAAAGGAGAGAGAGAGAGA
>CM052883.1:89846094-89883712 GCA_028534135.1 Potos flavus | reverse complement strand
GTTTGTGTCTTCTGTTGATCTAGTGTGTCCTGAGCACCTTGTGAAGTTGTCTATTAAGGTGGGCCTCGTGAATTCTTGGCTGTTTTTTTCCCCTTATCTCAGTCCAGTCCAGTTCTCTTCCCCAACTCGCCCTTTGGTAGTGCTGGGGAACCCCTTTTGGGTCTTAGCCATGTCCTACAGTTTGATCATAGCCTAACCTACAACCCATGTGGTACCAAGTTTTGAGCTCAGCTTCCTCCTGCATCCCTGCATTTCCTCCTGCAGGAAACATCCAAATCCCTTCTAGGGCAGAAAGCTACCAGGTTGGGCAAGGACTCATTAACTTAGCCTTTCGCTGTGACCAACTATTCTTATTTGGTGGTGACTGGATGAGGCAACGAGAACATACACAGGTGTCAGATCACTTGTTTCAACTGTTTCCATTTCTTCTCCTCTATGCTTCCACTCACAGAGACTTGAGGGTTTTATCATTTCCTCTTCCACCATCTGGTGGTACCTATGTACCTGCTTTCCACTTTCCAAAGCAGATAGAGTAAAAAAATTTAAAAAAAATTTTAAAAAAATCAATGAATGAAGGTTATAAACCAACAACTTTGGTTAAATGTTTTCAAAATATTATCCCCATGGAGTCTAGATATGACGAAAGCCATACAAATTCAGTGAACTTGTCTAAGATATTTAATACCTTAATCCCTAATTAAACAAATCTCTCAAACATGTGGAGTTAGGGTTATATTTGTACTCTAAGAAGCATAAAGTAATTGTTAATAAAACAATTCATAAGTAGGATTTTGACTAAAGAAGAGAAGAAAGAGTAGGATAAGGAGGAGATAAAAGAAAAGAAAAAGGAGGAACACAAAGGAGCATCTTCCCACACCAGGAATATTCTCAGCTGGATAAAGGTTCAGCCATCTATTTTATTCCTCAATGTTAGAATAACCCTTGATGCTTCTTACTATGACTAACTGGTGGTAATTGGAAAACATCCTGAATCCAAAGAGCTATCAATTACTGGGGCTATGTTTCCAAGGATGAAAAGGAGGCAAAATAGTATTATAGACTTTTTCAACAATAAGTATGTAAGAAAAAATAATTTCCATCACTACTTAGAAAATGTATCCAGTCCACATAATCCACTCCCCCATCACTCTGTTCCACGAAAATTTAATCATGAATGTTTCCAATTCAGTCCCATCAGAGAAAGTACAGTATTTCACTAATATCATTAAAAGACAGCTCTCTTGATCATTTATTTCCACTTCCGTGCATTTGTTAGATGTATTTGTTTTGGCATCCAACATGCTCTTTCCAAGAGTCTCCAACGAATACTGATTGATTAATCATGAAATAATCTTATCAAAAGCATCAATGTGTGTTCTTAGTAGGTTTCTAAATCACATGTTAAAAAAACACAGACTGACTCATCTGTTAGGAATTTAAAATAGGTTCGATGTCTTTTCCAACTACCTATCAAATTGTGAAGTAGCTTCTTCTAGTCCGTTAGCCTGTGCATAGACAGTTCAGGGAAAACAGAAATTAATACAACAGCAACATCTGTGCAAAGGTGTCAACACAGAATTAATCCATTTAAAAATTAGCATAACTTCATGCTATTAGATCTTTAAATTATATGTTGCTATCAGAGATACAAAATGCTATGTGAGATAAAGCAAAAAGTAAAGACGATTCCTCAAAACCTTTGGTGGATCAAGGGATGAGGTATGAAAAACCTAATGTGGGACACACTGTTATTGACTCTGATCTCAATAAGGACATGTATTCTGTTCTCATTCCAACTATCTATAATAGGACCTAGCATTAAAAATGAATAGCCCAGAGAAAATTGCCTCAACAATTCTACCTTCAACAAGTTTTTCTCAATTTCCTCTCTAAAATGAAACAGACAAAAGCAGGTAACAACTACCTTTCTTATTTCTTAGTGAGGTATGCATGAGCTTTTGTCTCCTTAAGATGATGAAGTCATGAGAAGTAATTACTTGCCAATCATACTCTTCTTTTCCCAAGAAGAAATGATGGCTTCAATCTTGATTCACATCACACTTCCCCAAGAAAGGTTCCCTTAGATGGGGTCATTCCATTTCACGGAACAGAAACATATTCAGACTAGTTCAAATTAAAAATAGGTATTTATTGGAAGAATTCAGAGAACAGATTGGAAATACAGGCAGGAAGAAGAGCCCGTTCTTGGAGAAGGAAGAGGTGAAGAAGTGTTGCCCTCTCCTTTCTCAGGGATATAGATTCGCTGGTCCCTGCCTCCCTCTATGAGTTTCTGCTCTACTACTCTCAATCTGCTCACCTGCCTAATGCTAACCTCCAACTCCATCTCTGCTCCTGCTGCCTTGATGACATGTTACATAACCATCTACTGACAAACGTCCATTTCCCACCTTCTCACAGCCCCCATCAGAGTTTGTCCTGAGGCAGCCATTCTCAGTCACGAAGTTCTAGGTTGGGTAGGATTGACCCTCTCCCTCTACTCCAGGCACAAGCTCTGAATTGCTTGAAATGACTGTTGATAGGTTAAACCACTGCTCTGAAAAAATTTAGCCAACCTGTTAAAAGACTCCAGTAGACAAATGGGTCATGGAGTAATGCAGTCGGGTGAGCTCAGGCATCATGAGAGGCACATATTCTATCTCAAAGTCCCCAAATGAAGCAAAACTTATGAACCTGTATTCCAAAGAGGAATACCACAGACAAATACAAATTAATGCATATTTTTCCTGCTTGCTGAAAAATGTGGACAATACTTGCTACTTAGAATACCTTATGCATGGGCCTGTATGTAGACTTTAAGAAGTATGATCTGTATATGAGCCTTGGTACTAATGTGTATTCTTCCAAAATCTGTAACAAACCATTAAAACTCTAGGTCTCTATGCACATGTATGTATAGAGAGATTTATCCTTCCTTCTCAAAAATGGTTTCTTAATACCATACAAGATTGCTGTTGGGACTAAAAGAGATAACAAAGGCAAAATACCTTAGGATCCAGCACTCAGCATATGTCATTCCTATTTTCAAGCCACAACCTAAAGCCCTTACAAACTTCTCCATGCTCTTCCCTCTTACAAAACAAGCCGTTTAAATCTCTCACCTTATGCCAGACCTATTCAATTATGGATTTCCCCGCAAATCCACTTACATACCAAGAGACTCTTGGCAAAAATCATTTCTGATACAGGCAAGGAGTCAGTAATGTGGCAATGGCTGAGTTGGCCTTGAAGTGAGGACATGACTGAAATGGCAGAAGAATATGGAAAACACTTCCCTTTGCTATCCTCCCCATTCATCAACTCAGAAAATATACTTGTCTCATTGTTTTCAATAAAATGCATGTATGGATATATATACATATATAAATGCATATGTATATATATTCATCACAAGCACATCAGGTGATTCTTGTCTCTGTCTCTGTCTCTCTCACTCACATACACACACCCCTCTTCCACCTTTAGCAATGAAAATCATCTAGTATTCATACATCCCTCTGTGTCAGAGGTCTCCAACTAAATTTGACCTGTATGCTGAATCTGGTCAGCAAATATGTTTTATCTGGCCTGAATATGTTTGGGCCACACAGTGTTTTAAATGTATGTGAATTACCTACTCATTTAGAACTTTAAACGATGTCACATGACCATCCATATACCTACTATGGAAAGTTTGGTCGATTCATTACCAGAGACCGCATCTCCATGTGGCAACCTGTCCCTCTCGGATGGAGCTCAAGTTCTCCATTTTACTGAAGACTGTACTACTCACTATTCTATTCCTGACCACGAGGTTGTGTTATTTAGTACTTATCATATTACGCCTGGTTTGCTTTCTCATTCATGCTTTCATTCATGCTCATTTCATTGCTTTCATGGCCCCTATTTCATTTTGTGCACTCTGGACTATGTTTCGGTGTTTTGTTCAGATTTTAGATTCCAAGGGGAAAGGAACACACTGGCTTGACTTGCTTTTTAGACTGTTTAAAAGTGTCATATTCAAATGGAGATGCCTACTAAATGTGTGACATTAATGATGGCAATGATACAAGCACAAGATGATTTGTTCTTGTGTACAGCTGAAACAGCTAAAGCATCCTCTTAGCTGCAAAGGCCTGCTCTGACAACCCTTGATTTTCATGTTCTACTTCTCCAGTTTATGAATCATTCAGGTAGCTTTGTTTCTCTTCATTTTTCCCACTATCACATTGCCTCTGAGTATCTCCTCCAGTGCAAAAGCATGAATAGAAAGATGAAGGAATCTCTTGATTTAACTATCAAAGAGGGAAAGAGATAGAAGTAATGACTTAAAAAGAGAACAAAGATTTAAGACTTAACTTTGTTCTCTCTATCCCTCTGTTTGTCAAGTCATCTAAAATAGGAGAAACAACATTGTCAAAGGCTCCTGTTGTCCTGGGACCATTCTTTTTTTTTTTTTTTTTTTTTTTGACAGAGAGAGAGAGAGATCACAAGCAGGCAGAGAGGCAGGCAGAGAGAGAGGGAGAAGCAGGCTCCCCACTGAGCAGAGAGCCCGATGCGGGGCCCAATCCCGGGACCCTGAGATCATGACCTGAGCCGAAGGCAGGGGCTTTAACCCACTGAGCCACTCCTGGGACCATTCTGTGTGCTGGTCTCAGGCTGACTTCTAATTACCAGTAGCTGACCTTTGGGAGGATGGAAAGATGAGTTGCCCAGACATCCTTCTCCATGGAAAGCCAGAAGTGCCAAGAAGTTAATACCCCCAGGAGAAGGGCAGTCTTCAACCAATGTCTTGAGACTTGGTAACGGCAATTACCTCCTCACCCTTCAGTTGTGTGTTTTGTGTTATTTCCCAGAGTCTGCCCCTGGGTCAAGTTCCGGGCTCCAACTGTAATGCTGGTTGAACAGCTCACCTTTACTGGCTGCCTTCCCTTCCTTGCATCCTTCTCCCACTCCCTCCAGGTTTTTCCTACACTTTGCATGTAAATGTCTTCCTCTCAACCCTGTTCAATTCCAGATGTGCTGCTGAAAGAACCCTCCATAGTGCATATGTGCATTAGCAATAGCTAAACTACCAAGAAACAAACAATTAAATTGGGTCCCGTGACGTCCCAGAACCAAAATGACACTTTGAGAAACTCCTTCAGATCAGTTAGCCTTCAGTCAATAAAAGTTTTGCCAGCGAACAACTTTTATATGCCATTCAGTCATTTAAGTAAGGTCCTGGCAACTTGAGATAAAAGATTATTGTGAAACAAAGACAGTTTAGTCAAGTTACTTTTTTTTTTAATCTTGGTTGATCTAACATGTCTTTTTATTGCTATATCAATCAACCAAATGATTTTTCCAAGTCTGAAATAAAATTATATATTGGTGTGTTGGGCAAGAGAGACAATGAGGATAAAATTTTAATTTGTTTTCATGAATGTGACTTTATAGCTTATGTGAGTGCTGAAGAGGACTCTGCAATTTTCATTACGGTAAAGTGACTAAAGGAGAAGGCAGAAGCCAAGTAAGAAATCCCGTTTTAGGGCCAGACAAGCTTCTGAAAACTGTGGAAACCCAACGGTGGCAGCTCGGCATTCAATGTTTATGGACCTGAGTTCCAAACTACTCTTGACAAATTTCATTTGGGCTTGGGGCAGTGGCGAGGAAATAAGAGATTTTTAAGGAAAGAAGTGAGGCAGAAGAAAAATTAATGGGATGAAAGAACTGGGTATGAGGAGAGAATGCAAACAATAAGGCTAAGGAGAACTAGCAATACTAGGTGCCTTGTAAATGAACAGCAAACCGGAAGGGCTTCCAAACAGACTGAGGCACTGCACTCCATCTGCCCCCCTCTTCTAGCTACTCAGACATTGGGATCACCCAGCTACCACCTAGAATTTTGCTTCTCTGCAGCCAGAGATACAAGAACAGAAGTCAAGAGGGAAGAGGCCCGGCTCTCCACTGCACACCCAGCATGTGGAGGAACCTCCAACACAAAGGTAACTGAAGGACAGACTTTTTTGCAAATATATCATTTAACCAACCCACCTTTCTCAAGGTCATGGATGACCTTCATATTTCAATTTCTTACTCTCATTATCATAGAAGCTTATCAGTCACGTGACCAAAGCATTTTTTTTTTTAAGACTTATCTCCTTAATAGCAGTTATGTTAGAATCATTTTTGTGTGTGTCCCCTCTGACGAAATGGTGAGTGATTTGAGATATGGGATCCCATCCAGCTCAATTTTGCATCACCAAAACACTGCATTTGGCCCATAATAATTGCTCCAAACAAATCTCTTGAGTTAAAATGCTAAATTATATACCAACTACTTTCTGATAACATTAAAAGGATAGCCTCTCTATTTAATCTAATATTTGTTCAGGCTTTTTAACATATAACCATCTTTATTTTTTATTCTTTCCTTTTTTTTTCTTTTCTTTTCTTTTCTCTTTTTTTTTTTTTGGTATGAAACTGTGCCAACAGAAAAGATGTGATAGTTTTGATGTGTGTGTTTCCCACATCTGACTCTTTTGATTTACTTGCTGCTTTCTGTTACGAAAATCACCTCATCTGTCATGTTATGCATTGTTTCACTTCTGAATATTTTACTTTAAAGGGAATTTTAATTTCTGAAAATGCTCAGTGCTCAGAAGAAATGCCATTGTCTGGGCACTGTGGCATGTCCTAATCGGTAGCTCCATCTCAAACATGGTATTAGAGAGGGGGGAAGCAAACTGCAAATATTTCCCTAGTTCCTCAATTTAGTACATTTAATGTGGAAAGCTGTTGCGAACTTGTCCACTGTTACAGCAAATGTTCTATGAAATAAGGCCATTTTCCCCCATGTTTTGCAAAGCACCTCCATCACGAGTAATTAGTGTCAACAACAGTGTTGCTCACCCCACGTTCCAGCACAGCCCATCTGCTGACTGTCCTATCATGCCCTCAGACAGTCTCAGGGTCATCTGCTCCCTGTTTGGCGTCCCCCCCCCACAGCTCTGTCCATCTGCCATCTTTATCACTCTGACCTTTTAAAGTCCTGTCAACGTGCTGGCTCTCTCCCACCCTTGCTCAGGCGTCTTGATCACCTTGGGTTGACACAATGATCTACTCTGCCAACTTGTCTTACTAACTCAGGCCTCTCTGCCCACAGACCAATATACCTGATTCTCACATCAGAGAATACTAAAATGAGCACATTTTATGAGACTACCGCCCAGGCTGGACATTAGTGGAAGGAACAATAAGTGAGGAACCTGGAGCTTGGGTTACACTCTTGGCTCTGTCATTAACAAGATGAATAAACTCAGACAAGTCACTGATTTCTCTCTTGACTTCAGTCACCTCAATTCTAAAATGAAGGGATTGCACTATGTTATCTCTAAAGAATATTTTCACTCAGTTATTTAAAGCCATCCTCGTTTTAGGTTAGCCAATTCACCGAGGACTATTTAAAAAAAAAAGAAGAAGAAGAAGGAAGCAGGAGATGTCTCTAACAGGACACATGCACAAAAAAATGAAGAGAGACAGCCTCATGTTAAGAATCAACAATGTGAGAAACTACCAGAAGTCACTATGACCCTCGTACTAGCCACTCCCAGCTCCTTCCCATAATGCCTGGATTCCATTTTATACCCAGCACTTAGAGTAATCTGGATTAAATGTAAATCAGATCATATCATTGCCCCTCCCCCGTAGCTTCCTATTGCACTTGGAACAAAAACTAAATGCCTTACCATGGGTTCCAGCCTCTCTGCCCTCATCTTGGATCACTCTGTCTCTTCCAACATTATGGCCACACTGGCCTTGTTTTGGTCTTTCAAACACACCATGCTCACGCCCACTACTTCTGGCAATTGCTGCATGCTCTGCTTGGAATCCCTATCTAGCAAATAAATCTTCATATGACTGGCTCCCTGTGTGGCTCCAGTCTCAGCTGAAATGATCTTCTCCTCATGGAGGCTTTCTCCTGATCACCCTACCTATATTGACCAAGCCATCCTGCATCACCCATCATTCCCACTGCAATACTCTGCTTTGATTTCTATCACTGCCTTCTGTCTGAATTTGCCTTATTTATTTATTATTTCTCTTCCCCCATGAAAATGTAAATTCAGGGGAACAATGGCATTGCTTTTCCTCTGCTCACCTGTGTCCCCATCATCTAGAACAATGCTGAAAATGACAAACTCGTTCAATGGATAAATGAGAGAAGGGAGAGTTATCAGGGTGAAGCCTTCTTGGAGATTTTAAGTGACAGGCTTGATTTTGCATTGAGCAACAGTGAAACAGATTTTGAATGGAAAGCAGACAATGCGGCAGGCATCCTTGTTGCCAAATCAACCAGAGAGAGTTGAAAAACTTCTACAAAAAGCAGTCTGAGATGACTTAGTCCTTTGGCCAAAGTGTGACCTCAGGTGATCTTACTTGGGAAGATTGGCCTCCACTGACACATGAGAAAAAAATTCACATACCCAAAGTTGGAAATCCATGAAAGCCTTCTCAAGGTTACAGACAAGATTCCTTGGGAAGAGGAAATATTTCCCGAGGATAAGGACAAAGCTCTCTCACCTGCAGTCACACCAAGGGCAGACAGTCTCCAGTGGAAGCTCGTCACAGACTGAACCGGCATACTTACATATCAGCGGAGGCCAGTCTTCCCAAGTAAGATCATCTGAGGTCACACTCCGGCCAGAGAAAGTATTAAACAATCTCAAACTACTTTTCTTTTTTTTTAAGATTTATTAATTTATCTGAGAACGAGAAAGAGAGAGAGAGAGCATGAGCAGGAGGGGCAGAGGGAGAGAGAACTTAAGCAGACTCCATGCTGAGCTTGGAGCTCGACGCAGGGCTCAGTCTCACCACCCTGAGATCATGGTCAAAGCCAAAACCAAGAGGCCAACACTTAACTGACCGTGCCACCCAGGCGGCCCTCAAACTACTTTTTAATGAAGCATCTCAACTCACTCTGGCAGCTTTGGAAGCAAGTACAGATGAGGTACTGTTTCTTTCACTGCCCAAGGCCACTGTCTCATATAATAGGTACAAATCAGAAGACTTGCACAATTCAGACCGTAGTACCTGAGCTCATATTTAGCATTCCTATCCCACCACCCTCGGAGGTCAGAGACACCCAAATCCAACCGAAACATCCCGGCCCAACTTGCTTTGCTTAAAATAAAGCCTTCAGCAATTCTGTCGAGATCTAAAGTACATTAGTGGTTGCCTGGAACTGGAGACAAAGGGGATTAACTACAAAAGGGCACCAAGGGTCGCACTAGGGTGGTGGATGTGTTCCAAAACTAGATTAGCGTGATGACTGAACAGCTCAGTAAATTTACCAAAAATTATCTTATAGAATATAAACTACAACTCAATAGAGTTTGTTGTGCTTTGTTTTAAAGGAAGTTTTTCGACTTAAGCAGCTGGGTTCCCCCAGCCTTCCATTTCAAGGGGGACACTTCCATGACCTGTAAAAATGAAGTCTTCTCTGTTCTCTCAACTTAATGTAAGGATCTGTGGAGGTCTCACTTGATAGTATTGCCAGAGGTTTCCAGAAGAGGTAGTTCCCACTCCAAAAATAATGTATCATTTCTTCTTCCATCCTTTTTGGCAAATATAAAGCAACCGGAGATGTAAAATCTTTAGCACATATCCTACACTTGATTAAATACAAAAGGACACAGTGACTAGGTTACATCAAATGTTGAGAGAACGATCCAAATCAAGTTAAAATGGTACCAGTCTGGAATTTAAGTCAGAAGCCTATGTTGTAAGGTGAAAAGGCTGGCGGGAATGAGGGGCTTCCAGGCCTTTCTCAGCCTCTCAACTTGATGTTTCCAGTCTCCACAGCTGCCTTATCCCTATCTTCAGGTAGTGAAAAGGCAGACGTTATTTCTCACCTGTATTCCAGCCTCACATGCCTGACATCCATCTTGTCTCTGTTGCTCCTATTCCATTTATGACTAACTTTTGGTTCTCTTTTCACCCTAATTTTAATTTTAAAATGACCCTTTCATCAAGGCACTAAATCAATGAATAGCCCCAGTGGTTCTCCACCATGGAACTTCCATAAGTGTGACATACTTTCCCCAAAAGGACGTGCCAATCTTTGATTCCAGAGCAGTCAGTCACCTGCCCTGGCTAAATGACCTCACAAAATCAAAAGAAGGACTCTCTTTTGTTTGCTCTCTGGCATATATTCTGAATGTCACATGGGAAGATGGGACAAGATCTATATATGGAACATACTGAAATGCTGCTTGGACTACTGTGAATCTGTTTTCATCTGAGACATGGAGGGATGGATGACTACCTTTCCGGATTGCTGGCAGGTAGTGAGATAACACCACAGTGCTGTCACGAAGTAGCTGTTGAATTTAGGGGACTAAATAACTTACGAATCAACACTTTTACTGCCACCAGCATCTCTGAATCCTGAACTGGCACCAAGTTACTCCCAATAACTGTGAGACAAATTTTTAGTGTGTTGAAACAGCATTGGTCCTGTTTCCAAAATTATAAGCTGTCCTTACAGTTATAGTCTCTTAGTGGTGGGAGCTGACAAGATGACAGAAATAAACTTTCTGCGATGATGTTTACAAAGGCACACTTGCTTTTATTGGCAGGAACAGTTATCTATACTGTGATTCATATTCTTAAATAATGTACACTTATTTGACTGAAAAAATCATGGCAACACCAGTGTTGTTTGACATTTCCCTAAGAAACCCAAGAGAAGCCAACTATCTCTACATTTTGAAGCCGATGTTATTTGCTTCTACATACCTGCTCATTTCACATTCTTTAGAGCTAAACCATTCCACATGATAAGATGAGGAGATAAGACCTATGGAAATGGAAGAACACGAAGCTCACAGAACTTACTGTCCACTTGGTAATTCATCACAGACTTTCTTATGGGTGCTTGTAGAAAGATTTCTCTTTTAAAAAAATCTCACCTTCTAGGGGAGCCTGGGTGGCTCAGTGGGTTAAAGCCTCTGCCTTCGGCTCAGGTCATGATCTCAGGGTCCTGGGATCGAGCCCCGCACTAGGTTCTCTGCTCAGCAGGGAGCCTGCTTCCCCCTCTCTCTCTGCCTGCCTCTCTGCCTACTTGTGATCTCTCTCTCTGTCAAATAAATAAAATCTTTAGAAAAAAAAAAACTCACCTTCTAGACTTTCATGTCATATTTTCCTATGTAAGGGGTACTACCTTAAAGGAAGAAACTATGCTTACATTTTGCATCTTACAGAACACTTTAACTTGCATAATCAGTGTCCAATTAACCCTCGCCCTCGTTGACTTAAGGTGTTTGGATCGTCCAGAAACTTCTCACTCAACATGGCTGAGCTACATACTGAGCACCTTCATGAAGTCCAGGTTAGCAGACTGCAAGTTCCTGAAAGAAGGGACTCAACACCTTATATTCGGCACATCACATATATCCTGGTATTTCTTCACTCTAACACAGCATACTTCTTATTGCTCTGCCAGAGCTTTAAACAAACAGGTCACACTATGTTACAGTTAGCTGTTTGTGTGTCTATCCCCTTGTGAGTTCCTTGTGAACAAAACTGTGAGTTCCTTGAGAGTGAAACAGAGTCACATACATCCTGGTATCCCCTAAACCTCACCCAGGGCCTCCTCCATAGTGGCTGTCAAGAGCTCTATCAGAGCCAGGCATTGTGCTAGGCACTGAACAACACATGAAAAAGACAAAGTCCTCGACGGCCAGTAAGAAAGAGAGGTAGATAAACCAATGATCACAAGGTGTCACCATACATGCTGTAACATAGTTGACCTGGAACTTGAGTGGGCAAACAAAGCCTCTACTCAGAGTGCAGGAGCCAGGCCAGGTTTTCCAGATTAGTGATAATGAAGAAGACACATGTTGAATGAACAAACAGAAGGCACGCACTCTAGATTCATGAAGCATGAAGACATGGCATTGGTGATAACAATAGAGAACCCAAGGTTCTGCAAACCATACTGCAGAAGAAGTAAGAACACTCAATGCCTAAGGGCTCCTCAGAGAAAAGGGCACAGAACTACCCTCAAAAGAGAAATGGCTAGAATCAAATTAAGCTAAAAAGCAGAGTCAATCTATGACCCAGCAATTGCACTACTGGGTATCTATCCCAAAGATACAGATGTAGTGAAAAGAAGGGCCATATGCACCCCAATGTTCATAGCAGCAATGTGCACAATAGCCAAAGTGTGGAAAGAGCCTAGATGCCCTTCAACAGACGAATGGATAAAGAAGATGTGGTCCATATATACAGTGGACTATTACTCAGCCATCGGAAAGGATGAATACCCAAGTTTTGCATCAACATGGATGGGACTGGAGGAGATTATGCTAAGTGGAATAAGTCAAGCAGAGAAAGCCAATTATCTTACGGTTTCACTTATTTGTGGAACATAGTAGCATAGAGGACATTAGGAGAAGGAAGGGAAAAATGAAGGGGGGGAAATCAGAGTGGGAGACGAAAAATGAGAGACTATGGACTACGGGAAACAAATTGAGGGCTTTAGAAGGGAAGGGGGTGAGGGCGTGGATGAGCCCAGTGATGGGTATTAGGGACGGCACGGATTGCATGGAGCACTGGGTGTTATATGCAAACAATGAATCATGGAACACAACATCAAAAACTAATGACGTACTATATGATGACTAACATAACATAATAAAAATATTAAAAGGAAAAAAAAGCAGAGTCATAATGAAGCAAGAAGAAAAAACAGTCCTGTGGATTATTTAAATTATCAGATATCCAAGACGGAAGATCTAAGGTGGAAGGTTGATTCTCATAGCTACGTACATACACAACACAGAGCTCAGATCAACATGCATCCTACCTTCTTCTTGCCCAACACTTAACTCATCTTCTCAGCATCCTGTGCTGAATGGATAAAACCAGAATCCTTATCCAGCACTTGACATCATTTTCAAGGTTAAAGTCAACGAGACAATCTTCTTGTCCTGTGCAGCTGTAGCACTGACAACTACATATTCTGTCTTGTTTGCAGACCAGCACATTGCTTTGGTTTTTGTTTAGAACTGAGGTGCCCAGCTGCGTTTAAACATTACAACTGCTTGGCAATTCTCCCACAGGAAAAAAACTTTGCCAACTCCCTAAGTCAAGTTTCTAGAAGTCATTCCATAAGGTATGCTACAGAGAAAAGTCTTTAAACATCAATAATTTGTATTTATATAGACTTTTTTGCTTTAACAGAGATAGAAAATAAAATCTTCTAAGTTTATTTTTCAGTTTAGCATTAATTTATTGCATATACATATTCTCATTCAGGGGTTACCAGAAAAAAATTGACACTTTAAATTTTAATATAATTATTTTGTAGGAAGATTCTATGAATTTCATAGAAGAAGAGGTGAAATATATGCAATACTTCTTTTTTTTTCTAATTAGACACTTTGCCATCTAAATTAAGTATATATTCCCAATAGGAAGATAATATTTTTAAAAATAACAATATTTAACTGCATTCCCTCATGTCTAATAAGAATAGAATTCATTTATTCATTTTCCCCTTGTTTTGAGTATACCAAGTTCAAAAGTATACCACTATCTTTCATGGAACCAACTAAGAAGATAGAGGAGCATATATTAACTGACATAATTGCTCATCTTAGAAAAGCTTAAGAAATATTTTGAGGGCGCCTGGGTGCCTCAGTCAGTTAAGCGTCTGCCTTCAGCTCAGGTCAGGATCCCAGCGTCCTGGATCAAGTCCCACATCCAGGTCCCTGCTCAGTGGGGGTCTGCTTCTCTGTCTTCACCCTTCCCTCTGCTCATGCTCTCTCTCTCACACTCTCTCTCTCAAATAAAAAAAATCTTAAAAAAAAATATTCTGAAAAATACATGATTGCTTAAAATCATTTTGTTTCACTCAGTATTTTTAAAATAGTAAATTAATGCTAATTATACCTTTTTAGGTTATGCATTCATATTCCTATATAGCATTATTTTTCTCTTTCGGCATATCCACATGCACATATTCAAATATACAACAGTGATATTGGGCGATGGAGACAAAATTAATCCAAATTATATAGATAAATTACATCAAATAAAACACTCTTTAAAAATTTAATTATATACTTCTCAGCCCAAGCCTACCTCTTCTGTACTCTGCTTTATGATCCTGGGCCTGGAAGTTTGCAAACTACATACATTTCTCAGATTCCCTGGACAGCTGCCTTCTGATTAGCTTCTGCTGCTGGGAGACACTGATATGAGATGAGAGAGATGAGCAGAAGAGAAAAGGGAGGATAAGACCCTCTCTCTTTCCAGCTCCTATCACTACTCTTCCAGTGGCAGTCAATAGCTCTAAATTCCCCTCCCTGTCGCATCTCAGCAACAGCCCCGAGGCACACCTGCAGGAGCAAGACCAGCCTTGAGCGGCTCTCCTGAAGGCCCTAGTCTCCCAGGGGAGCCTCCCAGAGTCACCACTCCTGGCCCCGTGGTGGTCACGCCTCAAGCTCCTGGGTTCTCATAGCACCATCTCTTCCTTTTCTTACCCAGCCGCAAGAGTGACAGCCACTTTCTGCAATTACCAATTTCTGGGTTATCTCTTCGACTACTTGATACTCTTTCAGTTTCCAGATACCTATATTAAATCCTTTCTGGGTTTTTTTTTTTTTTTTTAAGATTTTATTTGAGAGAGGGGGACCATGTGAGCAAGTGAGCATAAGTGAAGGAAGGGGCAGATAGATAGAGAAGCAGACTCCTCAATGAGCAGGGAGCCCCATGCGGGGCTCTATACAGGACCCTGACATCATGACCTGAGCTGAAGGCAGACATTAGCCAACTGAGCCAGCCAGGTCCCCCAAATCTATTCGGTCTTAAAAGCCTATAGTATATTCTACTTCTTGAATGGAGCCTGATTAACATATTATATATTTTTTTTATTGAAGTATAATTAACATATAGTATAATATAATGATTCAACAATTCTTTGCGTTTTCAGTGCTCATCAAGATAAGGTACTCTTAATGCTGTTTATTTATTTCACTCATCCTCTCACCCACCTGCCCTCTGGTAAGCACCAGTTTGTTCCCTATATTTAACAGTCTGAGGTTTTTTTGTTTTTGTTTTTGTTTGTTAATTTGTTTTGTCCCACTTATGAGTGAAATTATATATTTGTCTTTCTCTGACTTACTTCACTTAGCATTATACCCTATAGGTCCATTCATGTTGTTACAAACAGCAAAATCTCATTATTTCTTTGCCTGAGTAATATTATAGTGTGTGTGTGTGTGTGTGTGTGTGTGTGTGTGTGTGTGTGTGTGTATCTTCCTTATCTATTCATCTATGGGTGAGCACTTGGGTTGCTTCCATATCTTGGCTATTATAAACAACTCTGCCACAAACATAAGGGTGCATGTATTTTTTTGAATTAGATTTTTATTTGCTTTGGATAAAAACCCAGTAGTGAAATTACTGGATCATAAGGTAATTCTATTTTTAATTTTCTGAGGAACTTCCATACTGTTTTCCACTGTGGGAGCACCAGTTTACATTCCCATCAACCATGCTCAAGAGCTCCTTTTCCTCCACAACCTTGCCAACACTTGGTATTTCCTATGCTTTTTTTTTTGTTATTATTATTTTTTATTTTAGCCATTTTTTATTTTAGCTCATTGTGGTTTTAATCCACATATCCCTGATGATGAGTGACGTTGAGTATCTTTTAATGCATCTGTTGGCCATCTGGATGTCTTCTTTGGAAAAATGTCTATTTAGGTCCTTTGCCCACTTCTAATCATATTCTTTGTCTGTTTGGTATTGAGTTGTAGGAGTTCTTTATATATTTTGGATATTAAGCCCTTATCAGATATATCATTTGCAAATTTCTTCTCCCATTCACATTACACAACAATTCAGTAGGTTGCCTTTGTGTTTTGTTCGTGGTTTTCTTCACTGTATAAAAGCTTTTTATTTTGGTGTAGTCCCAATAATTTAATTTTGCTTTAGTTTCCCTTGCCTGAGGAGACATATCTAGAAAATGTTTCTAAAGCTGATGTCAAAGAAATTACTGCCTATGTTTTCTTCTAGGAGTTTTATGGTTTTGGGTCTCACATGTAGGTCTTTAATCCATTTTAGTTTATTTTTGTGTATGGTGTAAGAAAGTGGTCCAGCTCCTGGTTCAAAATCATGTAAGCCATAAGATCTGAATGAATTTGAAAAAAAAATGTATAACCTCTAAGCCTCTGTTCACTCATATATAAATTAAATATAATAGCAATATCAATTTTAAGACATTATTATTTGTTTTGGTGAAGTTAAACGACATGAAGCAGGCTAATCCTTGAATATAGTTTCCAGTATGTGATAAGCAATCAATAGATGTTTGCATTATTATTATTATCATTATTACTATTAACCAAACACAACACTCTACCTGTGTTGCTAGGTGACTGTGCATACTTCCAAAACATACCTATAAAAACCATATAATCAAGTAAACCACAACTCTTAAACTATGATACTTTTTTTTTTTAAACTATGATATTCTACATAACTCTTATACAAAGTCATCACGGAAATAGAATGGCCTACATTAATTCTCTTATATCTTACAGGTATTAACTACAAAATCTCCATTTAAAATGAACTTCAGTATCTCGATTTCCTTAATCAGTAACTTTTACCTAAAAGAGTTCACCTTTTTACATACATCTTAATATAAATGATAACACATGAAACTTTTTATAAAAGTAAAATAATACATTTTGGCACAAACCATATCAAGCATTTTGAATCACATGAATACCAAAATATTATAGGCATAACCATATACAATTCAAGGAGCAAATAAGTGTCAATAGCAGGATGAAAATAAATGTCATAAGTTCAGGTGAACATTCACTAAATGCATATAAGCCATAATGAGAAAAACCATAATCTGAATCATCATTACTTAATCAACGCCATGTAGTCTAACTATCATTAAAGTATAAAATCCTTTTGAAATATGGGGTTATATAAAGTATTACCTTATGATATTTTAAAATATTGCTTCCCTAAGTAACACAAATCATTGAGGAATAAAATCTTTGCTTTCATCAGAACTCTACATGCTAACATAGACTCTCTAAAATGCCAGAGTACAAAAATATTACCCTACGTATTAAAACTCAAGGGTATTACTTTACTGAACTTAATTATGCAAAACACCGAATGCAAAAATGTACTAACAAAGGAGCAGTTTGAAACAGATGCGTAATTACAATAGCTTGCTACAGATGGCATAGCAGTACAATGTATTTGTTAAGTCTGGCTTTGATCAGAAAAGTAAATTGAAAACACTTTTCTACTAGTACAGTAATAGAATGAATATGTTGAAGACTTGGAAATCCATTTTCACAAATAATTTTTGAAAACAATGAATTTTGCTTGTTCCGTCATAACAAATACTGATTTTAAAAAACACTCCATTATAAGGGGGAAAGTGCAGAGTAAATAAAAACAAAGATATTTGGCCTCTAAATTCAATTTATTTGCCAAAATAGAATGGAAAAGTAGAAACAAAGTCTTCACACTGAAAAGTGAGAGCCATTTGGGAATATGAAAGAACCCAAGTGTGAGGGGTATAAAAACAGACAGGAGAGTAATGTCAGTTAAGGAAGCACATAATTCAGAATGGCCAACACAGACAAGGCATCCTCTGCTCCTTTAGGAGAATGAGAAGACTGGTTACAATATAAAGAAAGGAAAGAAAAAGACATGATACCCTCAGTTATAACCTTTGCACTTCTAATCCTAAAATTTCTTGCCTTGATGCATGGGGATTGGAGTGTGAGTGACAAAGAAAGCAAGACTGCAGATGAGAGAAGATATGAAGGGGTAAGTAATGGGTGTGAGAGATTATATAATTATAATATCAATTCAATTATGTACCATAGACAAAGTTAATGTTTTTAAATCATTTATTTTCAGTGGGGAAACAATTTCCCTGAGTCCAGTGATTCTCAAACTTGTACAGTCACTGTATCACTGGAAGTTTTCCAAGTAAACTCATGTCTATATAGCTGCTCCCTGCTTCAAAAAAGTTCTGTTTCAGTTGGTCCCGAGTGCAGCCCAAGTATTGGGATATTCTAAAATCCCTCCAAGTTATTCCTGTATGCTGTAACATTTGAGAACCACCATTTTAATCCTTTAGTACTTTCTTCCTAATAATAATTTGCCCCAAACCAAGTTTATTTAATGTTTGTAAACATGGCCAAAGTACTTTAAATGAAACAAGGCTCACCAACTGTGTTTGTATCAGCAAAGGTTTTCAAAAACCTAAATACGTTTCAATATGGGGGTTGATTAAATGTAATGGAAAACTGCAGTGGGATATTACCTTTTACTTAAAATTGTGGTATTAAGTTTAATACTTACTATTCTATTTTTAAGTAGCATGTTATCAAATATGTATACATTCTTTAAAATATCAAATAACACTGAAAGTGTTATTATAATGATAAAAAAAAAAAAACTGTTCTCCCCTTCCTGCTTGTTCTCCAGAGTAACTGCTTTGAAATTGTTTTTCTTTCTGCTGATACTGAGCACCTGATTCCTAAATAATATATTTATACTTCTATATCTTAATTCATCAATGTTGGACATTATTTACTAACTTCTGAGGAAGTTAAGGACATAGATCTTACCACTCCTCAACACTTCTTATTTCAAGTTCAGAAGAAAACTGCTGGGTTCCTATCCAACATTTACCCTTGATCTAAGACTTTAAGCCCATCACGGTGGTCCATTCTCCTTGACAAAGATTTGGTTTTAGGTGTGAGCGTATAACTAATCACGCTCATGGAGAGTTGGTGGGAAGTGTTCTGCAGAGTTACTGGACAAGGCTTCCTAGATCCTGAGAAGAAGACTTCAGAAGAATTTATTCTTTTTTCTATTTCTGGGCTTTCTCATAATTAATTGAATGCAATGCTTGGAACTTCTGCAGCCATCTTGTTAATCTGTCTGAGGATTAAAGCCAGGACAGAGGAGGGGAGAACTAAACATTCAATGAGAAGTGGAGCCCAAACCTGGCCAGCACTGGGGCAGTTTCCTATCTCAGGCTTCTTTTCATGGGAGACATTAAATTTGAATTTTGGTGAAGCCAAAAAGAGTTGGCATTCCCTACTACAGTTCAAATATATCTTTAATATCCCTCAGTTCAGTTCTCTTCATCATGCAATATAATTTTGGTTAAACCAATAATTCAGCATCCGTGTTTTATATCTATATAAGTTCTGTTCAGTGATAAACAATAATTATATTTGCTTTTCTATATAATATTTAATGTTCTTGGAATTTCAAATATACCTCAGTTTTCATTTGCTTAGTTTTCTTTGTGCCTATGGCTTTTTATTCCTATACCACACATGAGACTTTTGAGGCAATTTTTCACATGGGAGAACATATCTAGGGTGACTGCATAATTCAATATGCTTCAACACCTCTGAAAGTGAAAGTATGTGTTATTAATGATTACGCCAGAACCACAGGTATAAATCAGGATTGTACTGAGAAAACCAAGACATGCAGTTTTCATAAATACACCTAATAATCTATCAACGTATTTTTTAATTAAAGGTCTTTTTAATTAAGGTCTCTATGGGTCTTCCTTTCTCAAGCTATAAACTAGACCAGTTATTTTTTAGGTGAGTTAGCTTAGTTCTATAACTTTCCATTACAGACTTCCTAGACAGACCTTTCATCTTACTCCTCCTTGTTTTAGATACCCTGTGTCTAACTCTCATGTTTTCTCTTTATTTACACAGAAAATATTCTCCAGTAGTTTCTGCTTTCTTGGTTTACTCCACTATATTGTTGAAACACATTGTTAAGTAGCTTCTTTAAAAAAATAATTTTTGAAATAGAGAGGTATGAAAATCTCTTTATTCTACATTTAAGCTTAATTAATAGTTTACTTAAACCATTAAAAACTTTGATATACTACCTTATAGGTCCCAAAGTGCCTCTCCAGGAACCCAATGCAATTTTTATTCCTTTTTTTTTTTTTTTTTTTTGGTATATAAGTTGTTTTTTTTTTTCTCTCTCTTGTTCTCTTTGCAAAATCTTAGGATGTTCCCTTTACTTCTGATATTCTGTATTTCACCATTTGTACTTTGACATTGATTTGTTTCTTTTCACTTACTGAGCTGGCCATTGATAAAAATCTTTCAATCCAGTTACTGATACATTTCAATTCTGGTAAATTTTTTGTTATTTCTTCCATTACTTCATCACCCTTTTCCGGCTTTGCCTTTTTGAAATTATTACTTCTCAAATATTAGAACTCTGAAGTTGATTTTTTAAATGCTTTTATATCTTCCTTTTGTTTTCTATTCTTCCTTATATTTCTTTCCTTTTGTTCTATTTGGCTCTGAGGATCCTCAATTTTTCTTTCTAAACCTTTACTTTTTTTTTTCATTATGTTCAGTTAGCCAATATATAGTACATCATATGTTTTTGTTGTAGTGTTCATCAATTCATTAGCTGCGCATAACACCCAGTGCTCATCACCATACAGGCCCTCCTTAATGCCCATCACCCAGATACCCACCCCCCCACTCCCTCCCTTCTGTAACCCTCAGTTTGTTTCCCGGAGTCCAGAGTCTATCATGGTTTGTTTCCCTCTCTGATTTCTTCCCATTTAGTTTTCCCTCTCTTCCCCTGTTGTCCTGTGTGCTATTCCTTATATTCCACATATGAGTGAAGCCATATGATATTGTCTTTCTCTGCTTGACTTATTTCACTTAGCATAACCCCTTCCAGTTCCATCCATGTCAATGCAAATGGTGGGTATTTATCCTTTCTGATGCCTGAGTAATATTCCATTGACTTTTTTTCTATTTAATTTTTAATTTTCTAGAGCACTTTGATGTTTTTCAGTCACCTAATGTGTCGTGGATCCAATATTTTCTCTTATTTCTCTCAAGATATTGATTTTTAAAAATATTTTATGTTTTCCTACATTGCTGCTACATCCTACAAGTTCCTTTTGTAGGTACGAGGTTGTTTGTTGTTTGGTTACAACTTAGTTGTTCAATTGTTATGTTGGAGTTTTCCCTCAAATGCATGGCGCTCTTCGCTGTTCAATTATATCAAACATGAAACACTGAAAAGCTAACTGGTACCTTGCCAATTAGTGAACTTCACTTATAGAGATTAGGTTGTTGTTGTTGGTGTGTGTGTGTGTGTGTGTGTGTGTGTGCGCGCGCGTGTGTTTAGAGGATTCTCTGTTCCCCAAATACAGGTATTTTCTATGTCTTTCCTCTGAGGTTATTCAGTCGCTATAAAGAAAAATCCTCTATGTCCTCTCTGAAGTGTTCTGGGAACAGGCAGCACATGAGGGCTGGAGGTCTCCATCTATTCCTTCCTTTATACTTTCATTTGTTTTCACGAAATATTGTTACAGAAAAAATTACTCTTATAATTAAATAATAGTTATAAACTCATATTATAAGGAAGGAAAAGTGGATGAACTGATGAACAAATTATCTCAAAAATATATATTTTTGGGGGCGCATGGGTGGCTCAGTCGTTAAGCATCTGCCTTCGGCTCGGATCATGATCCCAGGGTCCTGGGATCGAGCCCCGCATGGGGCTCCCTGCTTCTCCCTCTCCCACTCTCCCTGCTTGTGTTCCCTCTCTCGCTGTGTTTCTCTCTGTCAAATAAATAAAATCTTAAAAAAAAAAAAAAAAAAATATATATGTGGGGGGGCTGGGGGAAACACCTAGGTGGCACAGTTGGTTAAGTGGCCAGCTCTTAGTTTCAGCTCAGGTCATAATCTCAGGGTCATGAGATTGAGCCCCACGTTGGGCTCCATGAGGAACTCAGAGTCTGACTGGATTCTTTCTCTTTCCCTCACTCCCTCCCCCTCCCGCTCATGTGTCAGTGTGTGTGTGTGTGTATGTGTGTATACATTTTTGAGATCCCACAACATGTAGGTCATATGTTTGAAGTTCTCTAAGGTTCAAAAATTGTTAAGATTAAACGTTTGCTCCAAAACAGTTCACAATCTACTATGGAGAAAGGCATTGACATAACTAACTTTAGAATAAGATCTCCGCGTCATGGTCTTACAGAGAGGTATGTCTGGCAATGGAGGTATTCCCTAACTCATGCTGAGAGGCAAAATAAGTAGTCTAAAGGTAGAGCAGACATTTCTCCCTAAAGGGGCCTGGGAAGGTTTTGAGAGTGAACTAGATTTTACAAGATGTAAAGGATTTTAGAAGGTCAAAATTAGACAGGCAAAGAGGTAAAGGAGAGCTGACAGGTCAAAGTCCAAGACACAAAGGCAAGGAAATCAAGGGAAGAACTGTTACTAGAACAGCAAGCAGGTCAGTAGCTAGCAGAGTTATATGAGCTCGAGATGTGAATGGAAACTTGCAAATGGAAGACTGGGGTCACCCAAGTAGCATCTTAAATTTTAAGGTAAAAAGTTGGGTTATTTTCTCTGGGCAATTGAACAGTGTTAGTATTTTTTTATTTAATTAATTCTTACCGCGGGTTGGATAACATGCTGTGTACTTTTCACATTACAAAATACTCAAGCTGTTGTTTTAGAGATGTGAGTCTGGTTGCCAAGTGCGAGACAGATGGGAGGTGAGAGAAACCAGAGGTCAAACAAGAAAGAGTTAAAAAGCTATCTCTGTCTCCTTAACAGCTGAAACAAAAATCAATCAAAGATGAAATAAAACCTAAATTTTAAAAGCTTCCAGAAAATAATATATGTAAATTACAGCATGGGCTCAAGGTAGGAAAGAACTTCTTAAACAAGGTTTTAACTGTAAATATTGATGTTTGTCTCCATTAAAATTAAGAACTTCTGTTTTTTAAAAATACCACAAAGAAAATGAAAATACAGACATACTGGAAAAATATATTTGCATCATATACAACAGAGGTCTCCTCCCAGAAATATTTAAGGAACTCCTAAAAATCAATAAGAAATAAAGAGAAAACAAAATAGACAAATGGGCAAAAACACTTGAATAGGTATTTAACAAAAAAGGAAATCCAAATGTCCAATAAATAAGAAAAGATCCTCAACTTTACCTATAATAACAAAAATGTAAATTAAAACTACAAAAAGATGCATTTAAACACATATCTATTCATACACACACATACACACACACAAATAAAACCAAAAAACTTTTTAAAGCCTGATAATACCATGTATCATTACAATATGAAATAATATGGATATCCGCATAATGCTAAAACAAGTGTAAATTGGTTTTATCATTTTGGAAAAGAGCTTGCCACTCATAGATTAAAAATACACATGGCCAGCAAATCCACTCCCAGATAAAAATCTTACAGAAACTCATGCATATCTGTATCATGATACATTCATAAAATGTTCCAAACAGTATTATTTTAATATTAAAAAAGGAACCCACCCAAATGTCCATTAATAACAGAATGAATAAATAAACTGTGCCATATTCATTCAACTGAATGCTATGTAGCAATAAGGAACATACAGCAACATGACACAATATGGATGAATCTCAGGAACACAAGTGTAAAAAGCAAATCAAAGAAGATCCGTATCTTTAGTGATAACTCTAAAGAAAAGAAATGAAAACATTATCACAAATGTCAGAAAAAGTGCTTCCCTCTGGTTGAGAGGGAGTAGATTATGATAAAGATGAGGCACATGTGGGTACAGGCAATATTGTATTTCTTGGCCTGGGTCGAAGTATCGTGGCTCACATTACGATTACTTTTTTAAACTTGCATTTATACATATTTCTCCCTAAGAATCTCTAACAACAAAGATAAAATAAATACATATATATTTTGAAATTCATGAATAAGGCAGAAAAGACTGACAGAAAGAAGCAGAGGAGTGGGCTATTTCAACAACGGAAGAGAAAGGACTTGAGGTCTTGAACTATGGGCATGCAGGGGAAGGGAATGGCACTGAGAATTCCCACAGCATAGGTGGAATTAATCAAATTTGATGAGTGGTTGTATAGACTAACAAAAGGACATAGAAGAAATGAGGATGTCTTGGGGCACCTGGGTGGCTCAGTCAGTTAAGCGTCTGACTCTTGATCTCATCAGGGTCATGGGATCGAGCCCTACTTGGGCTCCACATGCAGCATGGAGTCTGCTTGTCCCTCTCCCTCTGCTCCTCTCTCTGCTCCTACCCCTGCTCTCTCCCAGATAAATAAATAAAATCTTTAAAAAAAAGGAAATGAGGGTGTCTTCAAGATTGTATTCAGGTAACTGGTAGAGAGAGGCAAGAGAGGAAGGTGAGCAAGTTAGCAGGAGAAATGTGGGGCAGGTAACAGGAACAGCTTGAGCATATTCACATCTCTGTGTAACACCCCTGCAGAGATGCCCACTACTTTTGACATACTTATTTAGAATATAATTCCACTGCAATCATTTATTTCAAAAAGCCAACCAAGAAATGCTTTTTTGAATACCTCCCACCTGCAAGGTCCCATACTGAGCACTGCAGATGATACATTAAAGCAAAAACCGCAATCTGTTCCCCCAGGAAGCTTACAATTTAGCCAAGAGCAGGACATGTAAAAGGAAACGGCAGCTAAATAAAACACAAGGCCAAAGGAGTTGAAGAGAAGATGAGTGATAGAGAGTTTAGCGGGGGAGGAAGAAGAAAGGAAGGGAGGGAGGGAAAGAGAAAGGAAGGGTGAATCGGTGGGTAGAAGACAGAGGGAATCATTTACAAAAAGTATTTCTGTCTCGGAACATGAAGAGGACTTAGGAGGAAGGAAAGTCTTTCCAGAGAGGGAAGGTGTTTACTAGCATATTCAGCGGACACTAGGCAGGTAGAATTAGAGGAACAGCAAAGACAACATGGGAATGGTAGATTGGAGACAGATTTTTTTCAGCAGCCTAACAGGAAATAAGAAAAACAAAAAAATCAATTAGTTCAGAGACCATGCCACTAAAACAGGACAGAAAGATACAGACCTAGGCTCACATGTGTCAGCAGGAATGGAAGCAAAAGAAAGGACTCGAGAAACGTTGTTTAGAAAGAATGAATATAGAATTGATTTGGAGGAGAGCGAAAAGCTAAAGTCAGCTCTGAGTCAGGAAGTCTAGATAGCAAGATCCCTGAGACCACTGGGAGAAAGAAGGCAGCAAGGAGGGGGAGATTCTGGAGAGGGACAGGAGTTCAGTTTTAAGCAGATGGAGGATGATGAAACGGAAGCTCATGAATTAAGCAAAAATGCCCAATATTGTCGTGGAAAATGAGAGCATTTACTCGGGGAAACAGGTCGGCAGAAGAATGATGTATGCACAGAAAAGTGAAGGCTGAATCTAGAAGAGGACAAAAATCTCTAATGAATTTATTGAAAAGGCATGTATTGAGCACCAATGACATGTGATCCTACCATAGGAACTTTGAGTTAAGAAGATAGAAAAAGAATAATAGAAGTGAAGGAAATTTCATGAGTGTAACAGGTAGGAAGAAAAGAAACCCTTGAAAATGACTGTGATTAGCACCTCCCCATTTCCCCCTGGCAATCGAGGGTGTCAATTTCAATTATACAAGATGAACAATTCCTAGTGATCGTGTGCCTAGAGCTAACAATATTGTATTTACACTTAAAAATCTTTTTGGAGAGTAAATCTCATGTTAAGTGTTATTGTCACCATAAATGTCTTTAAAAGATATATTCCAATAAAATAAAAGACAAAAATCAGAAGGCAAAGGAAAACCAAATTATCTCAACAGGACAGTAAAAAATAAAAAAAAATTTAAAAAAAGAAAGAAAATGGTAGAGGAAAGACTGACAGAAACATCAAGAGAACAAATGAACAGAGAAAGAACCGTTTGAAACGCCACTGAGATGTTAAAACATCATGGGTGAACTTCCGGAAAGCAGCTTCATTAATGTGAAGTAGATGGAAGACAATTGGGAAGAAGGGTTCCACCTGTGACCTCCTCTCCTACAGCACTTTCCTCATGGCTGCTCCTTCATCTCCTTCAGATCTTCAAATGCCATCTTCTTAATGAGACCTTCCTTAATCCTATTTAAAACAACCCTCCCAGCACTCCCCATACTGTTTGCACCACAACATTTATCACCATATATGTTACTTATTTATATCTATCTGTTATCTGTCTCACCCCACATAGACTCCATGAGAGCAGGGATTTCCAACTCATGTTCATAGCTCCAGTGCTGAGATCAGGGCCTACACAGAGCATGTCCTCAAAATCAAGTCAAAAGGAAGGCATATTCACTGTGTTACACAAAAGGCCAAATAGTAAGAGGCCAGAGAACAGACAATAGGATTTTGGAATATGACCTTAGCAAGGGCAGTTTCAAAAGAGCAGTGTGAAAACTATGTGACTAGAGTGGGTAAAAGCGTTCATGGGTAGTGAAGAAGTAAATCTAGCACGTATACACAGTCCTCCTAACAAAGTTTGCTATATAGAGAACAAGAGAGATGGCTGTTTTTGCTTTGTTGAGAGATGGGAGATGTTATACATTATTGGTATAAGGATGAGAATGTTCAAGTAGAAAGGGAAAAAGTTACTAATGCAAAATAAGAGGAAGAGTTAGTAAAGTCAGATCCTTGAGAAGTCAGGAAGGGTCGGATTCTGGTGCGTGCTTTGGGGATGGCAATGGACAGAAGTAGAGACAATGACCCCGTTGGGAAAGGCAGCAAGGCCTAGCACAGGTGCAAAGTGACTTAAGATGAGACAACTCTCTTCGAATTCCTTTCTCAGTGGAAGGAGAACTGAGTCTGCTAAAGATTTAAGAAAAGAAGACATGAAACGGTTGTCTTGAGCATGAGAGAGCAAATGTCCTAAGGGGTTGTGATAGAATCTCTAGGTACTACCAAGTGCCTGTGGGAATTTGGTTGTATGGAATTTTCAGTGAGAACAGTCAGCGATGTAATTGTGGATCCTCTCCCAGCTGTGTTCAGTTGCCAGGGTACAACTGTAGAGCAGATGAAGGGTCGAGTTTAACCACTATGACTGGTGATATTTTCTACCAAACAATAATGTAGTCATATCTATAGTTGTGACCCAAATAAACAGCAGATCTTCATGGGGCCTAATCGCACTATTTAGCATTTTGACACACACATACATAAACTCTAATAATTAAAAGGAATTATTTACTCATACTTCTCAAAGAACATTTGAGATCTAATTCAAAACACACAGATACCATTTCCTTATCCCGTTCCCTGACTCTGTCCTCAGGGATACTCTTGAAACTTTTTACCACATCTTCTGACTTTCCCGATCAAAGCCTCTGTAACACAGGGTTGGTGCATGCTCTGTGCTTTCCTCCTAATTTCCCTTCTCTCTTCCCTCATTCTCTTCAACTTCTCTGGAGCAAATCACAAACCTTTCCAACACAAACTGCCTATCTTTTCTTCTCTTTTCCTTCCATACTAATTACACTGATCAGCAAAATAAATGGAGGGGTGGTGTGGGAGGGATGTTAGGGAATGTGCAATGCTAAATGGCCGACCCAAAGTCTTCCACAGCAAGTAGGAACTCGAAGCAGTGGTGAATATTGATGCATTCATCCTTGTTACATAGCTTTAGTTATGTCATTCTTATCCCAAAAGCCAATATTTTGACCTACCGCCTCCATTTCTGGAATACGTATAATATTCAGAACCAGTAATGTAATCTCCATTCATCATTCTATTACAATCTCTACTCTGACCCTCTGTTGAAAGGAACAAAAGAATAACAACAAAAAACTGGATTTCAAAATGAATATTTTATGATCAAAATTGAAGTATTAGCTTTTATGTTCCTTTGTGCAAACTAGGTATGTTTTGTAAATGGCAAAAAATATCCCCAAAACGTGTTATTTCCGTAAGAAAAGTAATAGATCACTTATCTTTATTAAGTTACATTTCTCAGCAAAAATATATCATATTTTCTGTAGTACTTTCATATCGTTTCACTCAGGACTTCTCCTCAAGTGTCTTGGGAGTGTTTCTACATGGAGGTCCTGAAGAAGCATCTCAAGCCCAGGAACTCCTCTGCCCTCTCCTTCTTCTAGTCACCTGTCCCTAGAGACTCTTTCTTTGTCTTCAGAGGTTGACAGGACATACACTTCTGTGGAGGCCCTGCCCTCCTCCTTTTTGCTCAAGACCAACTGTGAAGGAGGGTACAGCCAGCCCAACTCTTCATAACTCTGCAGTTTTCAAAAGCAAGGTCTTCAACTTTTAAGAATTTTGTCATATATTATGAAGAAACAGATAACAGATTTTAATAAATACAGATAGTAGATTTGTTTCCTCCTGTTGCTGCAACAAATGACCACAAACTTGGTGGCTTAAAACAACACAGACTTAGTATCTTACAGTTCTGAAGGTCAGAAATGGGTCTCACTAGGCTAACATCAAGGTGTCAGCAGGGCTCTGCTCCTTCTGGAGGCTCTAGAGAAGAATCCACGTCCTGGCCTTTTGCAACAAGAGGCTGCCCGGGGTTCCTGTCTCATGGTCCCACTTCCATCTTTAAAGCCAGCAATCACTGATCTAGTCTTCTTCGTGCACATCACTCTGTCTCTCTCTTTCACACATAAGGACTCTGGTAATTACCTTAGGCTCATTCAGAAAATCCAGGATAATCTTTCCATCTCAAGTTCAGCTGATGAGCAACATCAATTCCATCTGCTACCTGAATTGCACTTTGCTATGTAACATAACATATGCCAGGTTCTGGAGATGAGGTCAAGGGTATCTTGGAGGTGGGGGGATGGTACATTATACTGCCTACCACAAATACAAACATTACAAAATTGAAGGAATGCTTTCAAGTTCTCAAATTCCTTTTCTTGAGTTCTTGATTCCCTTGATGATATAGTAAGTAACTGGAAGTGGTAGGAGACTTCTATTCTCTTCCATTATTATAGAAGATGGAGCTTATCACGATGCACCATTCATGAACAGCCCACATGGACTCCCCTCCTCCATGATCATTTATCTTCCTTAAATATAAAGGTAAAGGTGGGATCAATTCATAATAATAAGAGCTTCCTTGTTTCAAGCTGCACATGCATATATTTGAAGACCTCCACAGTAAAGGACACCAAGTTCTGCCAAGAATGACTCATTATGGGCATTTCCTCTTACTGTTACTATTTCCATTAAAAACATTGACCCAAATACCAATAATACCTGTAAGTTAATATAATAGATTTCCATGAGAAGCAGAAATCTTAAATTTTATCTGAGAATTACTAAGTTTTCTGGTCTTACATTTTCAAATATGCCATTGGTTTTTATGACCCCTGCAAGTCCACATTTCATCCTCTATTCTTCTGTTTGTGGAAAGTGACAATTACAGCTAAAACCTCTCTCTCCATAAAAGATTCAAGAGAGGAAACTTATTGGACTCAGAAGGCCAGACATGACGTGCCATGCGTTAAAGCTGTCCTTTGAACATCATTCCTTAGAAATGGCATTGAAATTATCCACTTCAAAGAATGGAGTGAAGCCAAAGGCGCTCATGGAAAGGCTAAAGGCTAAAGGCATTCCCGTCCCCAAACTATCCTGTTGTTACCAGCGACAATGAACAAAATCACGGAAACCCTATATTTGGAAAATACATTCCTCTCGGAATGAGTACCTATAGGTCACAATCTGCTGCAATATCACTTTGAATGCGGACAAACAACCCAGAACCCACTGACTCAAAATGGTTGGATTTTGGCTCTTAGTTCTGAATGTGGCTAATATTAACTCTGAAACAAGTGTGACTTCCTCTAATATAGTGTGCTGGTTCTTTCCCTAAACTTAATATCCCCTTCCTGCCTCTGAAACCCCCCTCCAGAGTTTCTCTCTTGCCAGTCCTCAATTCTAGTTGAGGATAAATGTCAAAATTATTTTAACTGAATTAGCACAAAAGCACACCTCGCTATCTCTGTGATATATTTATGGAGGTAATTGGTAGGGCTGTGAATACCTCCCTCCCCTTTGATAGGTATTCTATTTCTGATCGCCCAGATTTCAGGCTGAAAAACCCTTGGCAAAGGAGGAATAATGGCTTTAAGTAACTTCAAGTTCACATGCTGCCAAAAAATCAACAAGGAAACTCAAGATGATTTCTCTGACCAAATAGAAAGTGTTATTCGAAAAAGTTCACAAAATGACTGTTTTGACAACCAGGTAATTTTAAGAGAAGTGGAAAGTAGTAGGTTTTTACAAAACCCATGTTTAGGGGCAAAGTGAAGCAGTAAATTCAGGGAAAGAGAAGTTCTATGACAAGAAAAGGTAGCACATCAGAATGCAGTTTCAGTAATTCACTGGGACAAATGCTATAAATTGGACTGAAGGAAGCTAAGCTGCTGGTCAAGAGAGAGCAGCCACTTCCCTGTTTCAATGTCTACTTCCCTAGGCAACCACGAGTAGAAGTCGGGGAAGAAGGAAGTACTGTCAAAGAAGCAAGAAATTATTTAAAATGCCATAATGACTGAAGCAATTGAGTTGAAAATGTATGATATCAAAGTAGCTTATGGCTCTAGAACGTGATAAGGATCTCCTCCAATGTCTGGTTTCTGAGGTTTCCTTGTGACTCTGCCACTGATACCATCTGAAACCAGCTCCACTTCTGAAAGAATACACCAGAATCCCGGGTTGGAAGGAGTATAAAAGTCAGGGCCACTGTCCTCCCCACCACCGCTACCTCATCTACCGGCATTACCACACCCCCAGAGGCTTGTCTGGCAGAAACCATTCTAGAAGAAGTTCAGCCCACTTGAGGGCGGTTCTGTCAGATCGTTTCATCTTAGAGTAACCTGAAACCCGCCTCCAAACAGTAGGCCCAGCTCTGTTCTCCAACGCCACTCAGAATACAGTACTCACTCTCCAACAGAAATATCATTCAAATATTTAAACACGGTTAGGTTTGCCATGACTCTTCATTCTTCTAAGGCAAACATCCCAATCCCTCAGGACAGTGACAGGCACTCTCCCCATGTTCTGCCTTTACTCCGAACCCCACCCTTTTTCAATACCTACCCTCCCCCCATGCCAAACAATTGATTCTGCAGAGGTGGCCTCATTACCCCTGGATGAAAGGTGACTATTACCTCCTGAGTTTGGGGTTTTGTATCTAGATGAAACCAGTCTACAACTGAATCAATGCATCCAAATTAACCATTTTGGCCACCACACCAGGTTGTTAAATCATATTGTGCTTGCAATCAACTAAAACCACTAAATCACTTTCACGGTGCTGCTGATAAACCACACATCTCCTTCATCCTGTGCTCCTGCAGTCTGCAGTTTATTTGAAGGAAACGACTATAGATCTTTACTTATAGAAATCTTTAGAGCTACTTTTGCTTTTTGATTAAAAAAAATGTGAGTATCCAGTATTTGCATTTTAATAAATTCCAAAATATCTTTATCTTCTCTCCTCATTCATTCCATTTGAAATTGTTTCCACAAAGTAAATTAAGATGAAAATATTAATTTGTTTCGGTAAATGTAGTAAAATGCTGTAATTAATAAGAAAAATAGGCTTGATAAATCTTACCAGTGTATAAAATTATAAGAAATCATAACTCTGTTAAATTTCATCTTGTTACTTACAAATAATTGTTTTAATTATTGAAGACCTTTGTGTATCCTGATTTAGATATACAAAATATCACTCCTCACTTTCAGTTATGTATCCAACTGATAAATATCTCCATTTCAAGAGATATTGGCTAATTTCAAGACATTAAGAAAAATAATGACCAGATTAAAGGGACCAATAGCCCTAAGGCACACTGTTAGCCACGAGTAAATACCACAACTTCTATCATCACAATCTCAGTATGGTCTTTCTATGAGTCAGGGGTCTCTCTAGCTTTGGACTACCATTTGGCTCAAATGTACATACCACAATAATTCAGATGTTGAGTATTTTAATCCAGACACAAAACTCAGGAGGCTCTTTCCAACATAATAACAAAGAAAATAAAATGCTTTAGACCAATGAAACTGTATTTATCAAGACTCTGCTCTAAGTTTCAAAAAAAAATATTATTAATAATAATGACTACTAATAATGAACTGGTCAAGGCAAAAAATAAATTGTGTTGGCCCATGTCACTGAAAAGTCTAAGGTAGTGGCAGCAGGACACTGGGCTCACAGTGTGCTGTCAGGACTCGCTGTCTATCTGTCAGCTTTGCTCTCCTCCATGTTGGCTGCACAAGGAGCAAGATGACTGCCAGGAACTATTACCAACCTATGTCCTCTCAGAATCAATTTTTGAATGGTAACACCTGCCCAAGACCCAGTAATAAATAAATGAACGAACACTGGAACTAAATGACACACACTGGCCAGGTCAAGTCACATGCTCCTGTCTAAACCCTTCAGGTAAGGCCATTTTGAACACTGTGAGGAAAGCACTGGGAATTTGAACTACTGTCACCAGAGGAAGGGGCAATGGTTGCTGGATGGGGTCCAACTTCAAAGGATCACTGCATAAGGTTAATAAATTTCTCAGGGTACGCTATCCACAGAACACTTGGCCACAGAAAATAAGGAGGCGGGGCTGCTATGGGTCAGACCAGTAGACAAACTTATTTTTCCAGGTGCAAATCTCCGAGATTTGCAAAACATGCAACCACATTTCCCATTTCCAGCGTAAGATTCATTCTCACTTGGGGCCAAACTGGCATTGTACGCTGCTAAATAATTTATTTTGCTGACATGAAGTTAAAAACCAGTCATGTCTGCCTTGCAAAGTACCTTTGAGATCAAAGATTTAGTTCGGGATTCATGCAGCTGACTTCCTTACATATTTAAAAAATTTAGAGTAAATTTAATCTTACTCCATGCCTGATTTATTTATTAAATTTCTACTGCCTAAGAGTAAGAACTTTAATTTTTTTATGTGCAAGAGAGCATGTAGTTTCTACATTCCTCTCTTCTGCTATCTCCTGTGAAGGAAATACCCTCACTTTTACCCTGCTTTTGCTTTCATATCTTTCATATACAACAATCTAAAAATGTTCTATACCAACTTAAAACTGGAAAAAAATCTAATTAAAAAAAAAAAACTGACATGCTAAACCTAAACCTAAATGATATCAAAAAAAATTTTTAAGGCAACTTTAAAGGAACTCTCTGATAGCTGATTCTGTGATGGGATTTCCTGAGGTGGCATGTCTGTTTCTCTGAGAGTTTCCTTTTTGAGGAGCATGGGAGGTATTATTAACACACAGAAAGAATCTATAGAGAGGAGATTATGTTGGTCATATCAAAACCAATTCCCTTCTGGAGTGAGGCTAATTTAGCTAGGTGATTTTCTAAATTAAGTTAAAAACAATTTGATGCTATAGGCTGAAACTTATTCAGTTAAAGATCTAGGTAAACAGTATTTCTCTAAATTTCCATTTATACATCGGTTTTATCAAGGTGACCCAATATATTCCAGCTATCTGAAAATCACCTTAAATTGCACGCAATTCTATTACTAAGTCTTCAAGCTCAAACAAGGGCAGAATTCCCCCAAGCTGTAACTCAGGTTCACCGGTGGGTGGTCCTCATTTCTACATGGTTAGTATGATTGGTCTTTCCTTCACTCTCCATAATTGTCCTAGAGTCCCTCCAATAAAAGCCAACCCACATATATGAATTTGAAGGATAATAATAACTAAGAAGTGCAAGATTACAACCTATTGATAAAAAGCAAAATGGGTTACCTCTAGAGCCCACTGAAATACATAAAGAAACTACTACAGACAACCATACACAAATGCTCGATGAAATACAAAAAATCTGGTTACTGCAGGCTAAAGCCTGAAAACCCAGAGCTGCATTTCTTTATAGTCCAGTAGAAGAAGCAAGAGAAACAATATGTCAAAGAATATGAAAGCTCTTATATGATATTTTAAGAATAAGACATTCACTAACTTGTCAACATGTCAAATGAAGAGGAAAATCACTATAAGTTGATCAAGAAGGTCTGCAGAACACTGCCTTTTTTCCACTTGGCCACACTTTGATGGGTTTCTTCCAATCTCAGTTTAAACATCGCCTCCTCAGAGAGCCTTCCTGACTCCAGATTAAACCAGATTAGCCCCCTCTCATTAAACTCGTATAGCAACTCATTTTTCTCTTTTGGAGACATTTTACAACTGAGACTCCATAATGAATAATGTAATAATTTTTTGTATCTGATTACTATATTACAAATTCAATGACTATAGAGACCATGGCCAATGTTCCCAGCACCCAACAGTGTCAATAAATAATCCAATAAGTACTTTTTGAGTGAATAATTGAATGAACCATCTAACTGTCTCATTCCCTAGAATTTGACTCTAAAATCAAATTCTAAAGTTCATCACTATTTAGATGACTGGGTAAGACTGTATTTCTGGCACATTGGTCATTAAGCAAATCTCTTCTCTCTTCAACCTAAGCTCGAGAAATATTGGCAATTTTGACAGCCTTCAGTACCTTAGAGAAAAATGAACACAGTAAACATGATGATGTCCATATGACTCTTAAACAGCTTTTTTTTAAGGACAGAAATTATAAGGAGCTTTAAGAATAGATGCTTCTTTGCAGGCTTTATTGTGCACGTTTGGGATTGATGAGATTAATTTATGAGGAAAGTGATGTTCGGTTAATGTACAAAGATGGTGAAGTGGCTCTGGGGTCATTTCTCTTTCCACTACGATGCTCCATTTAATTGTGACCCATGTGAACCCTTACTAATGCCTTTATACATTTGTACATAAGTGGCCTCATAGTGAAATAACTCTAGAAATCATCTCTATGTGCACAAGAAAAGCTTAAGTATGAGGATCTACAATTCTTTCTTACCATTTCTCTCTTGAGTCTCTTATTACTTGGGTAGTAAACACTCTAGCCTAATATGAAAAGAAGTTCCTCAGGCTGAAAATAGTAGTTCTTTAAAATAGCTTAATGTGTTCTTCAAATCCAGTAATCGGATTAAGCTGCAGTGTCTTCAAAGGAGTTAGCCAGCCTTGAAGCTCAATAGAGAAGTTTGTCTTTCCTACAAAATTAATCTAAGAGTAAATTTTCATTTCCATAGAAGGGCCTGCTGCTGTCTATTCCTTTGCTCTCAGAGTACAAGTTAATAACTATAAATGAAAATGTGAACCATATTCATTTTACTATTTCCCCCCACTACATACTTTTCCTTTATTTTAGTATTCTGCCCACTTTTTAGTGGATCAGTAACAATGCCTCTCATCATGTTACCAACATAATATTACATTTTTATTTATTTATTTACCTTGATCTTTATTTTTTTCCCCGATGTGTAACTTTAACCGAATGATATGTGACTTATCTGAAGTTATTTGGCTAAACCTATAAATTACCATAAACATTTGCTTTGGAAGAATCCATATGAAACTGTAATTTAAAGTGGTTTATGAATTTTTTATTCCCACTAAGAGCAAATCTCAGATATACACAAGGGAGAAGGTAACCCACTATCTTAATGTTCTAAAAAAGTATCTCTAGAGATGCAAACGTCATAGGCTGTCTAAGGTCAAAAGTGAAATGGGCTCAAGGCCTTCACATTTGACTCTAGAGAACTTGGTCAAGACAACAAAAGAATAGTATGTCTTTGTTGTCATACTCAAAATATATGAAGAATTTTAGGTTCTTTGAGAGCCTCTTTAGAGGTGCTGCTAAATCATACATTTGACATAGTAATTCACAAAGAGTAAAAATATTAAAGCAGATTTGGGTCTCTTAGATGATTTACTGTCTTACTCAGATGAAAAAACCCTCCAAAGATTAGTCCTCTGCCACTGAACAAGCCTGTACTTAAATCATCTCAGATATTTCTAGGAAAGGAGATTCAATAACTTACACTAACAAGAAAACAATACTCACACACAAGAAAGTCTTCCCAGACTAAGTCTCTCCGTGAATTTCTATTTTTTTACTGAAACTGAGAAATGGAAGCTACAGTGCATTACTCAAACTCAAGTGCAGGAAAAATCTCATTAAAACAATTAACTTGACAAAGAACAGTCTAAATTCCAAAGTTATTTTCACATCATGATCCAGTGAAATATGTTTAGTTGATGCAATTTCAGTGAGTTCATTGTAAGTGATTTTTTTTTTTCCTGGTCCCTCTTTATTTACAATGTATTGTATATTCAAAAAAAAAAATCTTGATGATGAGGTACCTGTACTGTAATGGCAGAGAAGAGCTGATTTATGATTTAGATTGAAATTTTCACAGTTCTTTTTTTCTGACCACCAATGACTATGTTGGTGAGTAGCCTATCTGAATTATGTGAATTCAAAAACCATCAAAACTATGAAACCATCCTCCTTAATAGAATACCATTCTGAAGCTCTGGTACTACAGCAAAGGATGAAGGACAGAAATCATAGAGGAAGTTGGAATATCTACTGTCTCCCTTTGGATTCATGCCACATTTTTTTTCTCTAGTATATTCACTACAGAACTGGCTAGATTTTTAGCTTTGTTTTCTTACCAGAACTATGGATCAGGAATGAAGTTTATATATAGAATGACTTCTAACAGTATTTCTTGACAAAAAAAAAGAAAAAAAATAGATGTTACTAATTATCCACTTAGATTTTTATTTAAAAAAACTTATGGAGCCCATTAATCAACAAACTACTTAAATTGAGCCTGTGGGGAGACTGGGACAGGAAGAGACAATAATAAGGAGATGAGGCATGGCAGGAGAGAAACAGGGAATGTTTTGTGGTGTCTCTCTGCCTTAAGTTGTTCAGTAAATGTATCTCCTAAAAGTTAACCCTCAAGTGCATGCTTCATCACCAGGAAGACTGATTCTCAGTAGGGTCCATGATGCCTGCTACAATTAGGATGTCATGAGGCCTCCCTCCCTCACTGCATCCTCCTCTTACCCTGGAGATGCCAGTGCTGAGAAGTGAATCAATGGTGGGAGCCTCTCCATTATCTAAACAGGTGGTTTTTCTGAAGAATTTTCAGTCCCCAGCTACTGAATATGGGAGTCTTTACCACAAGTACCACCTATTTGCATCTCCCCCCAACATGCCCCAAACACAGCATAATCTGAATAGAAACAGAAGAGGAAGTTATTTCTTTGTTCCTTTCTTCAACATCAAGAGAATGCTATGCATAACCATCAGCCTTTCTTCAACGTCCCTCACAAGAATTATGAAATAATTTGATGGGCCACTGCAAAACAACAGTGAACACCATCATTTGTGTTTGAAGATTTTCTCTCTCCACTCACTGAATCCTAGGAACCCAATTACCTTCACTTTTTTCACAATGGTGATTCTGGGGGTGAAGGTAAGAACTTCCATGAGCAATTTTACTGATGAATCAGATAATTTAGGCATTATCAAGGGTAAATTCACCTCATCTGAGCTTAACGTTAATATTAAGAATCACACTTAAAGCCACTTCAATCCCAAGGGCAGATAGCAAAACATGTGTTGGGATGAGCACTGGGTGTTATACGCAACTAATGAATCGTTGAACACTACAATAAAAACCTTATGATGTACTATATGCTGGCAAACTGAAAGAAAGAAAGAAAGAAAGAAAGAAAGAAAGAAAGAAAGAAAGAAAGAAAGAAAGAAAGAAAGAAAGAAAGAAAGAAAGAAAGAAAGAA
>CM052883.1:89822291-89845594 GCA_028534135.1 Potos flavus | reverse complement strand
TTTTTTTTTTTTTTTTGCACACCACCACAGCAGCAACACTGGAATCGTCACTGTAGAACACAGTTTCATCAATTATGCTTCAGCAACCAACAATCCTCCAAATCTTGGTGGCTTCAAATACCAAGCTAGGTGGTTTCAAAGGCATGTCTTTTAGATACAGACTTAGACAGAAATGGGGGTTTCCCTAACATCATTCTTACTGAGGGAATCAGGCTGACAGGGATCTCCATATCCATTCATACACAAAGCTGAGGCAGGAAATAATGATTGTAGAGTCCCACAGTTGCTCTTACAGCTTTCCTCTGGTTGAGACTTGCATTTGTGGAGAAGATAAGTCTCAGTACCAATTAGTTCCAGGAAGGACAAGGAAGCATGACTATACCAGATGACAGAAGGGGAGGAAGACAGATCTAGAAATCTTTGGTAATCATTGCTGGCAATAACCACAATAGCCTGCCAGCTTACTTCAGTCTTCCATAAGGACATTCCAACTAAGAAGACATTAGGTTGAGGAAGCCCCTCAGAAATGCATACAGGCCAAATCTCACAAGCAGACATTCAGCCAAGACTCTGCACCTCATGAAGGAATTAAGTTCAAAAAGCAGTGCGTAAGGTAGAAATCATATCTAGCAAAAAGCAACTTGGAAGATGAATTTCAAAGCTCTCATGCTGACACATTATTGACACAGTAGCTCTCAGTAAGTCCAATAGAGCTAGTTTTTCCTCCTTGTTCAGAACAGTTCTTAGTTTCTTCAGTTGAGCCACAAATGAAATAGTTGATCCTCGTTCTGGGGCCATGTTAAACAAAAATGCATTATCTTTTAACACAAAAATATCACCCAGAGAGGCAAAATGCTGGAGGCCAATGAGCGGAGAGCAGAATCAAATTTCCTATCTCAGGTTTAGTCCTGGATATACGATTGTTGAAGAGAAGAGTGGGCAGAATATTATATACTGCCTAGGTTGCTATTCTCTCTATAAAAATTGCTGTCACTAAGATTGTAAGGGTGAGCTGGCATAAACTAAATTCACACATGATGCAACTTCCCTCTGTTTCTACATGTTAGAAGATGTGCTCCTTACTATTTTCTACCCATTCAAATTGTATTCAGTTCTGTAGTTTCAGGTATTTGTGTAAAGTTAAATTCTGTAAATAAGAGAATATTAAAAAGTTCTAAAATATTTGAACTATCAGAAATGAGGTGAATCATCAAACTTTTTTAAAAATTATCAATTTTATATTATGTGTGTGTGTGTGTGTATTTGTTTTAAAAATTGAGAGAAAATACCATAGAAATCCAGGCAAGAAAAACATTATTTCTGGCTGGGTGAAAGTAGGGGAGTGTCCTAAGGGACAAAGGTGTTTGTATCAGGAAATAAAGGTGGGTAACGTCCTGGCATTTTGAAGTGTGGCCTCAGTAAGAGCATTCTAGGGGAGACAGCTGTATGAGCAAAGAGAAGGAATTATAGGAGCTGGGGTGCTATTTGGTCAACCATGAGAAGTCAGGATTGTCCACTGGGAAGGTAATAAGATATAAGAATACTACATTAGGCTGTATCTAGATGGTAAGAGGCTTGCCTACCAGGCTAAGAAAACTAGGATTTTCTAGAAACAATGGGAATTCTGGATGATTTGTGAGCAGGGAACAGGATGAACAACTTATATTTCTAAGAAAGTCAATCTGTGACATACAAGGAAGGAATGATGGGTTTGTTCATGTATTTAGTCAACAAATGTTCACTCTGTTTCTATTTTATGACCCACACCATGCTAGGTTGAGTCATTAAAAACAAACAAATCAAAAAAAAAAAAATCTATTATGGAGTTAGAAGGAGCAGGACTTGTTAACTGGTAAGACTTCGTTTACAAGGAAGAGGAAGATTTTCATGTCAACTCAGAGAACTCATGGTGTCGCCATTCACAGAGAAAGGCAGGCTTATAAGGCATAGGACAGAGGTGACAGAACCTATTTTGGACACATCAGTGTGATGTGCCTGCAGGACATTCTCAGCGGGTGTCTGCTGAGTAAGTTAGACCATGGCAGGGAGCGACATACTTGTGGATGGCCTAAATTGGGGTGTCAATTTCCAAGGCAGAAAAAAAAATAATAGAGAAAAATCTTTCAGTTATTAAATGCAGAGCCAAAATCATGTAAAAAGTGATCTAAAGAAATTCCACATGATCTGTAGCTACTAATGGTTCAGTAGCATAGCTCAGTCTAGTGTATACTTACGTACAGCTGAGAACTAATAACCAAAAAAGGATTCTACCTCTTTTGTTCCCTCACATGCCATTTCATAGAAGACCTTCTTCTTAGAGAAATGACCAAGGACAAGACAGACAGAAGGGAGAGAGAGAAATCAAAATGATCTTCAAATCGGATAATCTCTGATCAGGGTGGGCTGTTAACACAAATCCTTCGATTTAAACTATCTCCCCTTGAGGGAATCATAGCTATAATAGAGTACCTTAAGTGAAAACTTAACACCAACTGATACTTGATGTATTTTTCCCTGTTAGAAAAGGTAGCATTCCGTAGGAAAGCATCGCAACGAATTTGGAAAATCATTTCAAATGGGATTCCCTTATTTGTGTGCTTAAGGAATCAAAAAAGAAAGGTGGAAGGAGTACCTAATATATCACAGGTTGCATAGTATAATATTGCAAATATCCCTATTAATCAAGTATTTCTATCTGGCATGTCTGTGTCATTTCTCACCTCTTCCTTTTCATCTTTCAATGCAGAAATAACTGAAAACATAATACATAGAAAATGGACAAAGCTTCTAATACTTTCCCTGGCAGAAGAAAGACCTTCTCTCAGGTGCACGCAATTACAAACATTAAGATTCTAACAAAAAGAAACCATGTGAGCATTAGTTTTGCAGACCCCAGGTATTATACAGAAGGAAGGATTTTCCTGGCTAGGATGGTAGTGAGACACATTAGTATACATTGTCCCTTTTACACAAAGACAAAAGCTCTGTGTTACCACTGGGCACTTTAGGATGAGATGATGGCAGCGCCGTAGGGAGTGGGATATTGGGGGGGATAATAACTAATCTAAACTCTCTTGCCTAGGGATCCAGTGTAATAAATCTGCACTTTGACAAGGTGGCTCAATGGAAGCAGGGGTAGAATTTGTGTCTGTGAAACAAAGTGGTCCAAAGTGTGACACGTACATACAATCGTGTTACAACAGAGAGACAATATGCACACGATGGCTCAGAGAAGAGAAAGGTCATTGCCATCGGTCAGAGAGACAAAAAGTCTTTGTGGAAGAAACAGATGAACCAGGGCTCAGGGAATAGGTGGTGATTGGGGATGTGTATACCCTATTCACAGAGAAAGGAAAGACCCAATTGGCAGGAATTGTATTAGAAAATCACAGGGCATTAGGGGATAAAGCTATAAGGGCCAGTATGCCAGATGAAAGCAAATGGAGCTATTAACTACAGGTAAAGGGGGGAAGAAGTTAGAAATCCCAGTAGCATAACATATTAGCATCTGTGCTTGGAGAAAATTAATCCAATATCTTCCACTGCAGAATCTGTTAAGAAAAGGTGTATCAAGAGAGTGGAGAACAATCTGGCAGCTACTGCTGGCAATAGAAATGCAAAGGCGATTTGAAGAAATTCTCGACATAACTTGATTAACTGGACTTGGGAGGTGAATGAAGGAACAGAGTCAAGGCCAGCTACAGAAATGTGAGCCCAGGTAACCAGACAAATGATGCAGCCAATGAAAGGGATGGGAAATGTGTTTTTACTGAAACCTGCCTGAAAGGGAGATACTTAGGAAAGATGCCATGGAATATTGTTTTGCATGGCCAGCTGGATGAGTGGCCAATAAGGACTCAACAAATAGCAAAGGAGTTATATAAGATCCTTGCTATTACTACTGTCAAGTCAAATATTCGTATCTTGATTTCTAAGGCAGCCTGGGTTGTATTGTTTTCTTTCTTTCTTTCCTTTCTTTTCTTTTTTTTTTTTTTTTTTTTTTTTTGCCTATTAATTCTCTAGTGATGAGAATCTGCAAAAGAACAGATATTCTATTTTGGCAGTCACCTCCGTTATGCCACACACAGATTGCTGTATTCATCAAATTACTCTATTACTGACATGGACACAATGGGGGCTTCATCAATTTGGGTCCTCATCTTATTTTTCTTTTCAAAAGCTTTGTCCACACATTGCAGCATCAAATAACAACCTTCCCAGTCATGCACTATGTTACAAAAAAGGAAAACTGTGTCTCAATACAAAGTCTAATCTTTGCTACAACAAAAGCAGAGAATATTATATTAACCAAAGGAAAAGAACATTTATTTCAGATCTTATGTACCAAAGTGTCTGAATAAAAGCCAAACACATGAAAAATGTGTGTGTGTGTGCCTGCACATGTGCGTGTGTGAGTGTGTATACACACACATAAACATATATGGAATAAGTAAAAAATATTGTTTTTTGAGGAGAAATGGGTTGGGGTCAATATTAAAGTTTTAGTGTTTTAAATGAAGGAAAAGAAAAAGAAACTGATTGCCTTCCCTTATTACAGGATAAGCTCAAATTGAATTATGTTCTTTTTCTTCCTTCAGTTTCTCAGTCTCTGGGTTCTGCATCTTCTCCTTCTTTCTCCCTTCCTGTCTTAGCATTTTCTGTTGTTCGGTAACCAAAGCTTATTTTCCTTCCTTTTAAGCCCAACTCCTCAAAATCTCACATTCCACTCTTTAGAGGGATGGGTGCTTCATTCTCTCCCAGCCCTGTTTCTTTGGCTGTGATCCACAGACCATCCACATCAGCGTCCCCCTCCGTGTAGGTAAAAAATGCAGAGTCCAAAGCGCGGCCCAAGTCAAACTGAGTTGGACTTCTCACCCCTTGCTGTACTTGTCACTCTTCAGTGGACTTCCTCCACCTCTCAAAGGACTCTTTTAGTTTTCCTTTATCCTAATTCAGCATGTCTAAAAACTGGATACAAGCAAAGTATGTCTTGATACAAACCCTGACATGTGGGAGGTACCTACCTGAGGACATAAGCTCAACTATGGCAAGTACTTTATTTACTCAATCATAAAATTAAGCAACTACTCTACTCAGCTCTGTCTTTAATAGCTAAAATCAAGATTTCTTCAACTGCAAGTGAGGTCAGAGCTTTTACTGAACAAGAAGCATCCACCAGATGTCCAAGAAACAGACCTCTTTAATTATAAGAAAGTGTAAATGACTTACAGACCAATCTGGGCAACTGTGCCAAGCAGATAAGTGAGTAGCGATGATAATTAATATTGATCGAATATCAACTCTATCCAAAGAACCATTAGATAGTCTGTAGGACATATATAGGTCAAGAATCTTGTACTTAATTTGGGAAAATAATGCCAACGTATCAGCAATTAAAATAAGATTTCAGTTTAAAACAGAGGATTTGACACAAGACTGTATAAAATATTCCTGCCAATTAAAGGAATGCAGGTTCAGAGATGTTGAGACATCAGTGAAGGTTTACAGAGGAGGTGAGATTTGAACTAGGATTAATAGTGTCTGCATAGGCAGAACAGGAGAGGGACAAGTTTAGCTAGGTGAGGGAAGCAGAAGATGGGACAAAAAGGCAGAGATGGCAAAGCAAAAACCATACACCAGACAACTTGAAGAAACTGTATAGAAATTCTAATCGGAAGAAATGTAGGAGAAAAGCTCAAAAATGAGGGAAGAGATAGAAAGTATATTGCTGGTTGTCTATGGCCGGGGATAGGGAAGGTAGTGGGTGACTACTAATAGTAGTAGTTTCTTTGGGGGGATGACAAAAACTTAGAATTTGTTGGACAATTTTGTGAATATACTAAAAACCACTGAACTGAATATTTTAAATGGGTAAATGTAATGGTATATAAATTATATCTCCATAAAGCTGTAAAAAAAAAAAAGAGAGAGAGAGAGAGAGAGGGAAGATGGCTTGACAGTCATTGTCACTAAAGGGTCTTCACAATTATCTCTTCAGTAATTATTCCAAAATCTAACAAATATCTCTGCATATATCAAAAAAATACATAGCTGCCATTGTGCCTTTCATACTTCACTCTGGCAATCTCCACAGAGTATAGCCCTCCTTCTCTTCTCCCATGTTCTCATTTACTCCAAGGTAGGGCAGACTTAGCATTCATCACAGCTTTGGGAAGAGTAAATGATATTAGTTACATCTGATTTCCTCATATTAAAGGAAGATCCGAGTACACAATGTATCTGAATCTCAAGAGACTGCTGTCTTTTGTCCAGAGAAATTTTCCATCATGTTAAAAACACTTGTCCCTAATCCCATCCATTTGGCTGATACGCAAATGGCTTAAAGTAGCTAGTTATCGATGGATTTTAGGATATATTCAATATATTCCATCTAGTTCTATACCTTACATTTTAAAGAATAAAAATGACACAATAAAAATAGCCTAACTACACCGTTATTATTACTAGCACATGCTGAACACTTTCTACGGACACTCATTAAATCCTTACCACAAAGCAATGATGCAGGCTTAATGATCCCCACCCCATAGATGAAAAAGCCGAAGCTCAGAAAAGTGCAGTAATTTTCCCCATCACTAGGAGGTAGTGAAATCAATGTTCAAGCAGTTCTATCTGACCCAAAGCCTATCAAGAAATGTTCCAAAGGGACAAGGAGCAGAGTTATGTGTAAGTACAAATAGCAAGTGAAGTTAGGAAAGAGAGCAGTTTTGTATCTGAATCATTTCTTAAAAGTCTTTGGACGCCTTTAAGTCGGAATGCGAACCTCTAATTGCCTTCTGATTCATGAGCCTATTCTTGTGATCATATTCCGCACCAATACTGTAATTTTATCTTGGAGGAATGCAAACATCTTTTACACTCGTCTTAATTTTTAAAGTTTCGTGAATGCTCTAGAAATAACAAATTGTAAGTTAGTATTACCTTGTCTATTCACTAATATTGTGATGTGACTTAGGAATAAAAATCTAAATATGAATGATTTAGCATTCTTATGGAATGGTAGAAATTTTGAGATAGCCTAAAAGGATTATAATTTAACATGCGCCCAGAAGAAAAGGGAAATTATGTGCTAAGATACTAAAATGACTTAGGTATGCCAAATTTCTTTCTGCTACACTACATTTGTTTTCTCAAGTTAATGCTGACCAATAATCTATTTTTGCTTAAAAATAAATTATCCCCAGTGCATATACAACATATTCAGATATGTTGTCTATCTCCCATCTACAGAAGGTGTAGAGACTCTTATATCTTACCAGACAAATACAAATTCTGTGGGTCCACAAATTCATTTGGCAATAATTTGTTTATGCAATGATAAAGCAGTGAAGTTACCCATGTTTAAGTGTAAAACAATGGAAGATATAAATTTAGTTTTACTCGAAATGAGAGAGTGTTCCACTGTTCTGAACAATCCATTAACTACTATACCTAAACAAAGTCTTTATAATGTTATGTTTCTCATTTCATGAATTTTTATAGCTAATGTGTTTTCAGCCAAGAATAATGTGGCGATTAGAAGAGAATTCAATAAGAATATGTGGCAATGCAGGAAGTATAGAAGTTAATGAATTCTTTGGTGACTAGAAAACAGTTATTGATCACCAATGTTTGCAAAGCTTTAAATCAGTGTCGACGACAAAATGTTTCTGAAAAAAATCAAGAAGAGTTAGATCAAAGCTTTTGAAATCAATAAAATACAGCAGTGTACCTTATCCATAGTTGCGCTTTCCACAATTCCAGTTCCCCAAGGTCAACCTCAATCCAAAAGCAGATGCTCCTCCTTCTGACATATCATCAGAAGGTCAACAGTAGCCTGATCCTATGTCACTCACTTCAGTTTGTCTCATCCCATAAGCATTTTCTCACCTCACATCATCACAAGAAGAGAAGGAAAAAAGCACATAAGATCTTTTGAGAGAGAGAGAGAGACCATATTCACATAATTTTTATTACAGTATATTATTATAATTGTTCTATTTTATTATTTATTAATTACTGTTGTCACTCTCTTACTGTGCTCATTTATAGATTAGAGTTTATCATGGGTATCTATGTATACGAAAGAACATAGTATATATGTAGGGTTCAGTACTATCTGGCTTCAGGCATCCACCAGGGTCTTGGAATATATCTCCGGAGGCTAACTGGGGAGGGAAACTACTGGATTGATTTTTCTAACATTGTATGCTAATTTGTGGATTTTAGACTAATGCCTCTTGCATGAACATGGCTTATAAGGAAAAGCTACCCAACAAACTGTCTGAATTTCTGAAACTGATGTAACTCCAAAGAGGAGGAAATTAATACACTCCTAGCTTGGGAAACTCGGTTAATAGCACAACCTAAATAGCTATGGATTTGGAGGCTCTATATAGTTTCACACTTGTTTCTCATTTACTTGCCACTTTACATCTGCAGAAGAGATTAGAAACTGGTTAAAATTTTCAATTAGGTTCACTATCAATTAGGCCAATATGATTCAGCATTAGAATATGAAAAGAAAAAAAAAAAAAGAATATGAAAAGAGAGTAGACACTTCATTTCTGTGATAATGCTGAAGGATGGGAGGGACAGAATACAGACAGAAAAAGAGAGAATGAGAGAAAGAGATTGATTATAGAAATGAGAGTAATGTAATTAAAATCTCTCAATAATGAAATATGCAGTTGGAATCTCTTAACTAATCAATAATTTGCTATGATGCCAGTAGGCAGTAATTACCTACTAGTGATTACGTAGATCTGAGCTTACCTTTTATTTTCTGAGTCAACCTACTTGAGAATGTATTTAAAAACAAGAAAATAGTCAAATGTTCAGCCAAAAAAAAAAAAATTTTGATCATCTATAAATGGAGTAATTATCCTCTGAATAACATCTGATACTAAGATATTCCCTGAGTAACAGACACTCTAGAATGACATATATCAATCACATTTCCCTTTTAACCATTCTTAATGCGACCAAGGGTCAGCCCTACCGCCTATGGTGCCAGGCAAATGTCTCTGGGACATTACTACCCCCTGGCGGTTAAAATGAGAAACTCCTGCTCTCCCTTGTTTCCTTACCACCTTATTTTGCCCCCAGTTCTATAAACTCACATTGTATTTTCACTGTTTCAGTATCTTTCTGCCTGACTCAAGGAATCAGTTTTCAGATTCATTTACATATACAGCTCTCCATGTCTCAACTTCTGTATCTCTTCCAGCTTTTAGTAACATCCTTCAGGAAAACAATTTTCTCTCTCCTGACCCTTCTTTCTATCTCACTCTTTAATCTCTATAATGAGTTAAAAATGGATTAATGAGTTTAGGATTCAGGTAAATCATCATTAATAAGTGTATTATTTTTAATGACAGGACTTCAGAAAATTATGCTAGAGGCATAAATGAGATGTAACTATATCAACAAAAAGGAAAGTCACAAATGTAATTGAAATAGGTATCAGGACCAGTACTATCTACATTAAACATAATTTTAAAAAATGTTAGATCCAGTAAATCTATATTAAATGTAATTTTTAAAAATAGCAACTACTAGTGTCTACATTAAATAATTTGATAGGTGTCCAAAATACCATTTGAAATCTCCACAACTATTTCCCCCATCTATTAAAACCTCTTAACTAGCCTGATGATTCACAGACATGTACCCTGGGGCAAATAATACATTATGTGTCAATAAAAAAAATAAAAATTAAAAAAAAATTTTAAAGTAAAAAAAAAAAACCTCTTAACTAAATATTCCTATATATTACAAGTGTTATATGTTAAGAGCTAGTCCTAGTTTAATTTTGCTGACATTTGTTTTTGGCAAAAAACATTCTACTCTTTTCATTATTAACATGGACTGGGTGTTTTATTGTAGTATAAACAGTTCCCATGTTTCCTATAACTGAGGATCATGTAGATGCGGGGAGAGGTCACCGTCTCATAGCACAGAGCAGAGCTACAAGAGCTGGGTTTGCTGAGAACATATACTTGCAGCATAAAAGAAAGACCAGGAAAATACAATTAATATATTTAGCATTTAATTTGAACATGACCCTCCCCCACCATGATAAGACACAGCCTCATAAAGAGAAAAGAGCCATGATCTAGAACCAGACAAACGTAGGCTTTGATTTTCAATCTACCACGTAACTACCTGTTTAACCTTAATCAAATTGCCACATTTTCTGAGCAATGATTTCCTCATCTGCAAAATGCAGCTAGTAAGTCTTCTATGCTCGGGCTGTCCTAACATACACATAAACGCAGGCACACAGATGTATATGACCTCTTAGTCACCCATTTTCTCATTATGTCTTTACCATATGCTGGCTTCACTCTCTCAGGCTTGCTGTCCCAGGAAGCTGTAACAATACTGGCAGGAAGATCTGGTCTTATATCTTTATTGCTTCATGACAGAGGGAAAATAGGGCTTTTTGTAACTAGAAAAATCAGGAAAAAAGTATGGAAAACACTTGTACCGGCCTACATTGAGTTAAATGGCCATTATAAGACAAATCACTCTGCCCATGGGGAGTTTAGTACTATACTGAACCAACTTGAGCAGGATTTAAGGGCCATAAGGCCTCAGCGAAAGAGGCTAGGCAGGCATCCTAAGCAGATACAGGTGCTGGACTACACAAAGACTGTGTCAACATCCCGGATTCTTCACTCTCTAGAGTTATTTTTTTAAGTCCCTAATCATTATTCATTCCTCAAATAAATCAACCATCTTGGATGACTGCAGTAGGCTTCTGGCCGCGTACCTCTGCCAGATTCCTCTGCCCACCACTGTCCTCTTTTAGATTGCTTCAAGGCTTAAGAACCAACAATGGTTTTGTGTATCCTGGCATAAAAGACTTAACCTCTGCCATTTTCCTTTAAAGCACCTCAATGCGTGGACCTTCCTTGCCCAGCTAACCTTATCTGCATCTATTCCTTCAGATGAACCATTCTTCTTGGATACTCAATATTCCCTGTCCCATCACAATCATTTTCCCCCAGGCCTCTGATTGTGCTAATCTCATTACTTAAAATGGTCTACTCTCCCATTTCTAAATTCCAACCATCCATTACAACCTAATGTTCTAATTTTGTTCCATTTTTATAGGCAACTCATGCTGAGTCCACCTAGATGGAATCAATTATATTATAATTTACTATTTCCTATTTGTTTTGCTATCTCTACACTTAGGTTATAAGTGTCTGAGACCACAGGCCCTTCTTAGAGATATCTTCCTCTCAGATATCTTCCTTAGAGACATCGTCCTCACAATGCCAGGCATAATAGGCACTCAACGACAAACATTTGATTTTTGTGCCCTTTACAAACAAAAAACTTGGATACCCTATATAAGTTAACCCGAAGATAAAAACACACAGAATTGTTCTTTGATTAAACCCATCTATCTCATTTCTCTGCAGCTGTCATGAAAATGTTATGTTTCTAATTCAACACTTAAGTCCAGTTCTGCTCCTGGATAAAGGTCATCTTCAGATGGTCATGTGACATAGGGGGAGTCAAAAACTGGAAATTTGCAAGTTTACAACCACAACTCTCACACAGGCTAGACCTGATGCTTTTGTTTGCAAATAAGTCAACGGTCTGCCCTCGTGGACTCCAGCAACCATTTTCTGAAAACATCTGAAAATCTTAACTCCCGAATCCTAAGTAGCCAATTCATCCTTACATCAAGCTGATGAGACAAACACCATTGCTTCATGTCTTAACTGAACCACTGTCAGTGGTTGCTATTTTCAGGAGTGATGAAAACTTCCAAGTGAAATGTCTTCCTAAGGTGCCCTTTCCTTTTCTTAACTCCTGAATTCACAGAATATAAAACCCACTAAAACTTAGATTTACAAATTTGGCAATCTAAAGCAAATATATCAGACCAATGACTTTATAGAAAAACAAGATAAACATACTTCAGTTCTATTGGTCTATTTATGTAGAAAATCGCAGAAATGGGAAGTCGCAACAGAAAGGAATCAGGAAAGCAAACAATTGCTGATTTGGAGCCATAAATGTTTCAAAACTAAATTGAAATAACTAAAGCAACCATATGCTTTATAAACTTAAATGATTAATGTTTAGTAAATCTTCTGATGGGGTACTATTTTTGGCAAAGCATTAATTTATAAGAAACAGAACAAACAGGCAATCCAGCACATTTCATAAAGGATAACTACATTTCCCAGTTATCCATCTGGGTCCTTTTCATTTCAGTGGTTTAATTAAAACTCAATGGTATTATCAATCTGTTACATTTTTCATGTTGATGGTTATTACATTTACAGTACAGCAGGAGTACAAATTAAAGTGAGAAGATGATAAATCTCATTTCCAAATTTCATTTCTGTTTCTCTAGTAACTAATACTCTGGTAATATTTTTTAGCTCACTCATGTTTATAGAACAATTTTCATGATTTTTTTTTCTGATTAAAATAAAGGGAGAAAAAGAGAAGACTGATTTTTTCCAGTAGCTTTTCTTTTTGCATGCATTTTATTTTATGACTTCTATCAACCCACTCTGTAGACACATTTGAGTTGGACTCCTCAAAATCTGTGATAAATTTCTTTTATTTTTTTCTTTTTAAAAAGAGTGGTTTTTTAACTGAATGATCTTTTAATATTAGGCTTCCTCAAATTAAAGTAAGAAGCACATCATTCAATTATGCGGGGTTTTAAATTTATAGAAAAACAGGATTATTTTCTGTATAAATCATTAACAAAAGAAAAAAGTAACTTTTTCATATCAAGAATGTTTCTTCAAACCTAGGGTATTAAACAAATATTCTTTGGAGTATGCCAGGGATACAGACACATAATCTTGTTAACATAGGATTATAAATTGGTTTACAATAATGCAAAAATACGATGCAGCGGGTTATAAAATGCTATTCAAATGCTGTCAAAATATTAAAAACTATACAGCTATAAGCAAAGTCATGAAAAATCAAATTGAGGCTGATTTTCAAAAGGAAAAACATGTACAAAACTCCTTTCTCCCTCTCCCTTCTGACCTCATGACCTGGAAGGGCTGCACATAAGAATGGATATAATCCAATGTGTCCTACAGACAATTAGCAGAGCTTTAATTTAGTGACCACCCCTTAAGAAAAAAACAATTATACTGAAATAATTGTTGTCAAAAAGTGATCTTGAAAATCTCTACTCTTGTCAACATTCTTGCATTTCTGAGAACTGCTTGTTCCCTATCAATGTCTGTCATCAGTCAGTCCTGACTATGTACAGTCTATCTGTTTGGACCAAGGTAGACTTCCATCCTTAGAGGCAAAATTTACTACAATCAAGTCAACCTTTCTCAAAAAGAAACACCTGTTCCTCAGAAATGCTAATGCAATGCCCTACAGTTTGACGAACTTAAGCCCTTTGCTACTACACAGCTGACTTTATCTGTTCAACACTTTGAACAAAGGCTCCATCCCTGCAGCCAATTATTTAATAAGGATCCCACAACATTATCTAAATGTCAAAAGATGTATGTTCTAGTTGAGCAGCAGCAGAAGAAAATCCTCTTGTTAGTATTCCAGAAGTCAATTTGCCTGAAACTCAAACCATGTCTTATGCAGCATAACAATGAAAAGACGACTTCCCCAGAAATCAACATACCTGGGTGCCCAGCTGAGGTAGGCCTATTCTAACCAAGCACCTATGCGTGTGAGGTTAGTGATTAATTAGGACAGAGTTCACAGAGCCGGGGGTGTTTTTGCTGTTCTGAAAAGATCAGAAGAAGTTAATTATGTACAGATAAGAGAGAGAGTCAGAAAAAAGTCACAAAATCAGAAAGGGGAGGAGGAAGGGAGAGAAGAAAGAGGAGGAAAAGGAGAGATGAGAGGGAGAGGTGAAAAAACTAGCAAGTAAGAGAAATGCCCTTTCCTGGAAGGACAAGTAGTTTCATATTGCTCAAACTTGTATGCGATGGATTATATCCGTATCTGAGCTACTGTACATAATGCTACAGCCCAAGCGTCCATCAGTAGATGAATGGATAAAGGTACAATAGAATAATACTGAACCATAAAAAAAGAATGAAATCTTTCCATTTACAATATGGGTGGACCTAGAGGATATAAGACTAAGTAAAATAAGTCAGAGAAAGACAAATATCATATGATTTCACTCATATGTGGAATTTGAGAAACAAAATAAAGGAAAAAAAGAGAGAGACAAACAAACAAAACAGACTCTTAAACCCAGAGAACAAATGGGCAGTTGCCAGAGGGGAGATGAGTAAGGAGATGGGTGAAATAGATAAAGGAGATTGGGTACACTTATCTCGATGAGAACTGAGAAAGGTATAGCACTGTTGAACCATTATATCATACACCTGAAACTAATATAGTACAGTGTATTAATTATACTTGCATTTTAAAATTTTTTTTTAAATTGTATGTAATAGAAGACAGAATATAAAGCTGAGTCAGAAGACAAATCACAAAGAGTTCTTTCTGGTATACAAAGGAATTCAGATTTTATCCTAAAACTGGTAGAAGATTATCCCAGTTTACCTGCCAAAGGATTTTAAGCAGCAAAGTTTCAGAAGCAAGTTTATGTTTTATAATGGTAACTTGGAACCACTTCAAAAGTTGGTGACAAGGAGACTATTTAAGAACAATAGGATAGCAATGTATTTGAGAAACAAGGAGAAAAATAGGAGCATTTAAGACACAGACAAGGGAAAGGGAATTAGTAAGTGGAGGGCTGGGACAAGGAATTTTTTATTAACATAAACAGTATGGATGAGAAGATCTCACAGAAATTCAGAAATGATACATGGATGAACAGAAGAGTTTCTCAGAGATGCTGATGAGCTCCAATTTGGACCAACTGAGTTTAAAGTGACTATGTAGCATCCAAGGAGATCCGTAGTCCATATATATGTCTGGATTTCAGAAGAAATTTGGGAGTGTCTATGCTTATCTCCCATGTGTATATTCTGTACCCCAAATGAATACTAAAAATGTACATATGATTCTGAGAGCAAGAGTTCAGACAAGAGTGAGCACAGGGAGAGGAGAACTAAAGGCAGACCCTTGTGGAAAAAAAAGACATTAAAGGGCAAGTGAAGGAAATGAGCTTATTAAGAACAAAAAGAATGCCCAGAAATTTAGGATGAAAATTAAAAGAAAAAAAAAAAAAAAAGGTTTTCAAGAGAGGAAAGAATTTCCAGGAAGAAAATATTCCAAATGCATCAGAGATACCTAGGAAGGTCAAGATCAACTCATGTGCATGATAACCTTTACGATTCCAACTATTTAAGGGCTATATTATCATTATTATTGTTTTTGTTTTTGTCTTTATTTTAAACCAAGAAAATAAAGGCTTACAAGTTTTATGTAACCAGACAAGGGAGTGTTGGAGCAGAATTTTGAATCCACACTGTTCTAGTACCATATCCCAAACTTGTTCTTTCTATCACAATCTTGCACAATTTGATGTTAGAAATACCAGCAGTAAATATAGGTAAATGATGCTGAAAAGAAGAGCATTTTTTTTTTAGGAGATGAAAAGAAAGGAACAGGGAAACAGAACCAAGATAAGAAGAGAGTAGGACTACTTATTGGTGGAAGTAAATGGAAAGAGATTACCAGAATGGAGAGTTCAGGGGAAGAGATGAGACCAAAACAGTAGAAGGGATCTCCCTGCCTCAGGCATGGGAGAAAGGAGGGAATAATACCTACGCAAGGAAATGCAATAGCAAGGAGACTGAATGTAGAGAGATATTTGCCTGATCATTTTGCTGTTGTTTTCTTGTTTGTTTTCTTGGTAAACATTTATAAATTATTTTACACTCTTATATTTTTAAAGGAGTATTGTCATATTCCTTTCCTTCACCAACAATGTCAATATAATGTCTGTTGTTTAGGAGGGAGGGGAAATGAAGAAAATTATATCACTAAATTTAAATAAGGGTGCAAATGATTAAAGAAATTGAAACAGTAATCAAAAACTCCTAACAAATAAAAGCCCAGGACAAGATGGCTCCGCTGGAGAATTCAACTAAACATTTAAGTAAGAACTGATGTTAATCCTCCTCAAATTCTTCCAAAGAATCAAAGAGGAGGGAACATTTCAAAATTCACTCTATGAGGCCAGTATTACTCTGACACCAAAACCAGACAAAGACACAATAAGAAAACAATAGACCAATATTCTTGATGAATACTGATACAAAAATCCATAACAAAATACTAATAAACCTAATTCAAAGGCGCATTAAAATGATTATACACCATGACCAAATGGGATTTATACATGGAATGCAAGGATGGTTCAACATACAAAAATTGATCAATGCAATAAACTATGTAAGCCAGATAAAACATAAAAACCACATGATCATATCAAATAATACAAAAAATACATTTGACAAAATTTAATATCTTTTAATGATAAAAATGCTCAGCAAACTAGTAATACAAGGATACTATCTCAACATAATAAAATCCATATACAGAAAGCCCACAGATAACATCGTACTCAACGGTAAAAAACTGAAAACTCTTCTCTAAGATCAGGAACAAGGCTAGGATGCCCACTCTCACCACTATTATTCAGCACAGTATTGGAAGTCCTAGTGAGAGAAATTAGATAAGAAAAAAATAAATAAATCGTTTCCAAATTGGAAAAGAAGTGAGATTATTGCTGATTACATATGACATCTCATCTATAGAAAACTCAATGGATTCCACAGACAGGAGCAAATGGCTACAACCAATAAACAATTTCAGCAAAGTTGCAGGATACAAAATCAACACATAAAATTCACTTGTGTTCCTGTACACCAACAATGACCAATCCCAAAAGGCAATTAAGAAAACAATTTACTATAGGGAATCAAAAAGGATAAAATACTTAGGAATACACTTAAACAAGGAGGTGAAAGATTTGTAGACTGAAAACTACAAAATGGTACTCAAACAAATGGAAAATAAATAGAAGCTATCCCACACCCATGAGGTGGAAGACTTATTATTATTAAAATGTCCATGCTACCCAAAGCAATCTGCAAATTCAAAGCAATATACCTATCAAAGCCCTAATGACATTTTTAATATATTAAATTATAAAATTATAAATGTAATATAAATAACATAAAGAAATACAAAAAACATCTAAAATTCACATGAAATCTCAAAGTACCCAAATAGACAATGCCAAGACTACACAATGAGAAAAGACTAAACATCCCACAAATGGTGCTGGGAAAATTGGATGTCCACTGCACAAAAGGAAATAGGGCCCTTATCTTATACCACATACAAAAATTAACTCAAAATAGATAAACACTAAAGCTATAAAACTCCTAGAAGAAAACAGGGGGAAAACTTCAGGAGATTGGATTTTAAAATGTATTATTAGACACGAAATCCAAATAACAGGCACCAAAAGCAAAAATAGATGGGATTACATCCAACTAAAAACTTTTTTTTTTTTTTTTTTTTTTTAGATTTTGTTTATTTGACAGAGAGAAACACAGCGAGAGAGGAAACACAAGCAGAGGGAATGAGAGAGGGAGAAGCAGGCTTCCTGCAGAGCAGAGAGCCCGATGTGGGGCTCGATCCTAGGACCCTGGGATCATGACCTGACCCGAAGGCAGACGCTTAATGACTGAGCCACCCAGGTGCCCCCCAACTAAAAGCTTCTGTGCATCAGAGGAAACAATAGAGTGCAAAGGCCACCAACCTAGAGAATCAGAAAATATTTGCAACTCAAATATATAATAAGAAGTTAATATTCAGAATATTTAAGGAATTTAAACAAGTCAACTTGATTTTTAAAAATAAGCAAAGGACTTGATTAAACAATTCCCCCCAAAATGATATATGAATGGCCAAAAAGCATATGAAAAGACTGTTCCACATCAATAATCATAAGATAAATGCAAATCAAAACTATGATAGGATGTTAGTCCATACCCATTAGGATGGCCACTACCTGAAGAACGAAAATAACAACTGTTAGAGAGAATGTGGATAAATTAGAGCCCTTGTACACTGTTCATGGGAATGTAAAATGGAGCAGCTATCATGGAAAAGAGTAAAGGGGTTCCTTAAAAAACTTAAAATGGAACTCCCCTATAATCCAGTGAGCCCACTCCTGGGTATAGATCCAAAGAATTCAAAGCAGAACTTGAAGAAATGTCTGCATATCTATGTTTGTCACAGCATTATTCCCAATAATTAGGAGTTGAAAACATCCCAAACATCCATTGAAATATGAATGGATAAAGAAAACGTGCTATAATCATATAATGGAATATTATGCAGCTTTATAAAAGATGGAAATCCTGTCATATGCTACAACATGGACATTTTACTAAGTGAAATGAGCTAGTCACAAAAGGAGAAATCCTGTGTTATTCCACTCAGATGAAATATCTAAAGTAGTCAAAAACACAGAAACAAGAATCAGAAAGGTGATTAGTTCCCAGGGGGTAAAGGGAAGACGTATGGGAATTAATGTTCAGTAGGTATAGATTCTCAGGGAAGCAAGATGAAAATGGCTGGAGATTTGTGGGAAACAATGTGACTATACTTACCACTGAGCCCTAGACTTAAAACTGGTTAAGACGGTAAATTTTACAGCATGTGTTTTTTTTACCGCAATAAAAAAGGTTTTGGAAAAAATAAAAAGCAGAATAGTGTGGCTCCGGATGCACAGAAAATGCACGAAAACACAGAGGAATGGCATCCGGGCTGAAAGAACATGTTACAGGACATCAGTGGTCTCTGACATGCAAATAAGAGAGTTAACTGTTCACTTGGTCCTTTTAATGGCAAAGTAGGCAATGGCTACCTTGATGAAAATAGAGACCAGTCATGGAAAAGAGCGTATTGTGGAGTTTTAATTTTAGAAAAATGTAGAATTCTGTCAAGGTTATCTACTTTAAAAGTTAAATGTAGCAAAAAAAGGCTCATCAGTCAAGTATAACAAACAGAGTGTATGTCTCACATCTGTATCTCCAGCTCACTGGAGAAGCTGAAAATTGAAACTATAGAGGTAAGGAAGCTTATTGCATTTTTTAGGTATAATTTCTGGTTGATAGGCTGAAAAGATTATCAACTGGAAATTATATCATGGCAACTAAGTGAATGCTCCCCTCCAAATAACGTAGCTTTATTAGACACACCTCCCTTCTCCTTTCCACCACCGTCAGAAAGCTGGAAATGGCACAATTTCTAAGCCAAGAGAAATTGATTAGGGGGAAGAGGAGGTAGGTGTGATTTCAGTAGAATCGGGTGGGAAAAAAAGGCAGAAACTATGATACATAATTATATGATGGTACCATACTACTGTGTGGAAACAATCCCTCTGGTCAGAGCAGGGCTGCTGTAGTCCCCATGTTGAATTCCCTCGGTAAACCAGATAGCCAAGTGTAAATAAAGGTAAAGCTGATGCCAGACACAGTCCCCTTGGGCTTGGTTGCTCGTGACCACCAGAGGTGGCGGCAGGTACCCAAGAACCAAGAATCCAGACAGTGAAGGAGCAATAACAGAATTCTGCAGAGAACATGAGGGCTTTTTATTCCTTTGCTAATATATATAAAAGCATCCCTGAGATTTTACCTTAGTAAAAACTAAGGAGAAAAGAAAACTGAAAAAGCACAAAGCAACCCCAGGCTCCAAATTCTCCAACCTATCTTTATACCTTGGGAGTTTCTAAGGAAAATAGCCATCTCTGTGCAAAATGATAACCAGTCAAAAAAAGAGAAGAGACATGTGAGTTCTCACAATCTAGGACCAGGGTGCAATTTGGTCCAATTGCTCTGTTGACTGTAATTAAAACCACAGTGCTCTGTAGTGCAAATAATGGTTTGTAAAAACAGAGGCTTTATGAATTCTACCATCTAATGATTTCCCATTAACATGCTAATTAATTCTATAATTAAGAAAATGTTAAGAATCTTAAAAACTTAGAAAATCAAGGAAATGGTGAATTGAAATTGCCATCTAGTTTTTAAGACAGTACTGTTAGTAGCCGGTAACATCTTGAACAAATTCCAAACATTCTTCCTTCTTCATGATTAAATTTTGCTTTCCACCTTCCTTAGTTTAATGCATCTTACCTGCACCAGGGCCTGACCTGATAAGAAAAAACAAAACCCAGGATATGCAAAATAAAAAAATGATCTCGCACATAAGCAGAGTTAGACACCTGTCTATGTGGTGTTCTTTGTGGTTCTCCAAGCTGAAAAGTCCCCTGAACTTCCAATTTAGAGGAGCCTGCCTGCCACAGTGGGGGATTCAGTTTTTTGGGTTAAGACATTTTGCACATTAAAATCAACCTATGGGGGAGGTGAGCATTTCTATGAGAAGCAACTGATATTATAAACAGACATTAACATAATCTGATCTGGGTCATCTGAATGAAGGAAGCTATGTCTTCTAAAAAGCAGAGGGCTTTTTTCTTTTCTTTTCTTTCTTTTTTTTTTTTTTTTTTTTTAATGAAACAAGAGGAAACCAGAGAGGGAGACAGACCATAAGAGACTCTTAATCTCAGGAAACAAACTGAGGGTTGCTGGAGGAGAGCGGGGTGGGAGGGATGGGGTGGCTGGGTGATGGACATTGGGGAGGGGATGTGCTATGGTGAGCGCTGAGAATTGTGTAAGACTGATGATTCACAGACCTGTACCCCTGAAGCAAATAATACATTATATGTTAATACAAAAAGATAAAATAAAAATAAAAAATAAAAAGCAGAGGGCTGCAAATTTAAAAGTATGCGAGAGGAAGGGAGGGGCAGCCCCACAGAGGAAATTGCCTCCTTCCGTTCTGCTGGAGGCAAGTCCTAATTACCAGGAAATAATCAAAGAATATATTTTGGCAGAAGAAAAAATGTACTCCCGAGGTATTACTGTTTTAAGCAACCTTTGTGGTTGTTTTATGTGAGTGCCTTCTTTAGTCAAGAGCTTCCAGAGAGTAAAAAGGACTTAAAGCTATTGAATTGCCAATTATTTACTACTGTTGTCCTAAACTGCATGCATTTTTAAGGAATTCATCATTTGGGAAATTGTTTCGCTTTGGGGCTTAGGAAGAACTACTTTAAAGAACCAGAATTAAAGGGGCTCTTTAAAGGACTTCTAAATTGAGTGCCTAACAAAGAAGACTTGAAGTTTAAATGCCTCCATGAAGAGAATGCCAAGGCACCAGCAGCAGGAACGATCACAGGAGTCACGCCCTCGGAGTCACGCCCTCGGGCTTTGCAGTGTTAGAGGGTGTTGCCTCCTTTGTTCTCCCAGTTCTGGAGACCAGCACAGCCTGTGACAAGAAAGGAAAGATACCAAAGGGAAGAAACTAACATCCTTTTAAACTCCACTGGTTGGATCTAGTTAATTTTCTTAAACAGGGAAGCCAAATTAAAGTTGCACTTCCGGAAAGTCACTCAAGAGGCCAGGTTCCCCAGTCTGGTCCTGACAGGCAGCTCCAGTTCAGTTCCTCTCCTCCAGAGAGGAACAAAGCTCTGGGCACCTTGTGTTGTTCTAAGGAGCATATAAGGAATATATAAACGCTTCGGAAGCAGGTCTGTAACTATGGGCAGTTTTAACTTCAGGGATGCCGTCCCTTGCCATGGTCTATCCCAGAGAAGTCTTCAATGCATGCATTCAGAACAGAGAAAAAGAAAAGGGGGGAAAAAAAAAAGGACCTGCTCAAGGAGCCGGTCTTATCCAGACAGGATAAGAATAGATAGAATGTAGCAACTATATTTGGCAAGGTGATTCAACGAGAGGAAAGGGGAGAGAGATTTAGTTCCCCTTTACCTTTCTATTTCCAACTCACTGAAACCAGAGCGCGGAAATGAACATGATAGAGACTTAGGCTGTGATTCTTTACTGAAATAGGAGGATGCGGATGGGAGATGATGTAACAAAAAGGGTCCTTCAGAAGTCAGGTCACTTAGGTTCTGGTTCTAACCACGTGACCTTCAACAAGTCAATTTTGTTTGTAGACCCAGGAGTTCTTCACAGCCAAACTAAACAGAATGTACAACAATAATCTCTGTAGTCTACTTCACCATCCAAAAAATCCATGACTAAATGTATTTCTAATCAAATTAAATTCACAAATAAAAAAACGAACTTTTCGGAATCAGTGAAAACGAATGGTGTGTACAGATTCAAATTTGTTCAGATTACAACTAGCAACACTGTTTTGGAACTGCAATTAGTGTTCTAGAAATTTCTTCCATCTAACCCTAAGCCAACAGTTAGAGAATGCTAAGCTTTTGGATATTGTACTTGAGACTTTATGCCAAAGTAAAGAAATCGCTCAAGGCACATTTGAATTTTTATGACTCTAATGATGTCAGTTCACAAGATGGACTATTTCCTTTGGAAAATAAAGAGTCCTCCAGGGTGACAGAACAGACGGTGGGCCAACTTTTACTTATGGCTCAGATTACATAGACACTGCACCTTAAATAATTTATATGATGTGATCATACTCAGGCCTCATCTGTGGCAACAGACTGAACTGAAACCAAATATGTCCCAATCTGTATACTAATCACTGTTCAATAGCAGAGACGCAGTGGCGAGTCCATTAGGCTAGCCAGAATCTGGAGGCTCGGGCTACTTAAGCACGGAGCAGATGTTCAATTCTGGTTAAAATGCCTGGTTCCACCCCACCCCCAGCTGAGAGCTCGGTAAATGTAACCTGACTCACTGACTCGATTAGATAAGAGCTGGCTTTGGGAGTCCATAGACAAAACCATGCACAATCAGCCTCGTCCATCCCTACTGAAGGAACCCAAGAAAGCATGTGACGTCAATAAGCTAAATAATACCTACAAACACTGCGGCGGTGCAAATATATTTCCTTTCACTCCTTGCAACGGTAAAAGCACTTTTCCAAACTGAAGATTTCATACAAATTCAAAGTCGTTGGCCCAAGTTTTGAGATTGGATAAATTCATCATCTCTAAAAATCATACCGTAGTCAAAAGGTCATGAAACTTAATGATTATTTATCCTAACTGCCTCCTGTATAAGACTGATAAAACCGGCATTGATTTGAATGCTACTTTTGTAGGTATTTCTAAAAACTTCCTTTTGGAGACTCGTAATGTAGCAGAACCTGGGCTGGATCCTGGCGGAAAAACCAAGCGGCACTCAGAGACTAAGAAGGGAGAGAGATTTATTCACCGGTGGACTCAGAGGAGATCCTTCTCCAAAGATCTGAGCCCCGAGCACAAGCAGGGAGGGTAATTTATATCCTCCTCCTCGCGCATACTTGGCATTCTGGTGCGCGAGAGGAACAGGGTA
>CM052883.1:89701338-89821791 GCA_028534135.1 Potos flavus | reverse complement strand
CTGAGTGTGAGTTGAGGTCAGTTGTGCATCCTTCCCACACCTCTGTATTCTCTTCGGCAATTTATTTCTTCCCACTTGGTAAACTCTTCTCTAGCATTTATTATGGACCCTAGACAGAAGAAGTCTATCAGACAAACCCATCTAAGTTCAAACCCAGGTTTGGTCAAAAACAGGCCACATATTCTTGGCCCTTAAGAAACTGTATTGTGGGGCGCCTGGGTGGCTCAGTGGGTTAAAGCCTCTGCCTTCAGCTCAGGTCATGATCTCAGGGTCCCAGGATAGAGCCCCGCATTGGGCTCTCTGCTCAGCGGGGAGCCTGCTACCCCCCCTCTCTCTCTGCCGGCCTCTCTGCCTATTTGTGATCTCTCTCTCTCTCTGTCAAATAAATAAATAAAATCTTTAAAAAATAAAAAATAAAAAAATAAAAAAGAAACTGTATGGTGACTACCATAACCTAATAAAATAAAAAAATAAAATAATAAAATAAAATAAGGACTATTTAAAAAAAAAAAAAAAAGAAAGCTTTGAGACTGCATTCTTCCTGGTAATTGTTTTGGATAGCATCCCATAGCTCTTGCCTTGAAAACAATAAAAAAGAATTTTATGAATGGAAATGTCGGGGGATAATATTTATTGGAAGTCTAATATTTGAAACAGCTAAGGTGTATGGGGAATGCCACTAAAAGTAAACAATAAAATGACAATTTAAAAAATACTTATTTTAGAAGATAAACTTTAAAGTGGAGAAAAAGAATATCCCAATATCCAATCACCTCTTGAGAGAAATGATATTCATTATACCTTCATGTCTGTCTGTCCAAATTAAACTGTGTTCTACCTTCCAGAGGTGGGAGGAACAGGGCATAATCTCTCACCATAGCATCCATTTAATAGCAATAAAAGAGAAGCACTGAATACTTAACATGACTTTGATCAAGCAATATTTACTTTGCTTTTTTACAGTTGATTCTTTTTTATTATTTAATTTGGTTTTTAAGACATCTCATGATTCAGGTGGCAAGAATGAACACTTTTTGTGAAGCGAACCTGATTTTCACAGTAAGTGCTGATTATGCTGGTTAAGAAGACAACTGAGATCAATTAGAGCTGTCCCTTTTTGGAGGAATGGACAGATCTTGGGGGGCCTAGGATCTGGGAAGACCCCTTTGGCTGTCACCGACAGCCCACACCCATCGGCAAGTCATTTACTGATCTAGTTCACAGGATGTCCTCAGGTCTCTGGCTCTGCATCTTTATTCTGAGTATAGAAAATGTACTTCGGGTATGTACTATAGAATACAAACTATATTTTACAAACATGTTCTATTTCCCATTTACTGAGGAGAAAGCAAAAGCACGAAGTTGAGGTCACACACAGTTTGGCTTAGCACTCAGACAATCTGATTGTGGGGTCCATGTTCTGGACAGTGCACTCCCCTCAGCCTGCTTAATATGTAGTGTCGACATCTTTATCATTTACACGTGTTTTACAAATACAGCTAAATAATTAAGCCTCAAAATGGTTTTCTAAAAAAGATTTAAAATGCAGCCACTCCTTTTCAACAGTGCATATACTTAGCAGCAAAAATCTTTGAACAGCTGCATTCAATTAAAAAATTATTAACCCTGAGGAAAAATACACACACACACACAAATATATCCATATGCTATTCTTATCATTTCTTATGTTCCATTTGTAGCAACGTATATTCATGAATGAAATCCACCATTGGGTGATAAAACTACTTATTTCCACATTAGCTTATTATTTTCCTCTTTTGGGGGGGAAAATGATCAATGTAAGGGAATAAAAATATCACAGACTCCCTACATGAACCATAGTTTGGTTACTATAGTAACTCCAAGGAAGCAAAGGAACAAAAGAATAAGATGGTTAATTCATATTCATACTTGCTATGAAAATAAGCTTTAAAAGTACATAGCATTAAAGAGAGTAGTAAATATGAATGGCGTTAAATGTAACTTTTTAAAGATGTTATTTTATTTATTTGAGACAGAGCACAAGGGCAGGGGTGGGGAGGGGTGCAGAGGGAGAAGCAGACTCCCGGCTGAGCAGGGAGTCCTATGCGTGGGGCTCTATCCCAGCACCCTGGGATCATGACCTGAGCCGAGGGGTCCCAAATGTATACCTTTGAGTTATTTTTCTCTGAGTTTCAGCTATTACCTAATGTCTCCACCACAGATGTCATCTGTGGCTATAAAGTCTGGAGAACTTTGTGGACATATCAAAACAAGTGTATGAATTGAGTAAATCTATAATCCACCTACAAGAAGGTAGGCCTTTTTTTTCCTTATTTGTTTCTAATCAAGATAGACTATGCTTTATGGTACTTAAGGTGATGAGCATCAAGATGTTTATAAAATAAGCTTTTAAGGTTGCTCTTATGAATTCATAATACTGTCTTGCAGCTTATAATTCATGTTTCAATCTCGCTGTGCCAGATCTCACTTGTTTTCACTTTTTACTTTTTTCTTTCTTTCCATGGAAGCCTCTATTTTCCTAGTTAAGAATAATTCAAATGTATGTAAAGTATCAAAATTCTACCATGGAAGAAAAAGTTGAAGGGAGGTATTTCCAGATGACCATAAAGGAATTTTCCGTTGATAATCTGACCTCCAGAGAGAAATTGTTCCCAGATTAATCACCAATCTATTAGCTCAGTCTAACCCAAAACATACAGAGCCAATAAACATCCAATTTAAATTTTAAAAATTTTAACCCGGGCACAGTTTGGTCGGCCAGTTAACTTTATCAGAGACGGATTTTGTAAAGCACACTCAAAGATAATAACTGAGTCAATCATCATAAAAAATTAACATTTCGACATCCTTTCCATTCCAGAATAAATAGCCTTTAGTAAAACTGGCAGAAAAGTAACTCAGGGAACATGACACATGTATATATTTTCACTCCTCCTAATACCCCACCAAAATGACAGTAAAGGCATTAAAAGATGTAACTCAATAAAGGGTCAAAAACATATAGAGTAAGAGGTGCAGAACAGATAGCAATAAATTCTGGAGTCCCGAGAGCGATGGAGGAGCAGGGGGCAACCTGACAATGGAACGAGAGTTGAAGATTAGGTGCTTACAGAAGAGTATGGGAACTGGGAACAACAAGAGAAAAAGCCAATCTATACTTGCAGAACGTTGGAAGACTTGGGACCTAGGGGCACAAGAAAGGAATAAGGCTTGTAGCTTGATACGGAGAATAATTAAAAGTCTATAAATAGAATTAATTAGCCCGACAGATGTCTCTCTCTGTTCCTTCCTCAATCTCTGCAGGAAAACAGATAGCAAAATTCATCTCCTCGAGAGAACTCTTTTGAGGACAGCATACAGCGTGGGAAACAATGATGAGGTACACTATTCAAGAGAAGAATTAAGTGAAATGTTGAGGACTCAATGTTGAATCACGTCTGCCAAGACTTCTGCCCTGGGTATTTCAGTAGTGCAGTGCAGGTGGTCAAGGAAATGTTCATTTCAGGAGACGAAGGGACGATGGTTAATTTGAAGTATAATCACAATTTTATGTATAATCACAACTTGATTGGACCACAGCATGCCCAGATATTTAGTTAAACATTATTTATTGGTATATATCTGTGATTGGCATATATCTGTGAGGGTGTTTCTGATGAGATTAGCATTTGAATCAATAAACCGAATAAAGCAGACTTCCCTCCCCACTTTGGACAGGCACCCTCCAATCCATTGAGGGCCTGAACAGGACAAAAAAACAGAGGAAGGAAAAATTCACTCTCTGCCTGACTTCTTGAGCTGAGACATTGTTCTGCATTTGAACTGGGATTTGCACCATTGGCTCCCCTGGTTCTCACGGCTTTAGGCTCAACCTGAAACTACAGCATGGATTTCTGGGGCCTCCAGATGGCAGATCATGACATTTCTTACCTCCATAATCACGTGAACCAATGCCTTATAATAGATAGACAATATATAATCTCTCTCCCTCCCCCCTCCCCCCTCCCTCTTTCTCTCTCTCAATACACACACACATATACAAATATATAACGTCTATATGCTATATGCTCTGCTTCTCTGGAGACCCCTGAGTAATCCAGACACTAAATAGCCCCTGTAATGAAGACTGCTAATCATGACAAAATCTATTTTCCCTTCTTACACCGCTGCCAAACCACAGGCTACATTTTCCATCTTCCCTTGTGGCTACCAGTGACCACAGACTACATTCTCACCAACGGAATATGAACAGAAGTGAACAGAAGTGATGGATCGTGGCAAATTTAAAACATACCTGCAGATTTTTGCTTCTCCTCTCATCAAAAGATGGAACCTAAGTTTCTTCCTTAGAGACTCTCGCATAACCAATGGAATGCGGCAGAACTGACGGTGCACGGCTCCTAGTCTAGGCTTGAAAAAGCCACACCACTCCCGCCTATTTCTCTATGGTAGTTTGCTCTGAGTCCTCAACTACCATGTGAGAATTCTGGCTACCCTGAAGCCTCAAGATGGAGAGACCATGCATACAGACCACAGAGAGAGAGAAAGCAATACCTAGAGCCCGGCTAGTCCAACCCCAGCTGTCTGAGACTTTCCAAGCTGGGTGTCACGCATGTGAATGAGGAAGCCTTCCATGTGACTCAGCCCCTGCCACCATCCGACTGCAACAGCATCAGAGACCCCAAGTGAAAACACTGGGGCATCCCCCCCCACCAGATGTGTGAGCCAACTTGATGACTGTTTTGTGTGAAACTGTTATTTTCGACTGGACCGTTGCACAGAAATAGAGAAATGAAACATGTACGTAACTTCTGTGTTACTTGTTGAAGTTAACTTCTTTTTTTATGATTATACTTTTTATTTCTAAGAACGATGTTTAAAATATGACATAATATCAAATTAATAATAGAAGTTAACTTTTGATTAACTAGAACATGGAAATGACTGCAATGTAGCCTGGATGGGCAGAGGAGAATAATATCCTTCCACAAGACTGGGAAAAAAAAAAAAAAAAAAAAAAAAACACATGTGGCTGAAAGACTACATGTTGCAGAATCACTGATGGACCTGGACCACTAACATTATGAGACCTTCCCAGGAGAGCGACAGGAGGTGCTACTGTTTTTAAGCCACTGTACTTGGGAGTATCTTTGTTACACCAGCTTAGCCTTCACCTGAAATAATACCCATATTAAGACCCAGAGTAAAGCCCTTTAAGACTGAGGGATATAGACTTTTGAGAAGTCCATTCTCCAATAAAAAAGTCAGCTCATCACTCCAAGAAGCCTGATGATGAAGCCCAGGCGGAGTCAGATATGCAGAATTCTCTATCAGCTTTTAGTGCTTCACTCCTGGGAAACACTAAGGAGAGAGACAATTATCAACTGACATTAAAAGAAAGCTCCCCACAGGAGAGACCATGATCAGACAAACACATGAATAAAAGAGAAGAAGAAATTTAGAGGAAGCATAAATGATACGGAGAATGAAAGGGCAAAATATTAAATTATTAACATCTTCTAAATGAAAAGACACTACATCTATGAAACAAAGTGCACTAAAAATATAATGAGAGAAGAGGTCTTAGAAATTAAAAAATGTGATATTGAAATAAAAAGTATTCAAAGGAGAAGCTGAAAGATTAAGTAGAATCAGTATTTTAGAAATTAAAATTAAAAAAAGAAAACAAAAGAAAAAATGGGGGAAATATTTCAAAATTGAAGATCAGCTAGAGAGTTGAAATATCTGCCTGAGAAGTTTCAGGAGGGAGGAAATCACATACAAAATAAATTTCAGAACTCTAGAGCCCAAGCATGTTAATTAAAATATCCTCCTAATGTTCAGCACAATAAGGAGAAAACACTTACCCCAAAGTATATAATCATGAAATTTCAGAACTTCCTGCATAAAAAGAAGGCTCCAGAAAGAGGAAAAGAAGCAAGTAATGTACAAAGAGATGAGATCAGAATAACATCAAACTTCTTAGTAACAACACCAGAGGCTAAAATACAGGGAGGCAAAACTTCAAAATTCTGAAGTGTACTATGTACACTTCATACATCCCCGTATCAGAGACCATGATCAAACAAACACATGAATAAAAGAGAAGAAGAAATTTAGAGGAAGCATAAATGGCACAGTACACTGTTTAACTTCGAACCCCATACCCAAGCTATCAGTTAAACGTATGACAACTACAGAAACCCTTTCAGACATGAAAAATTACTCCCAATGTACCCTACGTTAGCAGTTTTACCAGATAAGTTTGGCAGTTCTAGAAAACAAAGCAATAAAAGGCAAAGAAGAGAAACAAAACAGGGACCATGAGGTTCCAGATGAGAAAATGAAGGAATATTCCAAAGGAAACAACAGTGGAAAGATCTCCCAAAGCAAAAATATGCAACCATGCTCTAAGTGCTTCAAAAAATTAACAATAGGTGTGTGACCCATCAAATGCCTCATGGGGGAAAGACAGCAATAAGCTCAAAGAAGGGGAAACCAAGGAAAAGAATGAGGCAACTTTTTACTTATGTGCCAAAAAAAAAAAAAAAAAACTGAAAAGAAGGGACGCAGAAGCATAGTATGCTGGTTGGCTCAGCAGAGAACAATATCTGTGTAAAAATAATCACAGAAACACTGCTCACTGATTTAAAGATTTTGATCTCACCAGTTTGAAGCGGGTAGTAAGGAGGGAAAGTGGCAGGGAGATGAGGGATACATCCTCAACTAACATAAAAGAAAATCGATAGGAAATATCTAATACGTATAAATTAAGAACTCTCTAAGCAGATGGCTTAGAAATATGGTGGGGAACATCAGAATAAAAAGCACAAAGAGTTGGAAGTGTCTGTCTCCGTGAAAATGAAGCAGGAGACGACATGGGACTGTAATGTGTCATCATAAGAATTAGATTAACAGTACATTTTTAACTATGCATCTCTTCCTCTTTATAAAAACATATCTTCAGGATCTTTTTCCAGAAATGATCAGAAAGGGTCCTGGAACCAAGCAGCTAGGAAATATGGATCATTTATTTTTATATTTACTGATTCAGAAGTCTGACTTTGGCTTTATTAATTTTATATTCTCTCCTTAATATTTCTTTCAAGTTCTAGAATAACAGGAATCTATCTTCTATTTCTTCAGTCTCATCACTTTCCAACCCTCTTACACACACATATATACATGCACAAACCCACAGCAGAGAGTTCCCCTCATTCTTCAAGTACTTAATGTGCTGGGAATATTTCATGCAACAGCTATCTATGTTCTAGGTGCCTGGAACATATCCATGAGTAAAATCGGCAAAATCCCTGTCCTCAGGGAGTGTGCATTACAGTATTACTTAGGGAAAAAAAGTAGAATAATTTATTTTATATGATTTAAATAATATAGACTTTTTCTGACTTATTGGGAGCATTATAAAATTAGTATCTGTGGTCTCTAAGGAAAAATAATTGGAATTTTTAGCAGTGATTCCCATGCCATATATATCCATATATGCTTTTTGATATCACAGAAATCACACCACTGAGACTATATTATGCACATGTCTCTAAGACAAATTAATATCCATAGAAGTAATTAAAATGATTTCAATTTAACCAAATTCTCAAAAGAAATATTTCACGGATATAGTAAAAAATTTAGCTCTCTCCTAAGAACATTTTATTTTCCTAGGATTCCTAAAGTTTAGATATATATATAATTTTTTCATAAAGTGCTTTGAACACTGAAAACATTATTATTTAAGCGAGATTTAAATATTATCCTGTGTAAGATCCATTTTCCTTAGACAATGTCATTTTCATAATCTCCCCCTTTTTTCCCCAAAACGATTAATTCCAACTTACCTACTTAGTTCTTACAACATGAGTCATTAATCTCACCCTTTTATTCACTGGGAAGGAGCTACTGAAAGTAAAGCTTTCTTAGAGTCTGTTATATAGAAAGTTATAGACCTAAAAAGTTAGTGAAATTACTTATGACCATTTATTAATAAAATATGTTTAACTGTCACACCGATCGCCCCTTTTCTGTGTGTTTAAGGAACAAAAGTATGCAAAAATTGGAAAACATAAAAGGATATTGTGAGCATTGAATTATTATTTAATTTTGATAAAAATAATAGCTAACATTTATTGAGTAGGTATCCTACACACGGGTATGTGAGTACCTGTTTTACTTAACATTCATAACAGTCCTGTGAAGTATTTATTATCCTCATTTTTGGATGGATAAATAGGGCTGAGAGAAGTTAAAGAACTCTCCTCTTTAGATTCTTAGGATTCGAATATGGGTCTGTCTACGTATGGAGCTCTAGCTCTTTCTCGTATACTCAAAGGATCTCTTAGGATGACTTAAGGCTCTTAAAAGAACTTCTCACAAAGAGACAAATGTGGATTTTTTTTTCCCTTCCATACCTTATTATTCATAGCAAAACTTGTTTTCCAGTCTTTTTATAAACTCACTTGCAAAATGTAATTTGGAGTGATGAAAATGTTCTGGAACTAGAGAGTGGTGATGTCTCCACTAACTGTGAACATACTAAATGTCACTGAATTGTATACTTCAAAATGGTTACAATGGTAACGTTTGTGTTATGCGAATTTTACTACTCTAATTTTTAATGTCCTTTGGCCCCATGGAAGCGCATTAGAAGTGTGTCCTCTACATACATGGATCACACGTTTCCAGGTCACCTCTTCAGTTCTAAGGCTACACATTTAAACCCTACCTCTTTGCTAGTGACTTCCAAATTTACATCTCCTTACAGCAGAGACCTTTCTCCTGACTTCAGACCCACACGTCCAACTTCCTGGTCAGCATCTCCCACGAATTTCTAACAGGCTCAGTAACGTCACATGCCCAGTCCCAAGTTGCTACTGGTCGCTCCATGCCAGCTCCTTCACACTCAGCCTGAATTAAGCGGCAGCAGCTCCACTCGTCCAGCTGCTCAGGTCAAAGTCTCAGTGTCAGCCCTGAACCTCTTTGCTTCCCTACCCCGCACATCAGTAAGTCATGATACTTTACCTTCCATCAAGGTTTCTCCATCTGGGCACTACTGACACTTGAGGGCCCAGTAATTGCTGTGGGGGCTGTCCTGTGGCTTCTATCCTGGGCAAAATCACCTCTGGTTGAAAACCAGGACCTTAAATATATCCAGAATTCAATCTCTCCTCACCACCTTCACTGCCATGACCTTGGCTCAAGCTATTATCATCATTCCTCGTTATTTTTACAGAAGCCTCCTAACAGGCCTCTCTGCTTCCACCATTCTTAACTGACCACCCGCAATGGTTCTACTAAAATCTTATTAAAAATCAAGATCATGTCACCACGCTCTCAAAATTCCCCAGCATCTTTCTGTCTCACCCAGAGCAAAAGCCAAATTGCAATGTCGAGGCATAATATTCCATTGTATATATGGACCATATCTTCTTTATCCATTCATCTGTTGAAGGGCATCTTGGCTCTTCCCACAGTTTGGCAATTCAGAAAAGATGAATACCCAACATTTGTATCAACATGGACGGGACGGGAAGAGATTATGCTGAGTGAAATAAATCAAGCCGAGAGTCAATTATGGCTTCGTTTACGTGTGGAGCATAAGGAAAAACATGGAGGACATTGGGAGAAGAAAAGGAAGCGTGAATTGGGGGAAATCGGAGGGGGAAATGAACCATGAGAGACTGTGGACTCTGAGCAACAAACTGAGGGTTTTGGAGGGGAAGGGGTTGCGGGGTCGGGTGAGCCTGGTGGTGGGTATGGAGGAGGGCAAGTATTGCATGGAGCACTGGGTGTGGAACAATGAATCTTGGAATCTTGGAACGCTGAAAAAATAAAATTAATCGGAAAAAAAAATTGTAATGTCGACCTCTGAGGACACACCTGATAGGCCCCGTTCCATCTCTGACCTGATCTGTCACTCTCCCCCATGCTCACTCTGTTCCAGCATGCTGGCCTCTTCTCTGGTCTCCAAACATGTCTCACACACACTCCTGCCTCTGGGCCTTTTGCCTTTGCTGTTCCCTTCATCTGGAAAATTCTTCGACCCGTCTCCCCATGGCTGGCTCCCTCCTTCCTTCAGGTCTTTATTCAAACGTGCCTCCTCAGTGAGGCATCCCACAGCCCGCCTGCTGGTGATTTCAGCCTCTCACCTCTCACTGCATATCCCTCTTCCTTGCCTTCTCTTTCCTTACAAACATTCACCACCATCTAGCATACTGTTTATTCACCTTCTTGATCGTGTTCATTACCCTATGCCTTTGTCCGTTTTATTCTCAGTTTATCTCACGTGCTTGAAAAAGTGCCTGACACACAATAAGGACTCGACAGGTATTATTGGAATGAATGAATCCCCTAGAACCAATACCGAGAAATGTTTTGAGACCACTAGTTACTTTGGTGTCAGAAACCATGATCTGTTCATCTCTACAAGGCATGCAGACGTGAATAGTTATATATTTACTTAAAGCAACAAGCAACGTCACTCCTTATTTTGTACTCTTGGGGACACAATCCTTCTTCTTTGGCATGGATGGCAGATTCTTGACACTAAACATAGACCAAAGGATCCCATCGCAATGATGACAGGCATTCAACAGCCTTGCCAGATCAATGACCCCACAGCCTACAGCTCACTGGACTTTCTCTCAGTACAGAAATCCTTACCAACTTAATGTGCCAATCACTTATTATTTATCAATCCATTGTTTGTCCAAAGCCAAGAGTCACTTAGAAATGCCTCCATTGGGGCGCCTGGGTGGCTCAGTGGGTTAAAGCCTATGCCTTCAGCTCGGGTCATGATCTCAGGGTCCTGGGATCGAGCCCCGCATCGGGCTCTCTGCTCAGCAGGGAGCCTGCTCCCCCTTCTCTCTGCCTGCCTCTCTGCCTACTTGTGGTCTCTCTCTCTCTCTGTCAAATAAATAAAATCTTTAAAAAAAAAAAAAAAAAAAAAAAAAAAAAAGAAATGCCTCCATTGAATGAGGTTAATTAACAGCTCATCTATGGACTCAAGGGAAAACAACAAACACTAACAAAAAGCTTAAGTTGCTTATACTACAATCTAAACCCAGAAAATGGTTTCTAGGTTTCTCGGATATACTTATCTGGGTCCCCTGGGAAAGCTGTTCAAATTCCAGAATACACTGGACCTGAGTTGTGAGATTTGGCAATATACTCCAAAAATGTAAATGATGTCACCTGCAATGCAGGTTCTTTAAAAAAAAAAATCCAAATGAAATATAATAGACTCACGTATAAGCATACTAACAGATTCTAAGATGTTAAAATTGCCTTTGAAGGTAATGACCCAGAATTGCTCTACTGCATACGACTCCTCAAAATGATATTATTATTTATCTTTAAAATAGTGTTGCATTCACGTCACTATAATTTATGGTAGCAAAACATAAAAACTGCTAAAATGCCAAGCAATAGGAGAAGAAAAGATAAAGCCACAGGCCCTGGTTAAATACATTACTGAATAAAAACACAAAAGAAAACTGTGTAACCATTAAAAGATAAAATTGACCCGTGTGCACTAATAGGTAACGTTCATCAAGACATCATTATGTAATCAAAGCAAACTGCAAACAAAGGGCACATAGTAGGATTCTGACTGTATGAAGCAAAGTGTGTGTACGTAGGTACCTATACGCATGTATGAATTAGCTATTTTAAGGATCACCTTCTCCACCAATTTTTATTCTGCTCCCTGTCCAGGAGGCTGGTCTGTACAGATAAATCAATAGGGGACCCTTGCCTTGTGGCTTCTAGTTGGATTCAGTCAATGAGAGCCCTGGCAGGAGATAGGAAGGTCCTTTTCCTACTTTGGTAGAAAAACATGAACATGAGTTTGGTCCCTTTCCTACTTTGCACTGCAGGTTGGTTATATCCCTCTAAAGGTCATGACATCTGCTGGGCATCCTCTCCATAAAATTTCCTCTCCAGATTCCAGAAACCACTTCCTTTCTTTGCCCCTGCAGATCCACAAGTTATAAAGATTGACACTAGCTCAGGGGCACGCCACAATTCCATGTAGCTTTTCTTAACCTCTGCTCACACTTTCCCACTTTCATAAATAGTCCTTTTATTAAACCACTCCCCATGACCTTCTTTGCATATACTCTTTCTTTTTTGTCGGAACCTTAAATACTACTACTACTAATACTTTGTGTGTGTCTGTGTGTATCTTATGTGGTTTATATCCACATATACGCATGGAGATGTACTTACATGTGCAAAGAAAATCTCTAAAGGATCCATAAGAGATTGGAGAATGGAATATATGGTCTGGACTTTTGCTTTTCATTTTATATCTTTTAAATTGTTTCTACTTTTAAAATATCTGGTCATATACATGTAATACATTTGTAATTTCGAAGCAAACCCAAATGGGAAATATATATTTACTACCCTTTCGATGACACATTAAGAAGGGAAAGAAGCAATGAATACCAGGGAAAATGAGAGTGATGACAGAGATGCGCATTTGGAACAATGCAATGTGTCTGATGGGAAGGAATGTATCTCTGAAACTGAAGTTTGACAGTTATCAAAGAATTCATCCACTGCCGCATGGGTCTATACCATCTTGTTCCAATGACCTGCTTTTAGAAAAGCAGACTTATTTTGAAAATTGGTTTCCAAATAAGACCTTTTTCCCCCACACATCTCATTTGTGGTTCAGATTTTCTACTTTCCATTTTAATTGCACTTTTTGGAAGAACTTTAGACAAGAGTGAAGTCATATAAATGTGTTCATTTAGATTTGATAAAATGTTTAGCCTTTTGTGATTAAAACAAAATAGCCCCTTTCACAGAACTGCAAGATTGACTTTTAGAACTATTTCCAAAGCTTACTAAAACTACTATGAGGTAAAAAAAAAAAAAAAAAAAAAATACAAATCACTAATGTGGTATTAGAGCCCACAATTAAATTAATTTATAAGGGCTTTAGTGCAATTAAATTTCCTCCAGACCATATCTCTAATGGCGCTGGGTTTTTTACTTAATATACTTTGAAGCATAATTTACTTTCATTTTTGCAAAGTCATTTAAATATTACAAATATCGCTTTTGTACATATTTTCATGGTGACACAATACATTTGCAGTCTATTTAATTTATCTCATCCAACTGATGAGAATAAAATGAAAACTCTTCAAGGACCATACATCTTCTACAACATCCCATTTTCCTATTCCAAGATATTAAGTATATAAGTTATCTGTATTTGCAAGAAAGGACTCTTGAAAGAGTAATAAATATTTTAAATGATCTGATTATGAAACTTAAAGAAAATTAAAATCTAGAGCAAAGAAACACATCAGTGATACAAAGAGCCAAGATGCTTAGGGTTCATCGTTTAAGATAATAAAGTATTAGCCTTTAAAATTAAATTTAACAGATCTTTCCCACACTCAAATTACAGAAATACTTAGAGAAGAACATGAGTTATGTATAAGACTCCAAATTCCAATTCAACTTATTCATATACTTACGTACAAGGTAGCTAAAGATCTCAAAACACATTAAGGAGACCTCATAGTCACGGCTAATGAGCAAAGCTGTTAGGACAATTTTTCATGCTCCCAAACCTAGACATGTAGCATCTATCCTAGAAAATATTCAATAATAAATAGCTAACTAGTTTGTCAGCCAAAAGGAAGAGATATACAGAACTGGTCCAAAGCATTTTTAGCTGAGGATATCAGCTAAATTCAGATGTCACTCTTGCTACAAATGTGCTGCACAGTGGTGATATATTTGACAAAGGAGAAGCAGATGTAACTATGGAAATCATAACTTTAATTGACAACAACACAAAAATTCAGAAGTATAACAAGCATCACAGATAGAAGTGACAATTATGCAGAAATAAAAATTAAATGTAAGCTTTATTATAAAGAAAAAGAGTCTATTTTTCCTCTCTGGGTATTTCCTACTACTCCAGAAATAAGAACAAGGATGGAAAGAATATTTTTCTCATTAATGAAAACTGGACAAAAGAATAGCCAGGACATTCCTACCTGGTTTCCAGATGAACTGATTATCTTTTTTGCCTTCCAAATGAGCTGCACGGGACAGCAAGAGAGAAAGTAATAAAAATAGCTTCCTCATGCTCCTCCATAACCAGCAAGGGACAGCCAGATTACCCTTTGAAAACATTCTTCAGATTTTCAGCCTCTTGACTTGCCTATTCCTAAAAAAAAAAAAAAAAGAAAAGAAAGAAAGAAAACCAGATAAGTTTCTTCTGTTCAGAAATTATAAAAACTCACATTGGCTGCTAGAATCTTTATCATGATGACATTACAAATTTCCCATTACCATACAGAGAGTACACATACGATTAACATTTTAAGATCAAGGGTTAATTAGCCGTGCTTTCGATCCTTACCCACTGAAGAAACTCTCAGTCCTAAGGACTCCACAGTCCCCGAGTCCGTCTACTTTTGTTCGTAAGAGCAGGGTTCGTAGGTACCTAGTCTATTCCCTCCTTCAACTTAGCCAAACTCCTTGAGGAGCTCACGATTTGGGAAGAAACATGCACACACAGCAAAGTCCAAAATAGGGCAAGGAATGCTCTAACAGTAGTATTAAGAAAGCGAAATGGAAAGACTGAGAGGGGTCCAATTAGATCTTCCATGGTGAGAGAAAAAGAGAGGGAAATCTCACACAAGGTCATATCTGAGAGGAGCCTTAGGAAAACCAGGGCTTAAAGGAACCAGGAAGGGCACGTGAGGCCTCGAGAACTCATGTTGTGAGTGAGTGCTGACATGCAACAAAGTGCTGACATGCATTTTGTTTTGGGGGGACTGGTGTGTGGACCCGTGGCTGCTGTGAAGGAGGCAAAGGGGAGGGAGGAATGGATAGGTTGGGGAGCACATTATAAAGAGCCCTGAATGCCATGTGAGTGAGTTGGGCTTCATCCTGTAAATAACAGCAATAAGAATTCTAGGAGAGCAAATGATTTTTAAATAACTGACCTCAGTGTGCATCATGGATTCACAGTAGATGAGGTAAGACAGGAAAGTAGGCAAAGAGTCCAGGCAAGAAGTGACGAAAGGATCTGGGGAGATCTGAAATGTGGTGCAGCGGCCAGATTAGGTTAATGATTGGATGGAATATGAGAGAGAGAAGACAACAAAGACAGCAAGACTGCCAACTTACATGACCAAACAGATGGGACCCCTTTACCAAAGGAGGAAAGGGGAAGAGGGGCAGGTTTGAAAAGAAAGGCAGAATTTCCTTTAGGGAATATTAAGTCTGATGTGCCTACAAGATATCCAGGTGGTTTCCCAAATGATAATAAGAAAAGTCTGCCTGGGGGCACCTGGGTGGCTCAGTTGGTTGAGCATCTGTCTTTGGCTTGGGTGGTGAACCCAGGGTCCTGGGATCGAGCCCCATATCGGGCTCCCTGCTCCACAGGGAGCCTGCTTCTCCCTCTCCCACTCCCCCTGCTTATGTTCCCTCTCTTGCTGTGCCTCTCTCTGTCAAATAAAGAGAGAGAGAGAGAGGAAAGGAAAAGGAAAAGGAAAAGGAAAGGGAAAGGGAAAGGGAAAGGGAAAGGGAAAGGGAAAGGGAGAAAGAAAGAAAGAAAGAAAGAAAGAAAGAAAGAAAGAAAGAAAGAGAGAGAGAGAGAGAGAGAGAGAGAGAGAGAGAGAAAGAAAGAAAGAAAGAAAGAAAGAAAGAAAGAAAGAAAGAAAGAGAAAGAGAAAGAAAGAAAGAAAAAGAAAGAAAGAAAGAAAGAAAGAAAGAAAGAAAGAAAGAAAGAAAGAAAGAAAGAAAGAGAAAGAAAAAAAGAAAAAAGAAAAGGAGAAAGGAAGGAAGGAAGGAAGGAAGGAAGGAAGGAAGGAAGGAAGGAAGGAAGGAAGGAAGGGAGGGAGGGAGGGAGGGAGGAAGGAAGAAAAGTCCGCCTGGAGCTAAGGAGATTGGAGAGGATGTGCTACGGTGCATGTACGGGGAAATGGATTAAGAGACATAGGTGGAGGGGGATGAAAGGACTGAACAGTTAAAGGCTATCAAGGGTAGAAATTATTGTCCTTACATATTTATCCACAAGATTGCTAAAAGCAGGGAGCAAATCTGACTGTGAGTTCCTAGTGACCAAAGAAAGAAGCAGCTACTAAAGCCCTCATGTATGTAGGAGAAAATTCTATCTCCTTTTCTCATATTGTTTTAGGAGGAGCCACTGCTCTGCTCTCAAGCACTTATGGACTTTACCCCCCGAGTCCTCATAAACACAGACGATGTGCCGAGCCATGTGCTGAACACAGCCCTTCATGAAATAAAAGAAACAGTGGCAAGCCGTATACAGTGGACTGCCTCTCCTGGAACACTCCGAGGGCACAGTGGAAAAGTACACATCAGTAAAAAAAATTCTACAGAGGAGTCAAGCAGTGAAGCTCAGGTGCACAGCTCTCTCACAGTCTGCCTGGATCCAGGGATGAAGACGGTACTTGGATAAGCAACCAAAACCTTTTCTTCAAATTATCTATTGAATACCAATCCTGAGAAGCATCAAAGTGGAGTGATTTTGCTGAAATAAGATTGCGCTCTCTTGCCTGGCTGCTCCCAAGACTGGCCTGTTAGACTATTTCACGGAACTTTGCAGCATTGCTGGACAGGATTCAAAAACCTCAGGCCTAGGGAATTGAACTGGTTACATTTCTTTGTAGCAAATATCCAAGAGTATGATTTGCTGCAACTGTGCTTTTGCAACATTGATATTAATTTTAGTTTATTCTAAGGATAGAACTTTCGGTAAAAATGATTTGCTCTTAGGGTAGTTGATCCTAAGCTAGTACTATTACTATTAATAAACGAATTGGCTGGCAGGACCGGCTCTCTACTAAGAAAACTTCTTTTATACCAGGAAATCACCAGGGTATAGGAGGGGACTTTGTCCATCCCCATCAGTGACAGACATGTATTCGGCATTATCTAAAAACATATTTAAATCATTAATATGTAAACTAAAGAGAAGGAGGACCAAAGGTTATTTGCTACACTCTAAATAGCTAAGGCGGGAAGCCAAAAAAGATTGAAAAGAATTAAGAGTTCCAGTGAGACTGCATGTAAGCTGGAAATGATTAGTCAAAAATTCATATTTAAATATTTTCAATTTTGCATCAATCTATGAAATTTTACTTTCAAAATAAAAACAACAACAAAACCAACACAATTGCCTGAGTAGAGGCTGCTGTGAGCCCTGATTTCCTTTTAGACCTCTTTACTGTTCCAGAACTCTGTGGACTCTGTAAAGGGATCCAATGTCTTGAAGGTTCCTTTTGTGTTCACCTAAGCCAGTGGCTGATCCCTGAGCAGAGCGGCTTGGGAGCCTACTAGATGCCTACAGTCACCATATCTTCTGGCCACCACTGACTAATAAGGATAGTACCAGTAGAAATCTTAGGCTGATCTTAACAACAACAACAACAACAAAATCTGAAATACAGATCTTAGAGAATGAACAAATGTATTTCGATTTGTGATGCCACAACAATCTTACTCCTAGAAACACCTACACATTTTTACTATCTGTATCATCAATAATTCTATTGAATTACCTCCCTTTCCACAAGAAGCTTAGGGACAGAGGATGGGAAACTAGATTCAGTGAAGCTTCTACCACTTGCCATGCTGCATGTATTAGACATATAAGTAAAATGAGAATCTCTGCCGAGTTGATGGACGGCACAGGATGGAATGTGAACACAGGTTTGTCTTACTCCACTAACCTGTGTTACCTTTCTTCCAAATGCCTGAAACTTTACTCAATTATCCCTCCAAAGACACTGGGAGTCATCCTTGTATCCAGTACTTGAAAGGCCACACAAGAATTCACAATAAAAAAATAGGGGAAACAAGAAACAATGAAAGATTCCACTCCTCTATTTGTAGAACATAAGTGGAAAAATGCTGTAACTACGATAAAAAATAATATTTATGCAGGAAACATGTGCTACCCTCGATGGCATGAATAATTTACATCACGACCAGCGTTCAGTTTCTAAATCAACTTATTTACTATATATCTTAGCATCCAAAATATATTTGCAAGGTTAGCTCTAAACTGATGAATACTAAGAAAAATAAGAAAAAAATACAGTTTCTCCTTTTAGCCTTAGTTTTCTAATCATTTAAAGGCCATTTGAACTATGAAAAATGTCTTACACTTTACATGCATTTCATTTCTCTTTAAATGTATTCTTATCATTGAAGTCCTTGAATACTTAAAAGGCACAGAACCTAAAAAAAAAGAAGAAGAAGAAGAAAAGGAAAGAAAAGCTGTTCCAATTTGCTCTCAGCCTTCGGGAATAGCAATGAAATGGAGGGAAGCAAACTTGACCACGCATATCTCCATAGTGCCATCTCATGGCAACTTGCGGACAAGATGGCTCCATAGAGATGGCTGAGTAACAGGGGCTGGAGTGGAGGGTGCCCGAGGTCGAGACCCACCCGACGGAGCTGCTCAGCTGACTCAGCTGATGGCCACTCCAACTAGACGTCCACTACAAGTGATTGTGAACTAAACAGTACTGGAGAAACCACAGTTTCTCAGCTCTCCGCCTGATTTCTGACTGCAATACTGTGTATTCCATTCCATCCTTTGTAATCTGTCAATATACAAAATATTGGCCTACGTACCTCAATTATTCCTATCTTCCCTCATTTCAGAGATGAGGGAAGTGAGACATGGAGAGTTAAGTGACCAGCCCAAGGTCACAGAGGTAGTAAGTCCTTTGCAAGTGATCTCAATGGCCTTCCTCCACAACAAGAGAGAGGAGCATCATAACCCCGTATCAACGCAAGCAATTTTTCATAACCCTGAAAATGGAAATGCTTTATAGCCCTGTGTAGGGTCTCCCAGCAGCTTATGCAAGGCAATTTACATATCATTTCACTCCATCCTCATATAACACTATGAGCAATTATTCCTATTTTTCAGATATAAAAGAGACTAATCATTAAGGATGTTAAATAATTATTCCAAGGTTACCTCAGCCAGAAAATGTCAAAGCTGGATTACAAAATGGGCCTGACACCACAGCCCCGGTCTGTTTATTGCATCACATGTGGTGACCCTGGCAGGTCACCTGGCCTCAGAGCCTCAGGGTCCTTATCTACAAAATGAGGAGGAGAGTCATCTCCTAACCTTTAGGGGGCAAGGATGGAATCAAATAATGGGTGGAAAGTACTTAGATGGGGGCCAGTCAGAGAATGAGTGCTTGCTAAATAAAGGTTACCATTGTTATTACTGTCATTATTCTCTCAAAATTCAGAAAAACTCTTACTCAAGCAATATTTACAGAACAGTTTGAATGCTATCCTGCCCTGCAGCAAAGGAATGAGAGATGATTTTTTTTTTCAACCGCCCAATCTTGTGACTTTGTGCTGTATTTCTGAAGAGCTAAAAGCACTCTGTACCAAGAGCCCCATTAAAGATTCACACTGACCCTGTGAAGGAGAAAACAGGTATTATCATCTCTATTTTATGAGAACGTAACCTCTGGCCTCACGATGATATGATGTTTAGTAACTTCCTCAAGCCTTTTAACCACCAGCCTCTTCCTCCACCTCACTCTGCAGAAACCTAAATTACGTCAATATAAGCATGAGGTATCTGCAAGCATATCGAAGAATATACAATCACATGGTCTTTGGTTTTCTATATTAATAATTGCAGTAGGCTTGTATCACGTAATGAGGCCACAGAAAGTTCTGCACAAAGTCCACACAAATACTTTACGTATCTCTGAACAAACTTTTGCCACAGGACACGAGAGAAAGAAGACTTGATACAGATTTGCCAAAACCTTCAAAATTACATCTTGGTATCTGTGGTAGACACTATTTTATAAGTAAATAAATATATATAAAATGGTTTGGGTGTCAAACCAATGTTTTGACCAATGGTTTGGGTGTCAAATATAGTTTTATTCTCCAATAAAAACATAAATATAAAACCCCAAAGGAAAAAATGTGAAAGTGTGGTTCTTTGCCATCGGCTCCTTTTTCATTATCCCTTCCTGGAACACAGATATGATGCCTAGAGAGACCAGAGCCATGTCAAGCCTATGACAATGAATATGGCCCACTACAAATGATGTAGTTGGGGATGGAGAAGAAGCCTGAGACTCAGATGCCATAATCGAGCTATAGCAACTGTCCTAGATTGTCGACCTCTGAACTTCCTACTTAGTTAAGGAAATAAATCCACTGTTTTTGTGTATTTTCTGTTACATGAGCTGAGAGCAACTCTAACTCCTACCGTACCCATGTACTGGGTATCCATGCAGTGGGTCTATTGATAGGTAGACCTATTTGAATGTGTGCCTCTGTCTATGACCTCTACAGATAGAAACACATGTTCTGCATGATTCAAACAACACATTGAAACTCCCTGTAAACCTGAATGCAGATATCCCTGTTTCTAAACAGGTGAGCTTGGTTTATCTCCCATACTGGCCACTTCCAGTAATACACACATTATTCAAAGAAAAGTCACTGTATCTGTTGTCATGTTTCATAAGAATCATTACAGTACAGAAAGGGTGCTTCACATGTGATAAACTATAAATAAAGGAGAAGGTTAGCGATTACTCTGGTAAGCTGCCCAGATTCCCCAATGAGAACAAATCCACTAATACGTAGTCTCATTTAGGAACATATTTATGCAGCTATCCCCCATGCTGCTGCCAGGCCCTCCCTAATTCTGGAGGTATTAGGGACACATTTTATAATTTGAGAACTACCTTGTCATCACATCATGGAAGACCATCTATTACCTCATGGAATCAGGTCCTTGTTACCCCTCATGTTCCTAGTTGTTGCATGAATCTTCCAATTCTTCTCTCTCTCTTTTTTTTAAATGTTTATTTATTTATGAGAGGGAGGGAGAGAGAGACAGAGACAGAGGTCACCTCCCATCTTCGCCACTACCTTCCTAGTGCCAGCCACCATCATTTCTCACCTGGGCTACTGTGTCGGTCTCCTAACTGGTTTTCCTACTTTCACTCTTGATTGCCTTCCATGCATTCTCCATAGAAAATCCGGGATAATACTAGGAAAGAAAAATACACTGCCCTCCTTAAAGTCCTCTCATGGCTTCCCATCACGGAATAAAATCTAAAGATTCTGCTGGTTGGATTTTTGTTTCCTCCCCTTATTACTAGTCTCCATTCACTCTTCTGGGCCCAGACATGCTGGCCTCTTTCTTATTTCGCAAAGATGCACCTTCTCAAGGTCCTTATAGCACTGTACTTTAGGTATCCACATGGCTTGCTTTCTTACTTCATCGTTCTCAAAGGCCTCCCCAGACCACCATCTGTTCAGCATAGTTGCAATCAATCCAACCTCTTGACATTTTTTTGTTCTTTGTAACACTTAGAAAAGATCAATACTTGATAATCTAGTACATATAGGTTTTATTTTTTTTTTCATCTCCTCTACTGCCATCTGCACACTTTATCTTGTTCACTATTATATGTCTGGTGCCTTGTATATAGCCTGGGAAACAGTAGATGCTCCATAAATACTCAATACTCATCATACTAGTAGATGTTCAATAAATAAGTGAATGAATGAAAGAATTACTGAGTCTACATCTGCAAATTTTTTTCTAGTTAAGTTTTCGTGATAGTGAACCATAATTTTGATAAAGGGGCTTGGCATATAAGGGCAAAAAGACAGCTAGAAAAGCCCATCTGTCTGAAAAATTAGATTACTTTGAAATATAATAAAATATTTCTAAAATCCCAACATTTGGAACATATGCAGCATGTCTAAATACAAAGGTAATAGGGTCTTATTCAGCACACAGAACTATCTGCTGCAAATTTAAGAGACAACTAAAAATGCTGACTCTCAGGGCACCTAGCTGGCTCTGTCAGAGAAGCATGCAATTCTTGGTCTCAGGGTCCTGAGTTCGAGTCCCACATTGGGTGTAGAGATTGCTTAAATAAATATTTAAAAATAAGTAAACAAAGGTGCTGACTCTCATTTTAAAAGAATCATATGTCCATGTTTTCAGAGGAAAAATCATCACTTACTTTTTTTAAAGTGCAAATGGCTCCCAAACATAAAGTTTTATGCCTCCTAAGGGAAGGGAATAAAATTATGAAACCAACAAAAACAAAATTTATCTATAAGGAATGGTTTCTAAAAATGTAGTTTCCTGGGGCATCTGGGTGGCTCGGTGGGTTAAGCATCCAGCTCTTGATTTCGGCTCAGGTCATGATCTCAGGGTCCTGGGATTGAGCTCCACATGGGCTCTGTGCTCAGCCTAGAATCTGCTTCTCTCTTTTCCTCTCTTTCTGCCCCTCCCCCCACTCGCACGCACTCTCAATCTCTCTCTCTCAAATAAGTAAGTAAATCTTTTTTTAAAAAATGTATAGTTTCCTACTTGTCATCATAGGACCTACCTTGCATTATTATTCAACAACTACCATCACTACTGAATGCTGCTCTTCCACAAATGATGTTGCAGGATTCTAACGCTTGCATTTAAAGCAAAAATGGAAATCTTTGATTATAACGTATAGTTGTTCATTTAATTTTAATGGCTACTATAACTTATTTAGTTTACAGGCAAATGGAAATTACTTAAATTTAGAATAAGCAGTCTCTGAAATAACATTCATCAGATTTTCAACAGGCCAAAGAGAAACTGTATGTTATGAATTTCTCTTGGTTCGAGTTTTTTAATTCTTTCTTCTGTGCCCAATAATTTAGTAATTGTGATATCCTAAAAATCATATGGGTTATGGAAAATGGCTGAAAAATTCCTCTCACTTCATAAATTACATAAATTACAAACATCCTACTCCACACATCCCAAAAATCAGGATATTAGAAAAAGCTCTATATTGTCTGTTTAAGTCCTCAGATGAAGACCTTTTTTTAAATATAAAGTAGGAAAAAATGAAAGTTAAGCAGTTTAATGGAAAGAATATGAAAAAACATAAGGTAGTCACTGAAGAAAAAATAAAATCTATATAACTTTTTTGGAGGAGCTTAGGTTAATTACAAAAAGAAAGTGCATTCAATTTGAAAGCATTACATTCTAGAAAGAGTAATAAAGTTAGTACCATCAGTTCTGTAGATATTTTAAGAAATGAAACAGGCACCTAATGGTGTTAGTCTACAGCCCATTATGCTTAAAGGTACAGAAAAGAATGTGATCACCTCTTTTTACCAAATTCTGTAAATAAGTAAATATATATTTTAGTATGTTTTATATATATGAATGGAGAAAGCAAGTGATTTGTGTGTGTGTGTAAGGTTATACTTAACAATTACTCCGAAGAGCTTTATAAGAATTCAGTATAACTAGAATGTGTGAACAAGATAACATCCTCTTCTCAAATACTATTGAACTTTGAAATTAAAAAATACTTAATTACTCATTAATATTATCTACAATGTAAGATTCTAAATATTTAATGTCAGGAGAATTATCCAGTTAAACTGTAAATATAGTTTTGTGTTCTCTTCATTAATTATGCATCTACTATTGCAAAGGAACTTATTGAAAAATGTATCCACAGTTGACATAAAAATAGTAACATGTTTATAAGCCTGTAAAGTTTTCTAGCAATCTCTCCCATTATCTTTCATAGTTTTCATTTGTTATGGTTAGCCATTGACCAGTAATGGGTTATACATTAGATTCAGAAGATTTGATAGAATTTACTCTAATCCTTCCTTATCTCATACTTCCCAAAAGAATGGAGTAATACCTGAAAAAGAATATTCCAAATTAAGTTGAAATGCAAAAGGTGTTTTTAGATTCATCTTTTACTGTATAAGCCACAAAGAAAGTTGTAAGAACATGCTTATCCAATGGAAAACAGATTATATTCTTTCTACTAGTAGTTCCAAGGGTTTTTCTTTTTAATTTTATTGTCTCTAATATATCAACAAAGCCTGAAGGCAACTTCCTCAAAATACATTTTACCATTTTCCTACCTTAAAAATTGCAATACATTTATTTATCAATACTATCTACCTTCAATTTCATAGAAACAGGCAGAAATTGACAATACTGAATAGAAAGGCATTCTTCATCTTCATGTACTATATTACACTATTAATGTGCATGTACTTAGGTATACACACACACACACACATACTTTTAAAATGATAAAATGATCAAAACACAAAAGCAAGACTTTCAAAGAGTGATTTCTCTCAGAGAAAGAATACAAGTTCATTGGGTACCCTGGCAATTTGCCACTGGAAATTTTACATTTAGAAGTTTAATTACAAACTTAGATAAGTGGATTATAATGAAAGATATCTCTAGTAAAGGAGTCCAGACAGATGCATCACGAATGCATTAAAGAAAACACTAGAGAGAGAACTTTCCATCAGCAGAAAGATTTTAATTAAACAGCAATAGGATAGATCTCTTCTGTGAAATGATACTGTTACCCACAGTTCATTAAAACTATTTACTATATAATATATTCTTTGAAACCATTTCACTCTGGGAAGTATGTTTAAACCTTTGATTCTCAGTTAATGAGGGCAGAAAACTGTGGGCATGGAGGAGGGGAAAGGTCCCGTGGTGCAATATGGGAACAAAAAACCATTTTTCTTCTTGCATGGTGTCCTTGGCGAACCATGCCTGAAGTAGCCCCACACTGCATGGAGATCACGGGCTTCAGAAGAAGGTGAAAGAGCCAACAGTGACCACCAAAGTGGCCAGTGAATGTTTCCAATGATCCATGAGGGACCACCAAGTGGATGGCTAAGATGAGTGTTCAATGTCACATGTCTGTACTTTATTCTTGGCATGCATTCAATGATCTACTTAGGATACTAGGTTGTTAAAGACATGCATAGCACTGGGGCCTCTGCAGTGTCTGACCAAAAGGTTTTTCCTTGAAGTCAGAAGCCATATTTTGTTCATTTTGTATTCCTAGCTTGTAGCTTGTAGCCTAACAACTAGAGATGGTTTGTTCATTTTAAGTATTGAATTAAGTGAAGGACGAATGAAGTAATTAGGTAAAGCAGGGTATATTCTAATCTAATAAAATTATAATGAACAAAAAGAATCAGACTAGGAAAGCCAGTAACCTCAAACAGAAAAAATTGATTCTAGGGGCACCTGAGTGGCTCAGTCGGTTAAACATCCAACTCTTGGGTTTCAGCTCAGGTCATCATCTCAGGGTCGTGAGATCGAGCCCTGCATCGAGCTCTGCACTGGGCCTGGAGCCTGCTTGATATTCTTTCTATCCCTCTCCCTCTGCTCCTCCCTGCCCCGCTGACACAACTTTCTCTCACCAAAAAAAAAAAAAAAAAAAAAAAAAAAAAATTGATTCCAACCTGCCCCCTAAAAACACTGAAGAATTCCATTCCTTAGATACCTAACATTTGTTATTCACCCTATTAATGTCACCCCTTTTCTAACCTACACTTTCCAGACGGTTGCCAATTACAAACTGAAATAAGGACCAACAGTTACAATGTTGGAGGGGCTCTAAGAACCCAAGGAGGAAAACTTTTCTGGGTGTAACAGTGCATAGAAAATGAAATGCCAACTGGATGTTTTAATAAAACAAGTAAATATTAATTAATGATTAGATAAAGTTCTTAAAGAAAATTAAATGACTCATGTTCCCTGGACTAAGAGTCTTGAACTATTAGTTGAACTAACTAATTTCTAGAAATCATCACTCCTTTTAACAGAGTTAATAGTAAATCTTAGAAAGCCTTCAAAGAATCTTAGTCTTTAAAAATAATGTTTTAGTATAGTAATTTTTTAATTAAAATTCAAAATATAACTCCCTACGTATCTGATATTTGCTGTATCAGAGCACTAGATATTAACAGCAACATAGACATGACCTCTGTTGGCTAAGGGGAGAGGAATGATGCTCAGAACTCTTAAGATCAGGAACAGATGTCTGTGAGAACAAAAGCTTGAAAAAAATTGGTACTAATTCTTAAATGACAATGTTATATTTCCTTAACAATTTCTAACACATGCCATTGCTATTCTAAACCTGATCCTCCTCTTGCTCTAGAGCAACTTCTTAGCTTACAAGCACAAGAAGAAATGAATGCTGAAGTAAATACTGAAACATATAAGAGGTTATTGATAGCATTAACACAAACACTTAAAGGATCAAGGAATTAAAAGAGTGTTAGAATAGATCTCTATGACTCCGTTTCCCTAATCCTGCTTTTTTTTTTTTTCCAGTTTCCCTAACACTCTTAGTAATAATGGAATATTTATAATGACAGAGAACTAACTCAGTGCCACACAAAACAGCCCATCCCATTTTGGTATAATTTCAATTATTAGGACATGCACCTTAATCTGGAATAGTTGTTCTTTCTTATCTAAAGCCTTTGACCTTAACTCTTCCCTTTGCAGTTATAGCAAAAGTGCATCTCATATGTTTGCCACACAACAAAACTCCAAATTTCCTCCTTTCTAGGCTCAACATGTTTATTGCATTCCCCGTGATTCACGCTTCATGGCTTCCATATCCTTCACTAAAATGACCCTTTCCTCCAGACACATCTCCACAAAGTGAAAGACAACTCTATGGAGAAGGAAAGGCTGTGAGCTATTAGTAGCCAGATTCACAGTACCTGGTCAGGTGAAGGAGCCTTGGATGGGAAAAGAAGTGCCCCAGGAACAATTCTAAATACAAGACAAATAAACTGTAGAGAAGCATTCATATCAGGGTTTATTATTAGTGTTAATTAGAAACATGGTAATGTTAGTTAGAAAGACAGTAACCTAAATGTCTACTATAGGGAAATGATTAATTATCTTCATTATATCTTCTCAATGGAGTACGATGTAGCCATATTATTCAGTTATAAAGAGCATAAAAATGTGGAATATGTGTATATGATAAATTGAAAAAACCTCAATATTATATTTGACCAAAATTATGTAAGAAAAATCTATGCATTAAGTTTTTTGGAAAAAAACATACTAAGAATGTTAGTCGCATTTATGTGATATAAACATGAGAGATTTTTTCTATTCTTGTCCTCTCATTTATCCAAGCTTTAAAAACATTAAATTAGGATGTGTAATTCAGAATACCTTTATTTTACAGATTTTTTCCTGTTTTATTAATAAATTAATAATATACCTCACTGTATAAGTTTAAAGCATATAGCATGATGGTTTGATTCACATATATTGTTAAATGGTTACCACAATAGATTCAGCTAATATCCACCTTCTCATATAGATACATTAAAAAGAAAAGAAGAAAAGAAGGGTGGGGGGAAGTCTCTCTGCAATGAGGACTCACAGGATTTACTCTCTTAACAACTTCTCTGTGTATCACACAGCAGTGTCAGCTATAGTCACTATAGGATACATTACATCCCTAAAACTTAACCTCATTACTAGATGTTTGTACCTTTTGATTACATTCCTCCAGTTACTCCTCCCTCTACTGCCTGTCTCTGGTAACCACAAGATTGATCTCTTTTTCTATGAGTTTCGTTTCTGTTTTGTGTGTGTGTGTGTGTTTTAAGATTCCACCTGTAAGTGAGATCATATATTCCTTGTCTTTCTGTACCTGACTTATTTCACAATGCCTTCAGTGTCCATCTGTGTTGTCACAAATAGCAGATTTCCTTGGGTTTTTTTTTTATGGTTAAATAATATTCCATTATATAAATATATACCACAACTTCATTGTCCATTCATCCATCTCTGAACCCTTAAGCTGTTTTCACATCTTGGCTATTGTAAATAATGCTACTAGGAATACAGGAGGTGCAGATATCCCTTCAAGTTAATGTTTTTGTTTTCTTTGGATATGTTCTCAGAAATGGAATTGCTGGAGCATATGGTACTTCTATTTTCAATTTTTTGAGAATCTTCTATTCCATTTTCCATAGTGGCTGTACCAATTTATATTCCTACCAACTGTGCACAAGGGTTCCCTTTTCTCCACATCCACACCAGCATTTGTTATCTTGTCTTTTTGATGTCAGCCATTCTAACAGGCATGAGGTGACATCCCATTGTGGTTTTAATTTGCATTTCCCTAATGACTACTGATGCTGAACATCTTTTCATTTACCTGTTGACCTTTCATACAACTTCTTAGGAGAAATGTCTATTCAAGTCTTTCGCCCATTTTTAAATGTGTTGTTGTTTTCACTACTGAGTTGTATAAGTTTTTAATGTACTTTGCACATTAACCCCTTATCAGATATATGGATTAACAAATATGTTTTCCCATTCCATAGTTATCCTTTCACTTTACTGATAATTTCTTTTGCTGTAATGAAGACTTTATTTTTGTAATGAAGACTTTAAATTTGATGTAGTCCCTCTCATTTATTATTATGTTGTTTATACTTTAGGTATCATATCCGAAAAATCATTGCCAAGATCCATTCAAGGAGCTTTATTCCTATGTTTTCTTCTAGGAGTTTCATGATTTCAGGTCTCACATTTAAGTCTTTAATTCATTTAGATTTATTTTTTTGTGAGTGGTGTAAGATATAGGTCAAGTTTCATCTTTTATACATGAATATCCAATTCTCTGAGCATCATTTATTGAAGAGAGTGTCTCTTCTCCATTCGCTATTCTTGGTTTGCTTGTCACATATTTGTTGACCATATATTCTTGGGCCTATTTCTGGGCTCTTAATTCTGTTCCATTGGTCTATCTGTTTCTATACCAGCACCATATGTTTTGATAACTGTAGCTTTATTTTATAGCTTAAAATCAGGAAGTGTGATGCCTCTTACTTTGTTCTTCTTTCTTGGAATTTCCTTGGCTAGTGGGGATCTTTTGTGGTTTCACATACATTTTAGGAATGTTTCTTTTTAGTTCTGTAAAAAATGCCACTGGAATCTTGATAAGGATTCTACTGAATCTACAGATGGCTTTTGGCATTTTAACAATATTAATCCTTCCAATCCACAAACACAGGATACCTTTCCATTTATGTCTTCTTCAATTTCTTCCATCAATGTCTTGTTGTTTTCAGAGTACAGATATTTCACCTTCTTGGTTAAATATATTCCTAAGTATTATATTGTTTTCATGCTCTTATAAATGGGATTTCCTTAATTCTTTTTCACAAAATTTGTTGTTAGCATACAGACATGCTACTGATTTTTGTATGTTCAGTTTGTATCTTGCAAGTTTACTGAATTCACTGACAGACCTAACAGGTTTTTTTTACTTGAGTCTTTATGATTTTCTATACATAAAATTATGTTATCTCTAAGTAGAAACAACTTTACTTCTTCCTTTACAATTCTGATACATTTTTTTTTCTTGACTGATTGCTATAGTTAAGACTTCTAGTACTATATTGAACAGAAATGGTTAAAGTGAGCACCTCGATCTTTCCTGATCTTATAGAAAAAGCTTTCAACCTCTCAACAATGAGTACGGTATTAGCTGTGGGTTTGGTATATATGGCCTTTATTATCTTGAGATATGTTCTTTCTGTACCTAATTTGTTAAGAGTTTTTATCACGAATGGATGTTGAATTTTTGTCAAATGTTTTTTCTGTGTCTAATGAGATGATCATATGATTCTTTTCTTTCATTCTACTAATGTGTTGTATCACATTCATTGATTTGCAATATTGAACCATCCTTGCATCCCAGGGATAAATCCCATTTGATCATGGTGAATGATCTTTTTTGTGTGATGCTGAATTTGGTTTGCTAGTACTTTACTGAGATGTTTTGCATCTCTATTTGTCAGGGATATCAGTCTATAGTTTTCTCTTCTAATATTGTGTTTTTCCAGTTTTAAGATAATGCTGCATTTTTTTTTAAAGAAACTCCAGAGAACACACTGTATATACCCACCACCAAATATGGTACAACTTGCAGCACATATTGAGTGCTTAATAAGCATCTGCTGCCTGCTAGAAGAAGCCAACTCAGCAAGGCCATTTCAGGGTACTGCATGGATTTTGGCAATCTGTCAGTGAAATAAGGTTTTTCCTAGGAAGGAAAATAATCTGTTGCAAAAGAAACTTTACTGTTTCCTCAAAACTTCAATGTTTTAGACTACTTTAAAAACAGTGCTCTTTCCCCATGTAGCCATTCTTCTCCAAGTAGCAAAGTGGGACATGCTTCCCCACTCCTTTGTGCTCTGCAAAACTCATCTAAACACAGAATTACAATCAACTTTTAATGGAAATGCCTGGAGCAAGAGAGAAAGCAGACCCTTGGGTTTCATGGTACTGCATGAATAATTAAAGCTGGTTGCAGGATAACTTTCGTATCTTTTATCATGGAAAGTAAAATAAATGTAAACAATTTGCCTTTTTCAAGAAGGTAATCTCAGTTTGATTTATTTCTGTTGAAACTGGTCCTGTGTTTGATAATGAGAGCTTATAATCAAGCAGAGATCGAGATGTCTACTCTTTCTGCTTTCCTTTCCTATTCTTTACAGTTGTACCAGCCTTGAGATCCTCTTCTTAGAGTCTGATGCCAACTGAAATCCATTGTGAAATCTTTTCCCAACACTCTCTTCTTTACTTTGCTGTCCACTCAGAAACTGAGGCCAAACTCTGTCACAGTGATAGTCATTGCCCCAACCAATTGCCAGCTGATTTCATTTAACATTATGTGAATTTCTAGTGCAAAAGGATCTGGGTGGTCCCTTGAATGCTGTTAAATCCAACATACACCTAACTTCATGATATTATGTCACAGCAACACGGTGAACAGAATCCTATAATTCTGCTCCTACTCTAACACGATATTTCCTAACAAATACTGCCAGCACCAAATATTTAATGAATACTAGAATGCAGAGACAAAGTACAGTGCTAGGCTTGGGTAAAATCAAGAAAGATTGTGCTTGGCCCCACTTTTTCAGAGCTTGCCAACTAACTGTAATTACTGGACATTTAATAAGTAATAGATTTAATTAGTGAACAAAGCAGCTTATGTAAGTACCAATTTCCACCCGCAGACCATGAGCATTCTAGGAGTTCCTAGAATGACTTCAAGGAGAAGACTTTGAAAGATAAATAGATTTTACACAAGATCAGAACGTAGGGCAACAAATGGAATTTCAAGGAAGAAATGACATAAAGTAAAGTGCTAAAATGTAGGATAAAGCTTTAGGAATAGATTGGAACCACAGAGCAAATGTGAAATGCGAAAATATGACAGCAGATATAACTTACTATATAACTGACAGCAGCACACAGGGCAGATTAAGGAAGATAAGGTCGAAGTAGAGACTAGAGCAGTAATTTTATGTGTAAACACTTATTATAGGTAGAGTGACCATTGTAGAAATGGAAAAATGGAAGGGCAGCAAGAGATATAACAAAGTAAGTGCAAAGTGGAGGAAAAGAGGAGACAATCATAGCTAACAATGAGGTCTCAAGTTGACAAAGAGTTGGAAGAAGGAGTCGGTTAAGGAAAGTGATGATGATTGCTTTTCTTTGTCACAAGTTTGATGTAATAATGTAATATTCAAGTAACGATGACTATTAGAGAGTTAGAGAAATGGAACTGAGAGGGGTCAAAGTTAGAGATACAATTTGGAAAATCAAGTCCATTAAGTTGGTAGTCAAGTCCACAAAAGTAGAAAACTGGGCAAGCTCTCCAAGTGAGAGAATGCAGTACTGAAAGAACTGGAGGCAAGGGCTGAACCCTTCAGTCTGCTCGTACTCAGGAGGAAGAAGAAGCAGTTTTTGTTCATGCTATCTTTTCTAGGCAAAATGCTCTTTTCTTCTTTATAGTTTTATAAACTTATTAGTAATACTCAAGGGCTAGCACAAATGGCACCTTATCTGCAGGATCTTCTCCATCTCATCTGGGCAGAGTTACTCACTACCAAAATTTATAATCCTAAACTATGTTGTATAATAATCATTTATACATTTCTTTAATCTGTTAGACTGTGAATTCCATGATGATAAATATTTTGCCTTATTAGTTTTTACATTCCTAGCACAGTGCCTGGCACAGAGAGGCATTTAATCAATGCTTATTAAATGTTCAGTGTTCAGCACAGCTGAGAAAAAAAATGACCTGACCACTAAGAGGGAACCAAAACCAGCAAAATTTGTGGAACAATTATAATGACACCTGGACCTAACTTAGATGATGGGATTCTGGACACTGAGCTAATGTTAAGAAACTTTGAGGGGCCTGAGAATGGGGCAAATGCAGTTTGCATGTGAGAAAGATGAGAATCATGGGGAGAAAAGGGAGAACAGTGGAAGCTAGCTGCTAAAATGGCCTCTGGGGATTCTCACCTCCTGGTATTCACACCTTATGTAGTCCCTTTCCACACTGAATAGGAAATTATGAAAGAAATAGTGGGTTACTTCCTAGGCTAGGTCATAAAAGACATAGCAACTTTTGCCTTAATGCTCTCTTAATCATTAATCTGGGAAATACAAGATACCATGTCATCAGGACACTCCAGCAATCCTACTGTGAGTCCACATGGCAAGAAACTAAGGCCCCCTACCACAAAGCTGCACTAATTTGGCAGGCAAGTGTGTGAGTCCCTGTGGAAGCACATCCTCCAGCCCCTGTCAGGCCTTCAGATGACTGCAGCACCAGCTAATGTCTTAACTGCAACCTCATGAAAGAAGGAGCAACAGATTCCTGACCTACAGAGACTGTATGAGATAATAAATGTCTACTGTTGTTTTAGGCTGTTAAATTTTGGAGTATTGTTACACAGCAATAAATGACTAATACACTTAGGTTCTTTCTATTTCTCTAGATATCTAGAAAAGGAAGAAGGTAATAAGGAATGGTAAATGACAATGACTCTTACAGAGTAAACCCTTGATGATTCTGCAGATAGAGACTGCAAAGTAGTGTGCACGTGACTCAAAACTAGAAGAACCAAATTAAAGTCCTCATGCTGTTACTGGCTTACTCTGTGACTCTGGTCAAGTCCCTTCATCTCTATTTCCACCTGCCCCTGCAAAATGAAAATAATGATACCCAAAGCACAGGGTTATTGTGGGACTGTCTTAGATAAAATTTCTTGAGCACACATTATTATAGGATCTAGGACATGGCAAGTTCTCAACAAATATGAATTAAATAAAAATCTAAAGGCAATTCAAAGAGAAACCAGCTTAAGAGGCTAAGTGGAAGAAGCTATTATAGAATGTGAATCACAAAATAATAAGATCCTAAAATTAGACTTCTTCCTGACATAAAGCATTTCTATGCCAAGTCTTATCTCCTACATGTGGCAAAATAGGTACATCTCACTTCTTTGGCAAGTCCCTCCCATGCTACCTAAATAACTAGCCTTTGGGCATGTATCTTAATTCAAAATAAATTAATTTCATCACACACATTTAGAGAGTGCCTACTGTGTGCCACATATTGTTTTGATGCTACGAATATAGCAATAAACAAAATAAACTTCAAGAAGGGTAAGCTATACAAATATCTAGAAAACAGTGTTTCAGGCATAAGGAACAGTAAGTGCCCAGGTCCTAAGGCTTGGAGTCCTGTGAAGTTGGAGTAAAGTTAGCAAGAGGAGAAATAGAAACAGAGTATAGGGCTTTATAATTTGACATTTACTCTGAATGAGATGGGGAGCCACTGGCGTGCTTTGAACAGAAGAGTGACATGATGTGACTTACGTTTCAGCAGTATCTCTCTAGCTGCTGAGAACAGGCTGCAGAAGGGGAAAATACAGAAACAGGGAGACTAGATGTGAGGCAGTTATGAGTGACAATGGTAAGAATCAGTCAAATTCTAGAAATATATTGAAGGAAGTGCCAACAGTATTTGCTAATAGATTAGATGTGAGTAACAGAGAAGAATCAAGATTTTGGACATAAGCAACTAAAAAAAATGAATTGCAACTCACAGTATGTAAGGTGAGAGGAACAGATGTAAAGTAGGAGGGCTATCAGGGCTCAGTTTCAGATGTTAAGATTGAAATGCTTATTATATATCCAAGTAAAGATGACACAAAGGAAATTAACTCCATGAGTGCACAGTTAAGGAGAGAGTCCGAGCTAGTGATATTCAGAAGACATCAGCTACAAATGCTGTGAGGTTGCTTTTGGCCACCAAGGTGATGTGACTGAGAATAAAAACCAAGGACTACACCAAGTCCACCATCAACAATAATGTGCCCCTTCTAGTCACATCTCCATGTCTTCTGAGTTCGCCTTTCTTTCACTTTTCTGGCCTCCCAAGACACTGCCCTCCACTCCTCAAATAAACCATGAATCATCTTTTCCAATCCACTCTTATTAAACTGGCCTCCACACTTAACTCTTCCAATTCCTTGAATGATTTGGTTTCTCTAGCTGTTCTCTTCATCCACTGACAAACAATGGGAGAAGTGATTATCAATCCCTGCTGTCAAACTAATGTGTCGGAATTCTTCCTTTCCCTGTCTCCTCACACTTTGAGTTCTGGGCTTCTCTTTTGAGTCATACCACTCCTCACAAGAAAAACATCAAAGAGCTTGCAGGAAGGTTCTTTCTAATGGACATTAAAAATATCCTATGGCAGCAGATGCTGACCATTCAGTCTTCTCTCTTCGATGCCACCCACAAGCAGAGCATTCATAGCCATACCAGCTCTCGAACCAATCTTTTTACCTCTCATCTTATTGGTGATTGCCATTCACCCTTCCTCCAAACTCACCTCTTTGAACTTTGTAAATTCCATTCTCAATGTTGAGTCTTCTCCAACTATTGATTGCTAGAGTCATCATTTATTAGCACATCAACATAGGGTTTCTTAAGTTTGATCAACTCTGCAACATCTTCTGCACCAAATCCAAGTATTTGAGTGGAGAACTTTTAATTCTAATTAAAATGACTTTTAAAACAGGTACATGCATAATGCTTTTCTCCTTAAAAAAAATTATTCACGTGCTTGTGAAGGCTTCATTTCAGACACTTTAAAATTCCATATTTTGTTTTCTTTTTGAAAACGATAATGAAAAAATGATGAAAGTATAGTTGAACCAGATTAAGTGACTTCTCTAAAGCCATGATTCCTGGTTAGGACTCCTGGGTTAGTAACCTGTTAACAGGGACCGCCAGCCCAACCCAAGTTTTCAGAAAGGTCATAAGAATTCAGAGTTCAAATTGTAGCTCTACTCTTGTAATTTGTCCTTCCCTGCTGTCACTCTCATTACGGTTCAATTAACAGTGGAAGCCGGGAGCGACTTGATGAACATCTGTCGCGTCCACCTGGAAATAATTCAATGAGAATGCACCATGGGAAAATATGATGGGATGTCAGCCTGTTTTTTTTTTTTTTTTCCCCATTTTGACACTGGGTGGCAAGAGGAATTCAGATAATGAAAGAAAGAAGGGTGCTTCATCACCTGGAACTATTAGGTCAATTTCCAAGTGTAGCATTCCAACACATATTTGAAAGGAATATAAAAATAATAACAAAAATAGATTGGACTCATGAAGCTGCGTGATCACAATGGCATCATTGTTTTAGACCATATAAATAAAATACAGTGTTGGCAGAAGCTGCTATCAAGCAAAGTATCACCATTTAGATCGTGTGTTTGGTATAAAATAATGTATTTTTGATATACTACTTAAGCATTTCATGGGATGCCCAAGGATGACTGAAAATGGACAAAAACATGAAGGACCATTAGCCTTATATTGTGTAGAAGAAATGGAGAATGGCAATTGCAATTTCAGATAAGCCTGGCATGAGCCACATTTCCGCATGTCTAAAATTCCCAAATTAGACCCAATTATCATTGGATAGACCTATAGATTCATTTTAAATGACCATTATTTGTTGATTTCTTCAAACTAGATGTTTTCAATCCCCAAAAGAATCCAAAAACAGTTGAAAATTTGCTACCCAAGCCTACATAACTATTTGCTTAATAATCATCACTTTAAAATTGCTTTAATTAGCATATCTAAATAACAATCTCTATTCATTTAAATTGTTAATTATTTTCCTCAAATGCTGTGCTCAATTATGTTTTTAAGACATCTGTTTGTAATGCTACTCCCATCCAGAATAAAAAGTTGAGGCTTAAGAAAAAAAGCTATAGGAACCACAAACATTTCAGAATAAAAAAGAAGACAGCCAGTGAATAAATACAATTGCCTTCAAGTAATAAAATAGTTAGTAGACAGACAAGGGGAGGCAAACTGCTATTCTCCACAGATGCTAGCATAGCAACGAATGGGCTTACACTGCAGGTGAGGAGACAGGATTCAGTTTGGATGGAGGAAAGACAATCTATCAATGTTCAACAATGGAGAACCATTATTATGAAGGACATGACTCCATTCTTTTCCTCAAATTGTTGTAAAACTATTTGATTTTTGTGTGAAATTTTGTTGGAGTCGTCTTGTGTGAATTTAGCAACCCTATCTGGTGGACCCTCAGATCACTCCTCCAGATCCATGATTCTGTCTCTAAGTAATAATTATGCCAGCAAATTTCACACAGCCATAGAAACATTTCCTAGACACTGAATAGGATAGATCTGAGTGAAAAATTAAACAAGGGGGAAAAAGCCATAGGATGCCTAGAAAAACTTGAAAAAGCAACATCTGCTTTAACACTTTCAGTTGTAAGGGAGAGAGCAGCACAAGTCGCTGCTGCTTTCAGCTGCCTATTGTTATATCCAATGGAAATGTAGGCACATGGCTTGCCATGGGAACATGGGCCCAGTGGGATCAGAGCACTCCCACCCCACAGCCTGAGCCCATGCTGTATGCACCTTGTCACATGGAAAGCCTGACTCCAGCAACTTAAGAACTTGTCATTTTGTTTGTTGCCAAATAGTTGAGCCTGGTCACATAATTTCATGAACTCCCATTTTCAAATTGGTGACAATTTAAAATCAATATAGTCAATTTAAATTTTAATTTAATGCTTATACAGCAAATGATTTTTTATAGAGGACAAGCCACATTTCTGGTGACTACTGAAATGAATCAGCTCAAAACAGAGTAACATCCCATCAAAAAACCAATCTAGGTCTCTAGTCTAAAAGAATGACAATTAAGCATATCAGAAATTAGTATCTGAAATCTTGGGCTCTCCCTTCCTCCCTTCCTTTCTTCCTTCTCTCTCTCTCTCTCTCTCTCTCTCACTCCCCCCTCTCCCCCTCCCCCCCTTCCTCCTTCCCTCTAGGTCTCTTTCATCCTCTCTCATTGTCTCTGACTAGGAGAAAATATTAAAATGAAGATTGAAGGAAAACAATTAACAGGAATTTTGAACACCACTCAAATATGGAGCTCATTATAATTGAGTGATCTATCTTCTTCAAGAGCTAAGTAAATTGACCTAAGTTCAAGAGAGGATTTAGCACTAACATTAAAAGTCATTTTCAAGAAAATCTGGAAAAGAATCATCACGCTGAATGCAATAATAAGAGCTTTTAAGAGAAAGGTAACAAGTGAGAGCTGGCATCAACCTGTAAAAAACGTAATTGCAGTGTGCTTTAGAATATCCCTCAATCACTCCCTATATTTAAACTCTACCAAATCCCTAAATGCCCAGATGCATCTGGTTTCCTCTTAGCAATGTAAGCACAGTTCATTCATTCATTCAAAAAGCAGTTATTAAGAGTCTACAATATGCCAGTGACTGTGGTAAGAATAGTAGTGCCCTGCCCTCTCTTGACACCAAGAAAATTAAGAAGTAAACAAATACTTGTGCAAATTCTTTCTGACAGTGATAAATGCTATGAAGAAAATAAAACGGGGTGGTGCGATGGGAAGTGCTGATAGGAGTAACGACTAGGTAGTACACAGAAAAAGCTTCCTTGAGAAAGTGACATTTGAATTGACAGTTGAATGGTGAGAGGAAACTAGCCATGGTTCAGGGAAAGGGGAGAGTAGAAATGTAGGCAGAGGGAGAATTATTACACAACCACAGGGAGGGGGTGAGTTTGATATATTTGAGAGCAAAAAGGTGTTCATTGAGGTTGGATCATAATGAATGAAGAGAGACGGTAATGAGAGAAGAGGTGGGGAAAGAGGAGGGTGCCAGATCATATGGGGCTTAAGTCCTGGTAAGTAGTTTGGATTTATTCTAAGATAATAGGGAGCCAGTGTAAGGTTTTAAGCACTGGGTAGGTGGGTGATAAATCTGATGTATATTGGAAAAAAGATGCTCAAATTTTACTCAAGATGTACCCACTCTTCACCATATACATAGAAATAAAACCCAAATAGTTTAAAAAAAAATACATACATAAACATACGGAAAATCAAAGACAGTAAGGTAAGCAGTAAGTAAAGCTAAAACCACAAAGTGCTGACCTCCATGTTTAGAAGTAGCAGAAGTGGCCAAACTTTCATCTACTGATGAAGAAAGAAAACTAAAAATGTTTTATTTAATGTAACAGAGCAAAGTGAAGCTAATTATTTTAAGCTAGTACCTGGGATAGCATTTTCCATATTCAGAAAAGAGACTAAAATAATGAAAACCCTTGCTGACCATCACCTGGGTTATGGCTTCTAGAAAATGTTGGTAAGCGGGATGAAACAGATACCAGCAAACAGGAATGAACCAAGGTGCCCACCACTTCCATGGTTGGATCTCCCACATTCTCAATATCACTCCAGGTCAGGAGCACAAAATGCTACCACAAAACTCTCAGCAGAGATGGATAAGTAAAGAGAGAGAAAGAAATTCTTGAACGATGTCTCATTAAAAATGACCCAGCTGCCTTGTTTTTCATAGCTTCACTTCCAAATTTCCCTTCTCAGCTTTCCTTCCTTTCCCCTCCCAGGCTTGGCAAAAAGAGCATCTTGGAAGCTCATGGAAGCAGGGCAATAAGGAAAAACGAATGCTGCACTGAGACCATGGTGATGTGCAGACAGAAAGTGGGACAAAGCAGAGGAGGACATCAACAGAGTTAGGCAGGTGGTGAATGAAGCAGTATAAGACTAGGAAGTGGGTTATTGAGCAAATATGTTAACTGAGTGAGCAAAGAAGCAAATATATCAAAGATAATGGCAGCCATTTCTTACTGTCTAAGAAGAGACATACAAACATGGAAAGAGAGAAGACAGAGAAGAACCAACAGTGTTCAACTGAAATGGGGAATGTTGGTATGAAATCATGGGATTTAAATAAATAAAACACTTAAATAAATATACAGGAATATAGGTGTGTAATTATACACACACACACACACATACATATTTATTTGTTATGTATTTGGGTTTTTTCCCTAGCTCTGTCAACTAATAGGAAATGACATGCTTCTTAAGAGCAATGACATTCCAGTGGCAGCAAGCATACTGAGTATCCTGATCTGGCCTTGAAATACCATCCTCCAGGAATAATAAGCTGATTACTGGCTGGGTCAGGAAAAGTACAAGATGACAAGATGAGCCTAGAACATCCTGATATGCCAGAAAGTAAGGAATTCTTTCTCAAAGAATGAGAGGGATCTGTCAAAAGGATACAAATGAGCTTGAAGAACTATCATAGGCCAAATCTAGGACAATCTGAGAAAATAGTGAGAGTACAGAATTACATCCCATTGAATAAAATAGGAATCCGTGAGGTCTTGCTGATATAATCAAAACAAATGAATAAACACATAAATGGAAGAGTAGGAAAAAGTCTTTCTCACAGCAAATGCTAATCTACAAATATGAAAGGGAAGATGAAACTAGATAGACAGTCACCATTTGGCAATCATGACAGTGGTAGTTAATATAAGCAGGAGTATTAACAAAAGCCAAGCCTGATCAGGGGAGATTTGGCATCATATAAGACTGTCTCCCCACAAAATGTTAATCAAGCACAAAGGGAAAAAGGTTTTAAAAGTAAGAAACCAAGCAGACACCATCTTAATCAGATAATCAAAACTACTATCAACAGTGATTTGGTGGGTCAACATGATTTATTCCTGATTATAGGCACTGAGAAGAACATAGGATCATTTCTATGGTATCCTGCCAAGAATGCATGGCCTGAGTTTGGTTATGGGACAACACTGGATTGATCCATGGTAAGGATCATCCATCCTACAGAACAAATGCCTGTACTCTTTAAGCCTCTCAAGGATATGAGAGATAGAGAAAAGATGGCAGAAGGGTTCCAGATTGCAGGAGAACATTAATACCTGACAACTAAATGCAATACAGCAATCCTAGACTGCATCAAGGCCACACAGGAAAAACATCCTAATGGGACAAATGGTGAAATTTGAGGAAGACAGTAAGATGAATAACAACAGTGTATCAGTGCTTATGCACTGTGGTATGGGATGCATACCACAGTGGGGGTGATTACCACAGTGGTAATAAAGAGAATGTACTTGTTTTGGGAGGAGGCACACACTTGAGTATTTAGGGATGATGACTATCATGTCAGAAAAACACTATAAACACACATATACACATGGGGGGAGCATGAAAAATGCAGCAAAATGTTAACAATTAAGAAAACTGAGGTAAGGGACTCCTGGGTGGCTCAGTCAGTTAAGTGTTCAACTCTTAGTTTCAGCTCAGCTCAGGATCTCAGAGTCCTGAGATCATGATATAGAGAACAAGCCTCTGTGCTCAGTGGGGAATTGGCTTGAGATTCTCTTCCTCTGTCTCTCCCCAACTGGAGCTCACATTCTCTCTTTAAAATAAATAAATTGATCTTAAAAAAAAAAAGAAAGAAAAGATAACTAAGTTAAGGAGATGCAGGAGTTGTTTTGCTGCTCTTTTAACTTTTCTGTAGATTTGAAACAATGTCAATTTTTTAATTACACATTAAAATTTTCTAACCAAAATACCAATAAACAGGACGAGATTTCATGGTAAGAAAGACAAGCAAATATCTCAGCAAATAAAAGAATTCACTTCAAATAAAATTAATTTTGTATAGAACTACAAAAATACCTAGGATGTTCTTTTATTACAAAATAATAACTTTTAGTAAAAAGGACAAATAAATCATGAAACAAAGACAGGCATAAACTATATTAAAAGATATTATGGGAAAGAACAAAATCAAAACTGTGGAGATGGCTGCTGTAACAAGTCACCACAAACTTAGCAGCTTGAAACACCCCCCATAATCATCTACCAGTTTCTTTGGGTCAGAAACCTGGGCATAGTATAGCTCAACTGGGTCCAAATCTCATATGACCAAAATCCAGGTGTCAGCATGGCTGAGTTCCTTTCTGGAGGCTCTGGGAGAGTATCTACCCTAAGCTCATTGAGACTGTTCACAGAATTCAGTTCCTTGCATTAAGATCGACGTCCCTATCTCCTTGTCAGCCATCTCAGGGCCGCCCTAAGCTCCTACAGGTTCTCTCTCTCTCTATTCTGTGTCTATGTGTTTGTGCACCTCAGAACCCTTCTCAAACCTGGATTTTCTCTGACTCTCTGTCCCATCTCTTACATCTCTTGTGTCTTCCCCTTCTGTCACATCATTCTGTTTAATAAGGGTTCATGTGATTCAACTGGACCCCTTGGATAATCCAGGTCCATCTCCCTATTTTAAGGACTGGACTTTATTAAATCTACATAATCCCCTTTCGCCATAAAACATATGCCTAGGGATTAGAATGTGAGAATCTTTTAGAGGCTATTTTTCTGTTATAACAGAAATAAAAAAAATATAGTCATTATGGATTGCATTATTGGCCTCGATTCTTCATTTTTCCCTGGGGTTATATCCTTTGCCATCATCTTTGGAACTCCTCCTATAAAAGCAGAATATATTTCCACATCCGTTGACTTTGGGCTCAACCAATATGAATCACTTTGTCTAAGAGAAAGAAGTAGAAATGATGCAAGACTAAGCCTTAATTTTTACTGTTTCCATTTGCCCTCTGATATCTCTATATCTCTACAATCACCAGGAAAACAACATCTCTCTCTAGCCCTCTGGTCAAAGGAAAGATGAGAGACACATGCTAAACATCCACCCCAGCTGAGTTCAGCCAAGATCAGCTGATTTCCAGCTGATCCACAGACGGGTAAACAATAATAAGAGAGAGTTGCTTTAAGTCACTGAATTGGAAGATGATTTGGAGGAACGATACCAAAAATATGATGCGCTAAGTGGTGGCCTACACATAATCAAAGAAAAGAATTAAGTACTCAGAAAGTATTTTAAGAAATCCAACAAAGACAAAGGAAGAAATAGCAAAAAGGTGCAGTTCAGAGACACGGAGGGTAGAATGAAGGGCTATATAACATGTAATTGAGAGTAGTTATAGAAAAAGAATTTAGGGAATAATGGACAAGAATACTCACAGAAATAACAGATGAGAATTTGAAGTAATTTAGGAAAGACATGAACCCTCGGATTAAAAGGATATGATGAGTATCAAGCAAGAAAATTAAAGATAAATTTATATCTAGATATAGCATAGAAAAACTACACAACATAACAGAAAAAAAAAAAAGACTATGTATTTTCAGAATGAAAAGAGAGATGATCTCTAACCAATTACTCTGACAACAGAGCTCTCAACAGCAACAACAACAAAAAAAAATGTAGCAGTATCTTTAAATAGCTGAGAAAAAATAAATTCATATTTCCAATTTACAAACAGATAAATTATCACTCCTGACTGAGTTCAATATAGTTTTAGGCATACAAATACAAGGGAAATTTAACAAAGCTACTGAAGAATACACTTTAGGAAGAAAAAAATTGAAAATAAAGGAATAGGATATAAGAATTGATAGTGGGCACAAAATATTGATGAAAATGAATCAGTAAATTAAAATATAATAAAACATTAGCTATAACATTTATTTTTATGCCTCAAAAGAGATAAAACCACCATTTATTCATTGCCAAACAACATATGAAAAAATGTTCAACATCAATAATCAGGGAAATGAAAACTAAATCCACATTAACACACCAATTTTACACTTCTCAGACTGAAAAAGTTTTAATTATCTGATATTATAGTTTTACAATAAAGAATTCTTATAAACTGTAGTGTCCACTGGTGCAACCCTTTTAGAAAACAGACATCATCCAGGAAAGTCGAAACTGCAGAATACCCTTTATCCCTGCAATTTCACTTCTAAGTATCTTATATTATTTGCTTTACCTTTCTTTTAGGCGTATATTAGAGAAATCTTTCAAATGTATCAATGAAGAAAGATACACAAAAATGATCACTATATCACTGTTTTTAATAGCAAAATATGGAAACAACCCAAATGGCCATTCACAAGAAAATGGATAAATCATCTTTAGTGTAGTCATATAATAAAGCATTATACGGCTGCAAAAATCAATGAACTAAAATTACATTTATCAACATAGATAAATCTCAAAAAATATGAGGTTGCATGAAAAAGCAAATTGTGGAATGATGTACAAAGTATGAAACCATTTATGTAAAGTTTAAAAACATCAAACAGTATAACATATTTTTCTAAATATGCAGTAGTATAAAATAACTTATTGGAATCACAAACACCTAATAAAGGCGAGTATTTAACTCAGCAAGGGGTGAAGAAAAATGGGTTTGAAACAAAGAACATAAGAGCCTTCCAATGTAAAAAAAAAAAAAAAAAAAAAAGTGTTACGGTATTAAAAGAAAATTGAAATAAATACGGAAAAGTATTAACATTGGCTAAAGCTCAGCAGTATATACACTAATGTTATATTATTTCTTTTACCGTTCTGTATTTCTATAATATTCTATAACAAAAATATCTTAACATTTTTTTCTAAAGAAAGGCCATTTGGCTTATTTCAGTAGAGAATGAAATGCAATCTCAGAGGGCATTTTAGTGCATTAGCCCTCCCAAGGATGGATGCATTTGCAGAAGACAACTGCAGAGAGCAAAGATGCATTTATAGTTCTAGAACACTAATGGATAACTAACAGGCTCTCTAGTCCCTGCAGTTTACTAGGAAGGCAAGGTGGGGACAGGACTTACCCATACACCACAAATGTCTCTAGCAGAAGGACTTCCTGTTCCAGCCATGGGTAAGTCTGACCCCGACTAGGCGAGTTAACCACAACGGTTATCAACTTTAATAACAATTATAGTAAGACCATTTTGAGGCTTAGTGAAGCACTGTGATTGATGTCTTATGAAGAGTTCAAGTTTAGGAGCCAGAAAGACTCAGGTTCAAATGCTGCTGCCCGTATTATTTATGTAGCTCCCTTACTCTTTCTCAAAGCTCCAGAATTCTCATCCTCAAAATGAGGTTGACACATACTGTACTTACAGGATACAGTGAGGAGTAAATAAAACCACATATACAAAATGGATAGCACCTAGAAGGCACTCAGTACATCTTAAACTTCCTTCAACTTACATTGATGTCAACAAACCCAAAATGCTCCAGAAACCAGATATAGCATTTGTGGGGGTAAATGCATTTTTTAATGAAGAAAATGCAAGTCTCTACAACCTAGGGCATCAAACTGCATATGTTATTTGATGATTCTGCATATCAATGTCCTCATCTGGGAAGCAACAGTAAAAAGAATTTTAACTTACAGAGTTACTGGGAGACTCAGAGACTCCAAACATTAAAGTGTTGGGCACAGAAATGCATTCACTCAATAAACAGCTGCTATTGCTGTTGTTGCTGTTAATACTATTCTCTAAAAACCGAGAGAGAAGAGAGGAAGAAATTGGGAATTTGTGATCACAGAGAAATTAATTATGAATTTTGAAACCACTAAAAGTCTTGTTCAGTCTAATGTGTCTCTGCACAAACTTTCAAGAGAATAAGAACATTTCATCCTCAACAAAACTTTGCATAACTAAAACCCCTACAGCTTTCTCAAAATGATTGGCAGACTTACTTCTTGGCAAAAAGTGAATAGAAAGATATAATAAATGCTTAGGTCTTAAGTCTTCATTGCTCTCAACAAATACATTCAAAGGAGCATAATGAAATCTAAAATTAAGATTTTAAAATGAGAAGCATTCTTGAAAAAGTCATTAGAATTTACAGTGTATACCTAATTTAACATCTCTCTTTTTATTACATGTTCTTTTGTTAATTTTCAAAGCTCAAGAACCACCAAAAACTATAAGTTATGTTTTTGTTCTCAAAATATGGTGTCTGGACAAGCAGCACCTGGAAACAAGTTACAAATGCAAGTTCTAGGGCCTCGTTCTCAACACACTGAATCAAAAACTTCAGGGGTGGGCCCAGCAATCTGTGTTTCACACATAAGCCTTCTAGGTGATTCTAATGTGAGCTCAAGTTGAGAAGCACTGGGTTGAATATTAGGAGATCCCCAGTGTCCAAATCTCAAGGACAGCCGGTGTTACCTATACTGCATGACCACACCTGCCAGAGGTATACTGTGCAAAGTTTCACTCTGGCCTCAGCCTGGATTAGAAAACCTCGAAGGGCCCTTACATCTTTGATGCTATCAATAATGGAGTCTTACTCAAAGAAAGTTCTTCCAAGCACAGAGAAGGAGGTTCTACATGATGACCTTTTCACCCCCAAAAGTTTCATGACAAACAACCCAGAATGGCATGAGAATATTCAGATGCACACTGTAATCTTGGCAAATGTTTTCCTATAAGAATTGATGGATAAGGCCAAGTTGGGCTGCATGGTTTTAGAATTCCACATGATGTTTGCTTCTAACATATTTACCCAAACTAAATAAAAGCCTGAAGCAGGAAGACCCTGCAGGGTCTAAAATAAAAATCAAAGACGCACACGAGAATCTCAAAAGGCAACGATCTGCTTATATGCTCTTTGATATGGTTTTGACAGGTGGGACGTGGGTAGACAGCCTTGCATGGACACTGACAAAGAGACCTGATCAAGCTCAGGGATTCTGTCCTCCTACTGAGAATCAACTGACAATCATATCACGCATCTCTTATTCAGGTTTACCAGAGAGAAACCTCATAAAGGAACATTAATAGACTGTACATGAAAATCTGTATATTTCACCATTTCAAAGTTAACACTAACTCCAGACATATATTCACCGTCCACTGAAGACTTTCTCTGACAGGCATGGTGGCCCTCCCAGGAATACACATCCTCTTTGCTCCAGGAGACAGAAGTATTTCCAAAGTCCCCCAGATATCCTTTCCCCTTTCAGCCTATACTCTGTTTCCACAGAAAGAGGTTTCCTAACCCCAAAGACTGCTTTCCAGAGAGTTTCAGATGGAGCTAAAGTAAAACAACACTCAGTGTATACTCATTTCTGTAATGGAAAGCCCACCCTCAGATTTCACTGGACTAATGTGACTTTCTCATTCTTGCTTCTCTATGACTTTACTAGATAGTGGCACCTTGGCCAACAGCACAGTCTTTTTCTAAATAGGGCAACAGGCTTTCTTGCCAGAAAGTTAATTCCATATCAAAGTGATTCCATTTATTTCCATCCAAACTAACATGTGTTCACAATACATCTTCATTCCCACCTTTAAGTCAGCAATAAAAGTCTTTCTTGTGGTGTGTGCGTGGAGGGGAGGACTACTATAGGAAATTGTCAGATGAAAGGTTTTCACATGTGTCTCCTGTGACCAGAGCTAAGCTTTACATAAACTCTAGATATATGGTTACATATGGATCCAGCAAGATGTATAAAAACTGAAATCTCAACTTTTCACCATTATTTTTATTATTGATATTTACTGCACATCAATAGAGTCCTAGGAAAGAGAGTTGCTGGTAAATTCTAATGCTGTCCTAAAGTTAATATGGGAAGCTGTGTATCATAAAACCCACACAGTGCTTCGGCATGTGATCTTCTTCTCCACATACCAAGCTCTGATGATATTCTTGCTGAATTCTACATCATATGAATAAAAAAGTTATATCCCAGTAAGGCAATTTTCAATGTATAATTATGATGATGTCTTTGTCGCTTGCACTCTGTATGAATTACTAACTAAGGTTAAAATGGAATCATGAAGTGCTTTTTAATAAAACAAGGGCATCTATAAACGATTCTCATGTTGATTATTTAGCATCAGCTTCATAACTAAAGAAAATCAGGCAGGTACTGGGGTGTTGCTCCTGCTTTGTGTAATATATCAATTTCATTATCAGATTACTGCAGCAGAAAGTGTATTCATTTCTTTAATGAACAAAATGATTGCATTTCCTGGTTATGGCTCCTTTCCTACATGATATTAAGCATAAAAACATCCTAAGAGTAGCTTTCAGATATTTGTCTCAGTACTTGGTATCCCCTTTGTCGCCATACTTAGATTTCTATCAGAAGAGGCAATGGCTTGAAGAGCTCAATGCCTCAAGCCCAAATCACTGCAAATGTGCATACTTTTGGCAACAAAGGCCTCATTTTATCAGAAGACTCTATTTCTTGATTTGACCCCTGGTGATAAGCATCCATCATTAATAAAAAGAGAAAATCTCTAGTTGGTCTCAGGAATCCACTGAGTCTTCCCAGGGCCAAGATAAGGGACAGCACAAGAAGATGTCCCACTACTTCCTGCACTCACCACAGCTCCCTCCTCGGGTTACCACACCACAGCCAGTATCAGGGATGGTCCAAATACTCTTTTTGTGCCTATAATCACAAAATACTCTTTGTGTCTAAGATCCCAAGAAATCAGTAGGAACTTTCAATTTAAGCTCCCAAATGTTCAGGAATAATTTTTGATGACACCTTTCTCTTCCTCAACATAGCCATAAGACAATATTTGCACTTTTAGCATAGTTACCTTCTTTAGAAGCATGATAAATTCATGCTCACAGACTATCCAAATCTACTCTGGAAGGAACAAAAAAGCACATCCTGCCTTTGTGTACTACTGTCAAACTCCTTTCCTAAACTAAAGTTTATAATAGGTCAGCACACCATTCCATTATGTAATTGCTTATAATAATGCTGCTCTGATTTTCTTCCTTTCTAATATGAAATTCCAGGAAATAAGAAGAATTTGTATCTAAACAATGACTTTTCTATCTGGCTCAATTATGCTTTTGTGATTAAAGGTTTTCATGGGGCAAAAACCAAAAACGAACAACCATACAAAATCTTGTTAAAAAGCTTATTTAAAATCTACACACCTCTTCAAGCTGCCACACGGTGAAATATATTTCCCCCAGATGCTGCAAAGTTTGAAAGAAAAACCTCTTTCTCTTATCATGGCTTCTAGTCCTTCCCTAGAGCAGAATTTAGGACCTGGCATTGGTCCTAAATTCTTGTTCTATCTCTTGCACTAAGCAAAATAATTCCCTCTGTTACACCTTTGACTGAGCTCTTTATTTCTTTCAGAATCTTCCCTTCACTGCTACCCACTCATTCAAATCTCCTAATCCTTTCACCTCCTCCATCATGGCATGCTCAAGTTCAGTAATGCTCAAGGAACTCTTCCCTTTTCTGAGGCTTCTCTAATCTGTATGATGTTGTTTCCCCACTCAGATCCAAAACCTGTTCTTTTCTCCCTCTGTCCCAGACCCCATTTGAGGTTTGAATTGATAAGTACATCCACATTCAGGTACAAGTGATCTAAAAGCAGATAGTGAAATGGAGTTGAGGCACAAAGGACGTAGTAGGTATCCCACCTGAGAAAGGAAGAAGGAAAAAGCAGAAGTGGTCAGAGGGAGAAGTCAAACTGCAATTCATGCTTGACAACGTCTTGGCCACCCATCTTGGAGCTTTAGAGAGAACAGCACTGGTCGAGTTGTAGCACCTGGAGACCTGATGACCAGGCCATCATATGTTCATTCTCCCAGCTCAGGCACCAGATGACCTCAGGCAGGCAGGCTCCCTGCTGCTGAGACAAACTGAAGGAGCTGGCAGTCGGTCGGAGGCTGTCTGCCAACCACACTTCCTGCAGCAGGTGCCTAACGCAGGTCTCATCTCCATAGGTCTGCCTCCGGGCCAGCACCTGTTTGAGCTCAGATGTGATCTTGACCCTTCTCCTACGAACTACCTTCGACGAGTTCCCAGTTCTCTTACTAGGTTACGATAGGAAGCAACTGGAGAGCAGGAGAAAAGGAGAAGCCAAGGTACTTCTTTGTCTCTCTGACGGAGGGGCTTTCCTCTCTGGTTCCGGCTCCTGCTGGAAAATCCTAACCTCTGTAGTAACCAATAGGCAGGCCACCCACAGCTGCAGCCTCCGCCAAGTGTCCCCAGCTCCTGGGCCTTGGCTACACTTCTCCCTCCCCTCGTCTCTCCAGACTTGGGAAAGGCAGTAGCCTCCAGATGTCACCTCATAGCCACCACAGTGTCTGTTGCCTGGCTTCTCAGCTCTTCCATCACCTATGTTACCAAATCTCTATGTCAAATTCTCTTTGCTGAAAATATCTAGAATCATTTCATTCACATGACCGGACTCTGTCTAACACAATCTTCTCGGAAATAAAACTATATGCAGAAGCTCAACATCTCAAAAAGATCAAAGTCATGGAGCTCCGGCCAAAGGGGGTTGGGAGCACTGTGCGCTCTGGCCCAGAAAGACCTCTGGGCTCTCAGAACACTGTGCAATTCACAATAGATGTTCCTCAATTACTACTTTACACATTGCCCCCAAGGCTGGGTTGTTGGGACCATAGCACCATGCCAACGGGACTAAAGCCCCAGAGCTCAAAGGGCACCCAGTGCTCCGGAGAACAACAAGGAATACTTCAGGACCCAACCATTTGACAATTCAGCACAGGGGCAGCCACCTCAAAACCATCAGGGTGCCATGTCTGGCTACCTCCTCACCTGCCCACTACAGAGAAACAGCCTTACTAACACAGGCACCTTTTTTTTCCCCTTTAATTAACATATAATGTATTGTTTCAGGGGTATGGGTCTGTGAATCATCAATCTTACATAATTCACAGCACTCTCCATAGCACATACTCCCCAATGTCCATCCCCCAGCCACCCCATCCTTCCCACTCCCCTTCCCCCCAGCAAGCCTCAGTTTGTTTCCTGAGATTCAGTCTCTTTTGGTTTGTCTCCCTCTCTGGTTTCCTCTTGTTTCATTTTTCCCTCCCTTCCCCTATGATCCTCTGTCTTGTTTCTCAAATTCCTCCTATCAGTGAGATCATATGATAATTGAACACATGCACCTTTTATCTGCAAACCAGGTGGTGATTACTGCACGTGGATCAAATTTAGGTATCCATAATAATAGGGGCAATGCCTCCACTACAGCACTGGCTTTGCATTGGTTCTTCCTTTATCTGTCTCTTCTACTGCAGTATGGCAATAATTCTGTCTTATTTATCAAATTCCACCCATAAAAAAGTGTGTGTGGCATATAGTCAATTCACACTAATTTTCCATCCAATGTTAAAAAAATTATTTAATTTTTCTTCCATTTTTATGGTTTACCTATGCATGTGGGGTGGTTATGATGCAAGAGAAAAGAACAATGGGACATTCATGAATAAGATTCCATTATGAGGGATAAGCATATAAATAAGTATCACCAGGGAGAACTTTAGATGAAGTTAGGATTCCTCTTGGAAATGTAAGAAATGTAATCTTTAAACAGACTTGCTAAAATTCTAACATCCCCCCAACAGGCATCAATAACTGTAACAGTGGGACACTGCCTTACTCCAAATGAGTGATTACCCTTGGCAATAGAAGTATAAACAGTGCTTTTAAATGTGTTAAGTTAAATGAAAGGAAAGAAAGCACTGTCTTAATAGGAAGCAAAAGAAAAAGCAAAAAGAAAGAAACCACTTGGTATGAGTCAACAGTTATTTTGCTCAGCTTCAAAATTATAGTAACAGTGGGGTCTTTTGGGGGAGGGGAGGTTGTGGGTGGTGTTTTATTTTTTTTTGAAAAGGGAGACCATGCCAGTATGTACCTGATTAGAATCCATTATTTAGGAGGGGGGAAAAAAGTTGTTGAACAATTATAGTACAAGAAGGACTGTGCTTGATGCTTTCATGTATATTTTCTTGTTCAATCCCTAAAATAAGTCTGTGAAATATTATTGCTCCACTTCACGGAGAAAGAATCAGACACTTGTAAAGATTAAATTACTTGCCTAAAGTCAAATAGTGAGGTGATAGAGTGGGGATTCAAAGACAAAGCAATTGGATGTAAATCCCCATATTTCTTCTTCCCCAATGTTCTGTGATTAGGTTGAAATTATTGCTCCCTTAGTGAAAATGTTTTGTTTATTATTTTTGGAAACATTTTCCCATAGAGAAGAGAAATTTACTTTGCACTCCACTTTTAAATATCATTTTTAGGAACACGGCTCAGTTTTTATTCTCCTGATAATCCTGAGGTAGAAATTAGGGGTTTCATTTATGGCATTTTCCTCTGAAATCACCTCACTAAATAATTTTTCTAATTATTGCTTTCTTGCTAAGATAATATCTGTTAAATGCATGTTTATTTGTGAACTGATATTCATCCACTTATTAGAATTAACGTATCTTTGCCCCTCATAATGGGGCCAGATTGATATAGGTGAGATTAATGAGTCAATTATTTTTGGACAAGGTACAAGGAATACAAACTGTTTCACACGGTTAGTACCTCGTGGTGTTCCTCAGTTCCTGTGTAGTTTTTGACACCCATAAAATAACCCTGTGCAGTTTCTGTTTTTCCCCAACTTAACAATGATGAATACTGATATTTTCCCAAGAACACAGAAATCATTTGGATGAAAAAGTAAGCGATAATGCAAGAGTGCAAGCTATTCTTTAAAAACAATTGTCTTTAAATCCTTTTATTTGACAAATTCATGCTTCCACAGACTCAGCTGCCTCAGAGTGTCATTTTTATGGTTCAATTAGCCTGCTATGAGGACTTAGGTCCCATTATTGGTGAAACAGGAGACAATGACAAATATGCAACAGCCTAACATGGGAAAAATCTAGAAATCTCCAGAATTGTTGAGAAAAGCTTGATCATGATAGAAAGTATGAGATTCCATACAAATCTGCTTACAGGAACTGATCTTTTCATTTCTTCAAACAAAATATGAATTTATTTATTTGTTTGTTTGCTTATTTTTTGGGAAGGCTCAGGGTCCACACAGTTGCAAGAGTTAAGAAAGTGTTGGTATTTTCTTTAACATATTTTCTCCATTTTTATGGTTTACCTACTTCCTGTCCACTAATGATTTCCAAATATGCTCCTCTAGCTGTTTGCTAGTCTAATATCCATACTATTATAGTCAACCACCTACAAGATATCTTGGTGGTATAGCCTGGAGACATCTCAAACTTCTCTCCTCACATGAAAATTCACTCAGGACAATAGAGCCAAGATTCGCTTTTTGTGTGGCAAGACCCTGAATGACTATTTTTCCTGTTCTTGCTTTTAGGTATTTTCTTATGTATATAATGAATGTTCATTGTCTTTAAAGGAGAATGATATTAAACATTAAATATATAAATTTAAAATATTTTTAAAGCAAATTATGAAGTCATTTAGATTGGATGTAAATCCTAGGTCTGACACTTCTATTTGTGTGACTTTGGCCAAGGCATCTAACCCACTGGAGCTCAAAAAGTAAGGAACAGTGGGGCGCCTGAGTGGCTCAGTGGGTTAAAGCCTCTGCCTTCTGCTCAGGTCATGATCTCAGGGTCCTGGGATCGAGCCCCCACATCGGGCTCTCTGCTCAGCAGGGAACCTGCTTCCCCCTCTCTCTCTCTGCCTGCCTCTCTGCCTACTTGTAATCTCTCTCCCTCTGTCAAATAAATAAATAAAATCTTTAAAAGGAACACTAATGACCCCTCTCTCTTAGTTTGGAAGAATTAACTAGAGTAACAAATGCAAAAGGCATGACACATAGCACATGCTCAGTAAATGCCCGCTGCCCTAATGATAATGTAGGAAGTTCTTTTTGAGACTTCCCTCTTCTTCAGTAACACCACCTACTATCCAATCAAACAAGCCCAAAACTCTAAAGTCATTTCATATCTCCTGTCTTATTTCCCACAGCCCTAATCTCCTATATGGTCACTTTAATTACTGCACACCTCTTGACTCTACTTTTCTCTTTTCCCCTATCATCTTTTGCCTTGTTCTAGCTTGTTACATAGCAGGCTCATTCCCTTACGGCTGATTTTCCACACAATACTCAGAGCGAGTTCCCTGGAATGCAACTCAGATCATACCCTTTCTGTGTTTAAAATTCTGCAATCACCCCCCTCCCCATTTTTAGGATAAAGTCCAAACTCTTTTGCAAAACAACCAAGGCTTTCGGTGATCTGACTGTGATGACAGACAACCTCATTTCTTGCCAATCCCTCAAAATTCCCATGTTCCAACCAATACAAATGTATTTAGACTCCCCAAAACCCTAAACTCACTCCCTTTGCCTCAATGCTTTTGTTTGCACAACTCCCCTTCTGCCTGCCAAGCTGTTCTTCAACCTCCAATTCAGTGGTAACCACCACAGAGAGCCTTCCCTGACCCGCAACTACCCAATAGAACTGGCAATTCCTTGTTCTATACTCTCCATGACTTCTTACTCATACTTCTGCAGTTGTATGCTATCAATATGCCTTGTACTAATTCTTTTATCTGCCTGTTTCCTTTACTAAACCGGGTTCTCCTTGTGGCTAAAACCTACGTCTTTTCAATTTATATCCCCAGACCGTAATACAATATCAGGCACATAGCATTCCATAAATGCTTAAAGTCTTCTTGAAGACAGGTGTATAAGACATATATGTAAGAGAAGCCATTTTAAAGGTCACTGACTCCAGTCAACTAGATGCCTTTGTCCAGATCTGCTTGATTGATTTGACGGATATTATGAAATTAGCAGGACCATCATAAACGGTGAAATCTAGATGCTCATCAGGCCCCATAGAACCAGGAGAAAATGGGGATTACAAAACACTGTAATGCCATAATATTATCAACACATTAAAGAGAAGTATCAATCATTCCTTTGAAAGTCTTTTCCCTCTACACTCTCCACGTTGAAGGTCAAGTATCTCCTGAGAAGAGGAGGGACTGTCCGGCCTAGAGGAAGAAGGTCAATGCCACACACTAAGTCTCAAGTTTAATTTAACGAGTCCCTGGTGAGATAATAATTCTGAAAGTCAAGGTCTATAGCAAAATTAGAAGTTTGGGTTTTCTTTAGTATTATTATAAACTCCTCACTTACATATCAAAGGTAACATGTTGAACTCAAGTCATAGAGTTTTACTATAAGCCATAGAGTACTGGGGGTGGAGGATAGGATACTAGAGAATCTCCCACCTGACAGGAAGCAGAAAGAATAATTCTGCTTCTTTCTCACCCCTGGATGAGATTCTGATGAGTAGGCACTAGTGAGATGCCTAATGAGTAGGCACTAGTGAGACAAAGGGAGAAGCAAGAGGTGGAAAGAGTATCCTCGGAGCCAGAAATAAACGTTAGGCAGTGGAAAGGAGGGAAGTGTGACAGAAATCCTAGAGTTTATGAGGAAGCTCTAGTGTAAGGGTTGCTTGGTCTCTGCTCTTCAGAGCATAGTCTAGGAAAATCTGCAAGCTCCTTTGTCAATTCCTTTAGTTAAGTATGGCATGGGAGCAACATGACAATATCCCAAAAGTAAAACGGAAATGGATGGCAAAGTTTTCTGGGTTTCCAGGGCCAAAGCATTCTCTTGCTGGGCTCTGGAAGTCCAGCATGGTGAGTGAAGCTAAGCAGCTGAGAGATCCTGGTATCTTCCCCATGGTCCACGGCTTTCCAGGTGCAGAGAGAATGAGGGAACCTGAAGAAACATAAACTTATAGAACAAGGCTGGTGGCGACCTCAGGCAGGAAACTGAGATTTTATAATAAAAGAAATTTCAACAATGAGCGCTAGTAGATTACAAAAAAAAAAAAAAAGAAAGAAAAAAAAATGCAGGTCAGGCCTGTCTCACCTCTGCAGGCACAATGCCAAATGCCCAGGGCCTGAGCAAATTGGCCACAGCCCATCTGACTCCAACAAAAGCACAGAAGTCAGTGTGACACCTCACAAGCCTCTGCTGACACATGAGCCCAATCTTGAGAAGGAGAACAGGGAACGCAGAGAAACTCAAGAAAACTGGATATTTACCCACAAAAAAATTAAATGACCAAAATATGAGCCCCTCTTTTTTTTAAATGTGAAGAGACTAGTATACCTTTAATTAGCAAGTTTATGTTACCCCAAACTCTGATACTTGATGGAGGGAGACTAACAAGCAAGATGAGATCAGTTATAGAAAATGCATAAATTACATTTATTGCAAGCTTTATTTGTATTAGTTTAAATAGCAACACTATTGAATATGTAAATGATAAGAGGGGAACTGCTCACACTTTCGTCTGAGCCCAAACTTCTCATTTACAAGTAGTCAAGCAAACTGATCACCCTCCTTCCCTCTCCCAAAAAAGCAGATCCTAAGAAAACCCAGAATCATATCCAGATTATCAAATAAACAAACAAAAAGACTGACAAATGTGATTATTTGGATCAATAATTTGATCAGCAAAAAAACTGTTCACACATTCTTTAGCACAAAGGTAATAAGAGCAGGTACCACATTTGAGCATTAACTCTACACTAGGAGCTCTACATACATGATGTTATTCTTTACAACAAGCAAATGAATGTGGTGTCATTACCCTGAGTTTACAAACGAGGAATGAGGTCAAGGGAAGTGAATCAAACTGTCCAAAAATCATAAAGTCAGTAATTAGACAACATTAAACTCACAGCTGTTTCTCTCCAAGTCCTGAGTCTGGACCCATTATGCTCTTTCAACTGCCTCTTAAATCAGATGCCCCTCTGTTCTAAGGGGACCAGAATGTTGTTGAGTATTCAGAGCAACATAGGACGGGATAATAAAGAGACAGTTTAAATTGTCACAGGATAAAAACTAGAGAATGGGTAAGGATATCAGGAAGAAAAATGAATGTAAATGTATCATGCAGTCATTCCCTCAACATATGCCAGATACCGTTGCTGGAGACACCGCAGCAGAGACACAAACAATGCCACATCCAAATGGGGCTTCCGTACTTTCTGGGGAGACAGACAATGAGCAAATAAGTGAAATAACCAATATTTTTTCAGGTAATGAGAAATGCTATAAAATATTGAACAACAATGGAGAGTGGTAGGATTGTTATTTTAACTAGAGTAGTCAAAGAACAACATTCTGAATGAGATGAGAAAGGGAAGCCTGCAGGTAACTTGGGGGAAGAGAAAGGAATTCTAAATGAGAGGAGAGAATAAGCCTAGGTATATACCTAGGGGAACCACACTGCCAGCAAAAGGAACAAAAGCCCTAGGTGGAGAGTTGGTGGGCCAGAAGGGTGGCCGGCATAGCTAAAACAGAATGAATGAGGTGGGGACAGAAGAAAAATGGTAGATAATGAATAAAGAATGATAGGTAATGGCCAAACCATGGCAGACCTTGTAGGCCATGGAAAGAACTTGAGATATCATTCCCAGTAGGACAAAAAGCCTTTCTTTAGAAGACTAAGAGTGATAGGATTGATTTTATATTTTGATGATTCCCTCTGAAAACAGAAAGTGGAATAGTGACCACCATCAAGTCAAGAATAAATGCAGATCTTTTGGGAAGATAAAGTCAGTCCAATGTAAGAAGGTAACAGCTGAACTGCTGTGGATTTACTTTGGAACATATGTGTTATATATCTTAAAAGCATAGCTACAGGACCTGCTAATGGACTGAATGTAAAATGGATGAGAAGAGAAAGACTAATCCCTAGGTTTTTGCACCTGGGCGACTGGGTAAATGGTAATGTCATTCACGAGGTGAGGGAGACAGAAGAGGAGCAAAATGGGGAAGGGTGTGTGTGTGTGTGTGTGTGTGTGTGTGTGTGTAATCAGTATTTAGCATTTCAGGCACACTAAGTTTGAGATGACTTCAGACACCCAAGGAGAGATATACAGCAGACAATGAATACAAAAGTCTGAAACTCAGGAGCTACTGGGACTAGAAATAAAAATACAGACACCTTCCACATATAGATGGCATTTAAAGCCATGGACTTGGATAAAATCATCTAAAGAATGACTGAGGTTAGATAGAAGAGTGATCCAATAACTAAGACTTGGAGCACTCCAACACTCAGAGGCTAACAAAGGATGGGGATCTAGGAAAAGTGAGGAGGAAGGACAGAAAGCAAAGTGCTAAACTCTCTCATAGGATGTTAGGTTGCAAGATGGTTTCACCCACCAATTGTTACAACGTATAAAAACAGGAATGGACGTAAACTAATGAATCTCCTCCCTACTAACCACAGAAGTAGACAATACGAGGTTAAAATATTGTGTGCACATACACATATATGCACACTCACACACACACCTCCTGACAATAAAGACAGAAGCGTTTCTCAATTCTCTCAGCTCTGGCAAAAGTTGAGTTTATATACCAACTCAAAAAAAGGAGATCAGCTTAATACCTTTGCCCAATTTGTAGCTGAAGCTCAGGATCAGTGAAGTTTTCATTTGTGATTACTCCCTTAGGATATTTGTACAGCAGCACACATATGCATTTTAGAATAGATATGTTTTAAATAATGTAGTAACATTTCCCAAATGGCCTACACTGTTTTGACTAGCAGTTTCTTCAGCTCTGAAATTAACTTCAAATTCTTTAATTTCATATTTGAAAACATATACCAGCTGAATGTTCTTCCCACATGCAATGATCTTTTTAATAATGCAGTCTGCTGTTTTCTGAAACAAAGATTAAAGAGTACAGTCAGAAACTTCCTAAATATCTTTGATGAGATTAGTTTAATTTCTTCCCTGAAAGCAAAGATAAACAGACATTAATTTTCATTTTCTCTGTCCTTATGCATCTCAAACTTCTGTGTTCTTTTATCAATATCAGGGATAGATCTAGTCCTTTATGTAACATCCCAAATGTGTGCCAGTCTCTCTTCCCAGAGTGTAGAACATTCAAGAAGTATAGCACATTTTTCAGAATGAAAAAATGCATACAAGTCTTTTATTTCTCCATTGTCTTCAAGGAAACTAAAAGTCTAAGAGGTAGTATTTTAGTTATTCTTCATGCCTAAGCATAAAAATGCAAAAGGAAATTATTGATGATAGGGTTAAATCCCCAAGAACACCAGATATAATTCAAAAGGTTATCCACAGAGTGAAGAGAAAGAAGGGTTCCCAGTCGACTTGCCAAAGGGCCTGAACCACTACTGACATCAATGAAGGGACAGATGTTACAGACACAGCTTTCTCTCAGCAGCAAAACTTAATGAATTCACATTCTACATCATGATAATTCACATCATCAATATTCCTAATTTAAAAGCTACTCAACACTCAATAATATCTCCTATGAGAGAAGCTAGCATTAATAACCCTATCTCAATAACTTAAAAAAAGATGTGGGTTAGCAATCTCCAGAGAATTATGCCTCGACTCAATCAAAGAATTCAAAATATTACCCTACTCCTTTCTCATTCTATGAATGATGCAGATTCAACAATAAATATGGCATTCATTTTTTACATTTAGTGCTTTTCTTTCCTTGTGTTTTGTTTCATGACCTGGAAATTTCCCCTAATTTACTGGTCTCTTATTTGAACTATCATATGGTCGTAGGAGCCTGATAAATGGGGAAGTCCTAGTATCTAAGTGGCAGGAAGAGTTTCAAGTGGGCTCTGGAGTTAGATCTGAGGTCCTGACTTTAGCCCCACCATTCAAAAGCATCTGGCTTCCATCAAGTCATGTAATCTCTATAAAAAAACAGGTAGCAGCAGCTTCTTGTTGATTTTAGAATGATAGAATGAGGCAGTGGGCACATCTGAGTATTTAGTTAGATCAAGCCTTGTTTCTTTAATGATTAAGATATTTTACTGCTGTACAAAATACAGAAGGTAACATAAATTTGTCAGAAGCCACCAATTTGGTCTTCTTATAATAAATCCTGGAGTCAAAGCATTTCACTAACCTCCACAGTGTATTTGTGCCTACACTCACGGCTAACAAACCTATAATCCCCAATCCTAAACACCTCTAGCATAAAACCCTGAGAACTCCACAAATATTTCACACAGTCAACGTATGTACACTCCTTTGGGAAATAATGCTAGCGACAAGACAAAAAATAAAAACGAGCATTAGTCTATTCACTTTTGCTGAGGTATATATACTGGGCTTTTTTAAAAGCATGATATCTACCACTTAGAAGACTCCATTACTGATTTTAAATTGGAACAATGTCTGTGAAAGAACATTCAAAAGCCACCTCTCGGATTGGCAAAAGCAGGAAAGAACCTTGGCCGCTGATCTAGCTACACATCTTTGCATGCTATGGCAGAAAGTCTGCAAAAGAACAACCAAATGTGATATCCAAAAGACAGCCACCTATAGGATGGATGCTGGCCATAAGCAGAGTCCTCGGTGGCCTCTAATGTACTAGATATTAACCTTTAGCTCTTGGATTATAAAAAATTTCAGCAAGTAAAGGCAGTGACTTTGACCAACCAACAGGAAAATATTTCAATATTTTGATAAGCAGTGTGGTCATATTGCTGTGTACTACCTACATATTAGTCATAGAAACAACTCCTCAGCAAGAAAAAGTTCTGATACGAGTTCTGCCCATGCTTTGACGCTCCAAAACTTCAGAAATAAATCTCAGAAAGATCTATGTGGATTTGGAGGCTATGCCACACATTTTAGACAAGGAATCAAAATTACAATGAATATTTACTGTTTTTATTTCAGTGAAATTTATAACTTTTTGTGAATTAAAACTTGTCTCAACAAACTTTCCTTTTATTTCATCTCCAACCGCTTTCATTTCTGTGACCTCATCAAAGGCTGAACAAGTGTACCTATAACACATGAAAAGAAAAAAGTGCTCCTTAATTATTCTACTTTGCTTCTTATACCTTCCTGAGTGAAAAACACTCTCTTCTGTGAACCAGGCTCTAAATCAGCAATTTTTAGAAATGTGACTTTGAATAAACAAAAGTAAAATCACAAAGTAGATTCTTTCTAACAATATTCATTACAAAGTCCTTTAAATTATGAGACCCACATTTGACCCTTTATAGTTATCCAGCCAAGATTAACTCTAATTATTGTCTTAAATCTAAAAATGAAAGAGACAAGGCATTAAAAGATTAAAAAATAATAGGAAGTTCCTAAAAACTGGTCAAGATCTATGTACCTAATTGCCCTATGTTTTCGAACTTAGAGGAATAATTTCTACCAGTATGATAATCACTCACCACAGAATCCATTCAGAGATTATTAAAATGGTGAAGGTTTTAGGTGGAACATCTACAAATTCTTATCTAGCTACCAATATTCCCAGACAGAAGGCAAAAACAAAAGCCAGATTAAAGTTATACCTAGAGAATGGACACTGGGCAGGCTTCAAGAGACAGTATAATGGAAGAAAGAGTATATCCCAAGTCTGCTACTTACTGGGTAACCCCGGGCAAGTGACTCAACTTTCTGAGCTGCAGTGTCTCAGCTAAAAAATGGGAAATCAACACCATCAGGATCTAGCATAGTGCCTGCTATTTACTAGATGCAACGCAATGACTGCTGTATTTTTAAAAGGTTATATGAATGATTGGAGATGAGCATGACCAGTGACAAAGTGTTTGGACCACTGGGGACAGTACTACCCCATCCCCTGTTGTCCAACTGCTGATACAAAGAAGTTTAAGCGTAGTTCCATCCTCGAGAGACCTCAAATCCAGTTGAAGAAGCAGACCATTTATAAGGAAATTAAGCTAACATTTGCTAAGTGCTAAGTGCAATTATTGTAGGATTGTCCCAAAAGAAAGACATCTTATTGTCCTAGGAAACATGGAGAAGGCTCACAAAGAAGGGTTATGCTGAACTTCAAGGAAGAAAAAGCTTTTATTTAAGTAGGCTAGGGCAAGAAAGGGAGATGGTGTATCAAGGATCATGTACCAAGACTAAGGAGTATACTCCCACAGGTAATGCTGGGTAGAGCCTCAAATTCTCCTAAAGCCTACAAAACCATTCGATTCTAACTACTGACCCCTTCTCTCTGGTACGTGAACCTTTAGCAAGTCTACCAAAATCTGATGTCCATGGATTAATGAACAAGTCTGCACTACTAGGCAAAATACTGTAACAGATTATGTCTTTACCATAAAGAAACGCCTTCATCATGTTTTTTGGAGAACTGCTTGTTATACAGAACTTAAAGCATGTCAGCACCCACATATACAGGCCAACTCTTTAACCCAAGGCATAGGGGAAATGCACAGAGGAAAGCCCAAAGCATCTGCAGACAAATGACTGGGTTGGAGTTCAAGCTGTGCTATCCAACAGCTATACGGCCTTTGTCTGATCGTTTACACCTCAGTTTCTTCATTCATCAACAGAACATAAATACCTGCCTACCTACAGGTTTAGGTTGGTTGTTGTCAGGGTCAAATAAAAAGATAAATGAAAATATTATAAAAATATTAGTTGCTAAATAGGCATATCATTTTTAACCTTTAGTTATGATCCTTATTTCTTCTTAATGTAAAGATACTGTTAGGAAATAGCATTTCAAGTTGCCTCTGATGAAGAGCATTTTAAAAATTCATTGGCAAAGAGAACATAACTAAACAGGATTCTTCTGCAGGCCTAGAAGTGCAGAGCAACACCCAAATAAGGCAAGTGAGGCAAGAGGGGCACAGTTCCAAAAGACTGTAAGAAGAAAGGCCAAATAGTTTTATTGATAGCAATTACCAGTTGATGACTGTTTTATGTATTTATAATTGATCCACATATGTCATTTTCTGCTAAGCAATGTGACTCCTTCCTTTTCTAAAAACAATCCAAACAGAATCAATGGGTATTTATACATGACTTACCACAAGAGCTAATTCCTAATTTCAAGAGATCTACAATAAAGGTGGAATAAAAAATTAATAAACATTAAACAAGGAGCAATTCTGGACCAGGTGTAAGTAAATGACAAATTGTATATTGAACTAAAGTCAATGACCATGATACAGCCAACGAAATGTATTTTTAAAATAAGCCATGGTCTATTTAAAACATCTAGGTACAGGCGGTGAGAGGAGGGGAAAAGGTTTTAGAAACTGGAAAAAAATGAGTAACCGAAAAGTCTGAAAGGGCAAAGAGAAGGGGAAAAAAAATTGCATTTACAGTATAATTTGACACTGGAGAAAGAAAACATTACAGTATCTTATCGAAACTCTTTTCCAAATACTTTAAGGCTAGAGAAACTCAAAGCACCTTCACACACTATCTGTGTAAGCTGAATAATAAAGGCAGAAAGAAAGAACCCCCAAGAGGAAATAAAAATGAAATCTGAGTACTTGGAAAAACATATTCAGCAGATCACTGGGGGCCTAACTTATTTGTTTGGTTAAGTTTCCCATTTAATTCCTTTTCAATGGAAAGAAATGTTCATTACAGTATGCACCTAATTTTCCATCTTTTCGCTTCATGTACTAAAACAGTTTTACATTAAAAAATTCATTTGTCAAATGCCAAACATCTGCACCCTGATTACAACCCTACTATTGAGACTCTGGTTTTTCAGGTACCATATGTCACAGCATTTCACTTTGGCTCTATCTCTGTTTATGCACGTTCAGGTGTGTGTATGTGGGGGGGGGGGGGAGGTGGCGGGAGATGGATGTGTGCGTGTGAACGGGCACATCAACACGCGGGTGCACAAAAAAGAAAATGACATCTGGTCCCCAGGAAAAGAAAGGAGCAGAAGGACTGTGAGGAAATGTAATGAGATTTGTGTGTGAACATAAACTAAGCTACACACACAAGCACTCGCAGTTACAGACTATGAGACCCTGTGGGGTCACAAGTTACGGTTTTTATATATAAATATATTAAAAAGATAAAAGGAGGCAGGAGAGAAAAAGGAGATTTTTTTAAAAGGATGTTTTAATGGATAACTTATTCTATAAATAAAAATTAAGAAAGCATAAGGGAAGTAGATACAATGTATATGATTCAAACAAAGGTAAATTCCAAGTAATGGTTTTTGCTGCATATATAACCCATCCCTCCTTCACCTGGCTTCACCTACACACCCATATTTTCTCCCAGGATCTCCCTGGCTTTCCCTTACCCTATTAATTGCAATTCCCTGTATGTGTGCCTCATCCTATTAATGAAAGCCTAATCTTTCTTCTCTAAATTTAAATGAGACAACCCAGCAAAGAACAATGAGCCTGGAGTCAGGGGACCCAAGCTATGGCCACAACTTTTCTTCTAATTAGTTATGCGACCTGGTCCAATTTACTACACACCTGCCTTGGTAGAAGGCTAGAGCTTCTCCTCTCCAGGTCTTAAGTACCTGTTCTGAAAGGTGAAGAGCTGAAGCCTGCTCTCTAGGTTCCATTAAGCACCCACAGAGAAAGGGGTGCCAGTCAATGGTTCTACCCCCTCTCTCTTCCATCCCCATGAGCCCCATAGCTAAGGAGGCCAGAGGACGGAGCAAAGAAAAGAGGCACCACGTGCAGATGATAACGGCTGAACCTCCACAAAAACATGAACAAAGGTAAACCAGTCCCCAGGTCTAAGTTCAAATCTGCATTGTGCTCAGACCATTTGGAGCACTCTGGAGGACTTTTTTTTTTTTTTTAAGATTTTATTTATTTATTTGAGAGAGAGAGAACACACACACATCGCCATGTGTGCACGAGCAGGGGCTGGGGGCAGAGGGAGAAGCAGACTCTCTGCTGAGCACCAAGCCCAGCTAGGGGCTGGATCCCAGGACCCTGAGATCCTGACCTGAGCTGAAGTCAGAAGCTTAACTGACTGAGCCACCCGGGTGCCCCCTGAAGAATTTTTTTAAGCAAATGTTCCCTGTCCTCAGAGAATTTTACAAGTCCTTTTAGAACTTACTATCTAATTAGAAGAAAACTCGAATGTACATTAAAGGAGAGAACAGGGAAACTGACACTTAAGGGATGAACATTAGAGTAACCTTGAAAAGGGAGAACTTCATGGTATGAATAGCTAATGAAGACTTAATAGACCAAGTAGGATTCCACTCATTTAACAAATATTTACTGAGTGCACACTCTGTGTCAAGGTGCTAAAACAGGCATGGTTTCCACTCTCATGGAATTACAGTCTCGTAGGACACCATCAATAATAGAGGAGTCTCATCCTGCATGTGATAGACAAAAGGGAGCAGGGACCTAGTGAGGAAACTCTGAAGTCTCTCTTCTTCTCCCCTCCCCTATTTCCCCTTCTCCCCCTCTCGCTCTTTCCAGTGTAACCCTTTCTAACTATATCTTCCTATGGACAACAAATGCCTACACTTAAGTATGAACTCAAGAAATCTGCCTATATCTTCTGCTAAAGAAAGTGGTCTGTGACACATTCTTAGCACTCGGAGAGCTTCTGCTTGGTTTTCAATCCAGTGTATGAGGCTAAGAGGTCCTTTCTGGCACTCATCACCCTACTGCCAATCTCTGCTAAACTGTGGCAACACACTAGCAACACAGTCTGGCCACGTAAAGGACATTCTTTCCTCAAACAAGACTTCACTTCTGGGGCACCTGGGTGGCTCAGTCAGTTAAACATCAGCCTTCGGCTCAGGTCACGATTCCAGGGTCCTGGGATCGAGCCCCATGTGAGGCTCCCCTCTCAGCAGGGAGTCTGCTTCTCCTTTTGCCCCGCCCCCCAATGCTCTTGCATTCTCTCTCTCTCTCTCAAATAATAAAATCTTAAAAGAATTATAAAAAAAAAAAAAAGACTTCACTTTCACCCTCTAGTGTAGACACGAATCGGGGCCATTTGCCTTGCCTGGATAACTACACTTAAGTTTCTCTCTCCTCCCTGCTTAAAGCCACACGTGACTCTTGTTCTGTTTGTCCCCAACATTTTAGGAATATGCATTCATCTTTCTTTTCAGGATGTTGACCCACATAGGTCCAGACACCAGAGTACCATAAATGAGTTTTCTAGATATCTTGGATACTGTAGCACTCTTTATTGTGTTATATGTTCCAAATCAATGACAGACCTCACCAAAAAATGAGTCAGAAATCCTGGAGAAGTCTGGAGCTGACCTAGCATTGCCAGAGGGATTGGTGACTTCTCGTGATTCTCTTTGCTGCGGTTACTATAAGGTCCAATCTGCTTGTTAATTACAGAAACTACATTAAGTACATTAATACTTGCATGTTTTCTTTACCTGCACTTGTTCTGGTTTTCTAATTCTACGTTTCTGTTTATCAGTATACCCTGTGTTAAGAAAAGCCAGAAACTCTACACTCAAAGTGACAGGGATATAAATATGTAAGTTAACCAACAAATCATTATCTACGCAAAGTTAGATACTATGGTCAAGGCTATTACTAAAATATATCAGATCACCCCTTTTCCATCACTGAACATGTAGCGATGGAGACGTCTTTCAGTGCAGAGAAAATAGGGAGTATAGTGTGATTTGGGGACCACCAGGAAAGCCTTATTGCAAAGAAATTCCTCTTCCATTTCTTGGATGCATCTGAAGTTCCATGACCTCTCCTGGGTAGTTTTCATGAGTATTATGATGCAAACACATTTTACCAGGTGTCCTGAGTAAAGAACTTAATAGCAGGCTTTGCTAGGACAAAAGGCTCCCCCCCCATACCTTCTAGAGGAGGGGAGATGGAACAACGTGACATGGAATTGAAGAGAGGGAAAAAGAGGCCAAAATCAGAAAACACAATCTGCGCCTTGCACAATGCTCCTTTGGCCAGCCCTACGGGAGTTACTTAGTAATTGAACAGCTTATGAACAGCAATCAACAAATGAACAAGAAACTCTGGGCTCAGCACCGAGCATGACCTTTTGGGGAAGACTAGATGAGTCAGATTTACCTCCTTCAGTTTATTTGGGATCTCTGGCAAATTCACAAGATGATTTCAAGCCACAGAAAACAGTAACAAATTCTCTCAATTCTAATCCTAGAGAACTGGCTTCTTAACTTGAGGAAATTTAGTAAATAAGAGCCTCCCTATTTCACGTGTCATTTCCTGAAATCTGTTTCATCAGAGTACATTAAAATAATTATGAACTACTTTATATTTCGGAAAGTCTACTTCAGAGCCTACAATTCCGTAACTAAAAGGATGAGATTAGCGCATAGAAAGAGTTCTTTTCCATCCATGTCATGACATCGGGGAACCTGTGGTAGGCAGATTAAGAACCCTGCTAAAGAAGTTCACATCCTTATCTCCAGAATCTTCAAATATCTGGCTTTACATGACAAAAAGCCATTGCAGATGTTATTAAGGGTCAGGGTCTTGAGATGGGGAGATTATCCTGGGTTATCAAGGGGGGCCCAATCTAATCATATGAGTCCTTAAAAGCAGAGGGATGGGTGCTGGACGCATTAAAGAGACAAAAGGGAAGAAGAAGGAGAGATTGGAAGCATTTGAGGGCCTGGGCTGTTGTTGCTGGATCCAACGGAGGGGAATGAGCCCAGGAATGCAGGCTTGAACTGGGGAAGGGCCAGAAATCGTCCACTGCAGCCTCCAGAAGAGAGCAGAGACCCGTCAACACCTTGATTTTAGCATAGTGAGACCTAAGTCAGAATATGACCTAAAGGTCAATAAGATAATAAATTTGTCCACTGAAGACATTAAGTTTGTGATAATTTGTTGTAGCAGCTATAGAAAACTAATCTATTTTCCTTTTATATGTTATCATTATTTTATATTTTATATGTATTTTATATCATCTGCCAAAATGGGGGCAACTGTCTTTTTATTTCTCTTTTAAGTTGTTGCAAAAATGAAAAGGCAAATACTGGACCAAATTTTTTAAAGAAAAGAGCTGAGCAGGAAGAAATAACATTTTAACATTTTCTGCAATGCACCTCCTTTTTCTAAATTTTACAGAATTCAATCAGAAAATAAACCAGAAACCTAATATATGTTAACAGTTTCATGGTGTCCCCAGGTAATCAGAGGCAATCTTTCATATTGATCATAATATAAAACTAGTTGAGTTATAGAGACACGTATCTTGTCAGTTCTTTGGCAAATGTAAAGCCTCCCTTAGAAAAATAGAGTAATGAAATATTCTCAAAGTCAGTATGCAGATCTCCAACTGCTAGGAAAGTTAATGAGATGCATAGCTAGGGACTTAGCATGCATCTCAAGCACGGGTTCTGCATAAGAAACACAGTTGATTCTGATCTCATCACCTTATCCATTTTTTACAGAAACATCTATCAGCAAGAGAAGACACTCCATGTATTAAAAGTTTCCACACCCACCCTGAGCTATCCGAAACATGACAGCAGGCCATGTATTAGAGTTTGCAAACCTAATAAAATATTTACAAGTAACATATTTAATCAGTCAAACACTGATTATATTTGGTACCCTCAAAATACCAAAGCCTAGCCACACAAAATGATTTGTCAACACTCCAGGAATAGCCCTCTAAAGAAATAACTTTGGGGTTTATATTTCAGATGGGTCCAAAGAAATGAACTTCCAAGCTCACATAATAAAAGATCATCATCTAAATATGAACAAAAAAAGAAACTTAGCCCCATATAACATTAAGTAGAGGCACTTATATATAACAAAAGAGTGCAAATTCCAAAATTAATATGTTTATAGTCTTAAAAAAAAAAAAAGCAGAGAAGAATAGAATGTGTCCAAAGCAACTATTTACATTCAAATCTTGGCTATACCACCTACTGCTTTGTATCTTTGGGAAAGTTTCCTAATTCTTTTTCACCTAACTTTCCTCCTAGGTAGTAGCATTTCAAAATTTTGCATTTAAAATAGCATTTAAAGGGTGCCTGGGTGGCTCAGTCAGTTAAGCTTCTGCCTTCAGCTCAGGTCAGGATCCCAGGGTCCTGGGATCAAGCCTCCTGGCTTTGGGCTCCCTGCTCAGCGGGGAGTCTGCTTCTCCCTCTGCCCCTCCCCCCCGGCTCATGCTCTTGCACTCTCTTGGGCACACTCTCTCTCTCTCAAATAAAATCTTTAAAAATAAAAAAATTTTAAAAATTGCATTTAAAATTTGGGGTCGGCTCCCCGCTCCTCTCCTCCATTTCTCCTCTTCCCACTAGAAGCCTGGCCCTTTTGTCCTCAACAGCCCAGTGTTGTTGTGAGAAAACAACAGTTGTCTCTGTGTCTCTGTGAGACCTCCTTGACACTGCGGCATGACCATCCAGGAAAGATGGGCTCGTTGTACTCCGCTTAACAGCACAGCACAATGACTAAAATCTATATTCTGTCTTCCCTGATGCGCTGGTGCAGGGGCTGGGTGGATGGGTGTCTCAACGGGGAGGATAACCCCAGGAAACAATCCCTCTGACATTCTCAGGCCCTGAGACACCACCTATTCTGGGCTGTTCCCTCAGAGGTTTCCCCTTCAAACCACCCCAACTTACGAGGGAGCAGAAGGCAAGCTGAGGACAAAGCAGAAGCTGACACCCTGCAACCTCCCCCCACCCCCACTCCTGGGTGGGACAAGTGCAACCTTCTTCCAGGGATCTCCCAACTCTCTTAATGTTAATGCCTTGCCAGAGGGGAAAACAACCTTACCCTGACAGTGGCAAGGCCGCCTGTACCTTGTAGGTCCTCTTTAGCGCAGGGAAGTTCTTTCACACCCTGCATCTTTCCTTACCTCCCCCAACCCATAGTATATAATCAGCCACCCCTCACAACCCCAGGGCAGCAGCTCTTTCTCCCCACAGGTTCTGTCCCCATGCTTGAATAAACCACCATTTTGCACCAAGCACGTCTCAGGAATTCTTTCTTGGTCTTGGCTCCGGACACCGCCCCCACTGAACCTCACTTATATTCTAAAACTTCATCATAACACCACCAGTTTCCTCATTTCCAGTAAAACAGCATCTTTTCCTTCTCTAAGCAGACAGGGGGAAAAAAGGACCCTACAGAGCTCAGCACATTGTTATGAAGATTAAAGGAAATAATAGTGGCAAAATGTTCAGTACAATGTCGCAGCCACGGTAGGTACCCAGTACATATTAAGAATTACTTTCATCAATTATGATCATCATCATGGCAGGAACAACTCACCACAAAATCTGCTAAAGAATCTTGCCAATGAATCAGTGTTCATGAGCTCCATTTTTTCCACGTCTTGGCCAAGTTCCTAATACCAGTAAAGAACAGTTCAAAGCAAGAGACTTACCCGGATGTTCTTTGTCAATTAAGTATAAATTTCTTAAGGGTATAAATGTTAAAGCAACTACACAAACCCTGAGAAAAGCAGAAAAATCAGGAAGACAATAAAAATGAACTTTAGGAAAAGAAAATTTGGGCTAAAATGAGATCTTTGTGGAGAATAAAGGGCAAATGGGAATGTCATAGAAAGCAAAAGTTAGGCCACATTTTATGTATAAAAAAGTAAATGTGTGAAGATACAAGTTTAGAAAATGTAAAAAATAAAAAGTTACTGGTAAAAGACAGAGAGGACTTTATAAAGTAAAAGAGAGACAAAGGAGGAAAGGTTAACTGATAATTGTTTAAGGATAATTTAAAAAGAAGTATCATCTGCTTTCTTCTAACCAAGTACCATCTGTCACAAGAAAAAAGAAAATAAAACCAAAATCGAGACAGAACATACTAAAATGTCCCCTAGCAGCTGGATATCTTCAAATCAGCCGAGTCTTAATGGCTCATGCCGGAGGAGAGTTGAGGAATTTCCAAATGTTATTACTGACAGCCCCATTCTCCTTGGTTATCCATTCTCTCTGCTGTTGTCTTTGAAAAACCATCCCGTAGTAGGCTATCCTACATGGTAATGCACTCTTCCAGATGATACACATCTCTTCCACGTTAAAGAACCAACCTATTAACAGAAAGCATGCACCATGCCAATCAATGTTCTAAATATTACCCACGTCCTAAAAGAAGGCGCTTAATTGACAATACTGCCTTGCAATTAGAGCCCAAACTTCTTCAAAGGAAAGGTTCCCAACAGTACACAATGAAATAAATTAGAAGCCACATGTTCACTTAGAACAAACAATTTAGTTAACGTACTCAGTTAAATCTAGCGAATACTCTGGGGCAGTTAGGACATCAGTGCTCTTGCAACTATCAGACACTCCACTCTGTCCACTGAGTCATGATGTCTGGAGACAGGCGTCTCCTTTTTAAACCTGCTCCGTTGTGATAGTCGGGCACTCTAAAGCATGTGCCTTGGGCCTTCAGCACTAGCTCCTTCCATGGGATGCTTCCTCTCTTTTATTGGACATTCTTATGCATATTTTAAGACAAGCTTCAAGAGCAACAGGCTTCAAATCAATCAAAACTAGAGTCAAAACCTTCTAAAATGTAATAGCCATGTGACTTCCCTGAGGCTCAGTTTCCTCATCTGTAAAATGGGAACAATAAGGCCTATCTCACAGAGTCACTGTTTGATCTGAGGACTAAGCAACTCCAAGTATTTAAGGTGCTTGAAGATGTGCTTGATACCATTTATCCCTCGGGAATGGACCATTAGCAGTGCCCAACGCGGCAGCAGCACCCGGAGTCCATCTCAGGGGAGGCCCGTGACAACTCCTAAGATGACAAAAGCCCCTTGGCTTTTGTATTTCAGTACACGCACCTACAAAGGAAGGGATTCCTGGCTGAAATAAAATCATCCTAAAGTAGGTTTGGTGGAAGCATGTTCGGATGGGGTCCCGGCACCACAGTCTTCATAACTCTACAAGCAACTCACCAGGAATGGCCACACAGTGGTCTCTATATTATTTACAGAAATACATGAAGGAAGAGGATTGAACTTCCTCTTCACAACTGCCAACTCGCCTTCCAGTTATGCCCTAGTTGCTCAGTCCTATCTAGTGTGAATGGGGCTCTCTCTCCCTCTTCAGAGAAGCTTGAATTAAATGATCCAGGATCCAGGGCCAAGCCATCTCTTCTGTTGCTGGCCATCCACATCCCAATATAGTTTGTTGTGTTCTCTACAGACAGCACACGTTTGCAGAACTCTTACCAAGTCCCCTGAACACTGCAAAGCTGTGCCCCTGGTAGGGTTTTCAAGAAAGCAAGGAGATTCATAGGCAAAGGTGGGTTGCAGCAGGTATCCCGGCAAAAGGTTATTAAAAAAAAAAAAAAGATGTAAAGGCACCACTAGAGGTCGGTGAGTTTGGAATCTCACAAATTATGTGTGCTGAGAACACCACGGGAGGAGAAACTCAGAGGAGACCACGGCCAAAGACAGTAAGGAGACCCTGCAGAAGTTTCGGCCATCCACCTCCAGCAACAGCCAGGGAGGCAAGAGAGAAGAGAAAAGGAAGCTCTTCCACCCCTCCAGCCACTGTGCTTGTCAGTCACGGAAGAGGACTGTCCCCTCCTCACCACCCCCACTGCACAGGAGCAGGACTGAGGGTTGGGGGGAGAATGGAGCCCCCTCTGAAGCAGTCTCAGGAGACACATGCTTGAGGGGCCGGGACCAGGGAGCTCTGAACGACTACACAGGATGACGTTCAGAGTTTTAAACTGACTATAAATGAACATCAAGTATGACAAAATTATCAGTAGAGGCTGAGAAATCATGAATTGGCAACTTTACATTGTCTTTTTTCCCTCAGCAAATATACAGAAACCTTAAAAAGTTGAGCTGATATAAAGTATTGGGGGGAAAATGATCCATGTTACCCAGTAAAAACTGCCCAGTCATACCTACCACATTGGCTTCCTTTTTAAAAATTTTTCATTAAAAACATCAAACTCACAGAGAAGTTGCAAGAATATTAGATAAACTATATGAAGTTGGCATTTTTATAAGTCAAAAATGGCCGAATACTGATCATTTCCCATGGCTCCACCTAATATTATTCTTGTGATTTACAAGTAAGCTGTTTTTTTTAATACAATGACTTTTTCTTCACCTAAACTCTTTAGTTGTAACATTTTAGAGCACTTACTTTTTTGATAGATAAATAGCTATAGGTACGGATATGTAAATATAAATATATAGATACAGATAGTGCTGAAATTTTTGAAAGTTGCAAACACCATGACACTTTACCTTAAAGACTTCTGTGTGTATAAGAACAAGGACAATACCTTACATGATCACAGTATCATTATCGAAGTCGAGAATTTGACATCGGTATGCTACTCTTCTCTAATGGACAGTCCTATTCAAATTCTTCTAATTTTCTAATAATCACCTTCATGTCACTTCTTCTGATCCAGGATCACACGTCGCATTTGGTCACCATGTCACTTTAGTTTCCATTAATACAGAAAGTTTCTCAGCTTTTTTTTTTTTTTTCATTTATAATATTGGTATTTTTGAAGAATAGAAGCCAGCTATTTTGCAGAATGCTTCTCATGTTGGATTTATCTGATATTTTTATGTTTCCTTTTGTCTGTGGCAAGTCACAGACCTCAGTGCATTTGTCTAGGAGATGTGGAACGCTCACTCATCTCATTACTGGTGATGTTGACTTTGACACGGCGTCCTCTAGGTTATTCCACTGTGTAACCACTTCCCCTTTATAGTTAATCATCTCTGGAGAAATTAGATACCATTTTTATACAGTTCAACAAACATTTACTGAGCCGCCACCCTGTTGAGCACTGAAGATGCTAGGGATACTACGGAAATCAAAACGAACACAAATCTCTTCCTTCAAGGATCTCATATTACAGTGGATGTGGGACAATTCTGATGATTTACACATAATTAGGGATTTAGCAGGCTAGAAAGCAGTTAGAAGGGGGTTATGGAGCCATGGATATGCTTCCATTTTAAATAAGGATTCAGGAAGCGCCTCCCTAAGGAGGTGACCCCTGAGCACAGAGGTGAAGGGTGAGGACCACAGCCATAGGTAAACGAAGAGTTTCCAGACAGAAGCACCAGCAAATGCAAATGGCCTGAGGTGCCTGACACATTTTGGCAACAGTGAAGGGCCAGTGTGGCTGACACAGAAGAAGCTGAGTGACGAGAATAAGAGATTTCTCAGGATACTTTCCTTTACAGATGACCAAAATATTCCCTAAACTCCTACAATGAATTAAAAGGGAGAAAAAAAAAGGAACATGTATTGGTGAATATAATTTTTAACATCCATGATAAAGCTCATTTTAGCCCCAGCTGGGGTGGGGGAGGGGAGGAGGCAGGTGGCGCTAAAGCAAGCACCTCAGGAGCCCATATCTCTCTAGGTCTTGTCTCAGACTTCTTCTCCCCAAGTGGTGGCCCAGATGGCCATCCCAAGTGCAGCCTTTCATCACCTCATTTAGTCCTCCCAGGGGGAACTGAGGACCTCCCCCCAGGAGACTGAGGACACTGCCTGAGAACAACATGGGCTGGCCTTGCTCGGCTCCTGTCCCACTCCTGGAGGAAATCCCTAAGACATGGGGCTGGAGGAACAGAGCAGGGGGGGAGCTTTGGACTGACAAGGTCAGGACCCCAAACCCAACCCAGAGAGCCCAACGATGAGTTCAACTCCATCCTAGGACACAGTGAGAGAATGAATGAGTGGGGATTCTCTCCAAAAGTAGATTAAGGACCTAATTCTAAAGAAAGGAAGAAGGTGTACTGAGCAGGAAAAACAACAGATGTGCACTATTAGTGCATTTACATAATTACACTTTGTATACTTAAAAAAATAATAATGATCTTGACTTTCAAAGCCTCCGATAAATGACAACTTGACTGAGATATTCTGCCCGTTATATATATATATTTTTTTCAAGGACACTAGCTTGGATCCTTTTGTTCCCAGTGTTGACATTGGAGGATTGAGAAGAAATCAGCAAAACAAGGTAGGAAGCACACAGTTTCTCAGTGGTTTTCACGTTCATTAAATCTCTTTCACCCATGCATAAATACCTAATTCTCCACTGAGATGCCAAGGTATCAAGAGTATAAAAGTCTGATAGCGCCTAAAATGACAATTCTCCTTTATAACAGCATCATTTTATTAGAGCTATAAGCAGCCAAATCTAGTGCCCTAAAAACTAACTTATTTGAAAGCCAATGGACATTGCTAAATGAAAAAAATTAGAAATGAAGAATCGGTGACATTTTATTATACCATTGGCCTTAACACTCATGTTAAACAATTTCACATAAAGACTGGAAAACTAAATTAAAACATAAATTCTGTTTTAAGCTCAAAGAAGCAAGGGACTGTACTCATTTCCTAACCCATTCCAGGTTCTCTGTAACGCTGAACACAATTCAACCGTTTTCTTAGAAAAATCATATTCTCTCTCTCTTTTTTTTTTAAAACAAGCAATACCAAATAAGACCTTAGTGTCTCTAAAAGTTCTACTCTTAAAGGACAGCATTCAAAATTGCACGTTAATCCAGCTGTATTCACCCAAAATCAGATCCTAGCAGCGTTTTTCTTACTAGCATTGTTTTTTGACTTAGATAAGAACGTACCAACAACAGAGGCTTTTATGTGCATCTGCACATACAGTGAGGAAAACAGAAGATTTTTATCCCTAGGATCTATTCTCACCTCTCTGTTGTCCAAATGCAAACTGACTGAATCAACTCAAATACCTTTAGAATGAACAACAGAATTCAGTACTATGACCACATACAAAATATACCAAAAATAATTGTTTTCTTAATACACCAGCAAAAAGTCAATAGAAAATAATGGAATAAAGAGTCTCATTCATCATACGAACAGATAAATAAATCTTTGGGTATAATATTCATGAGAAACGTAGCAGTCCATAAAAAGGCATGAAACTTTTCTCATATATACAAATACAGATATAAAAATAAACAAATGGGACATTCACGTACATTCCCAATGGAAACGTAATCTTTACAACCTTTCCAGTGGGCAATTTACCATTACCTGTGTAGAAATCTATCCTCAGGAAATTATCAGAAATGTGACCAAAGATGATGGTTGTTTATTTCACTGTTATTTATAATAGCAAAACAAAACATCCAAAATTTTAGGAAGAGAGAACTAAACTATGTTTCATTCATGCAATGGAACCCTATGCAGCTAATAAAATCATCTTTTTCAAGACTGTAAAAGAGCCTCAAACAATAGACCTATTAAAGCAGGATACCAAGTTGAAGAGGCAGAATATTCATTTTAGAATTTGTATGCATGTTATAATAGACACTTCACATTCTCAAGGTACTTTTCAAGCTTCTCAAATCCCCAAATCTGCAAGCATCAATATAACAAATAATCTCTCCCCTAAGATGCAATCAGGTATAATGAAATAATGTCAAGAGCCTCTAAACTCAAAACCGAAAGAAACTCTAAAAAGCATGATGCATAGAAATGCTTTCTTCATGTTCCAAATTATCACACACTAAATTCTGATGCCCCTCCTCCCTCACCCTTGCTCCGCTTTGGAAGAAACTCACTTTCAGCTGGGCATTCCCTCATCCCATTTCTTCAAAATTTACCTCTCTGTATATTTCTGACACGCCCTGGATCTCACAACTAAACTCATAACCTAATCATTTTCATCTTTTTTAAGTAGTGTTTTATAAACTTGGGCCATTTGTTTACAAAGTTCACAATATTTACCAAACTTGCATATTACCAATTACTCTCTACTTCTTCTTTGTATCAGCTCATGCTTTTATGTAAATATTCTAGCCTCATATCACCTAAGAAATCAAAGGTTTGATGTTATAATTATTTTCTCTACTATATTTTAAGTCAAATATCTTCCTCAAAGGAAAAAAAAAGTATCTCATATACTCACCTCAAACACTAAGATCACTGCTATCAATTCCAACAGGAAACACGTGGGAAACACCATCTTAGTGGATGCTGACAGATGATCTAGATATCATTTAACAGGGCTTATCAGGAGAAACAGCGTCTCACTCCAAATCAATGCCTCTTATAGTACCAAGTCAAGAGTCATGGACGATCAGCAGGGGATATCTTATGGAACAGGCCAAAAGTTTAGCATCCTTCTGCCAGGCTGGCCGATTCAAGTCATTCTTGCCCTAGATCAGTGATTTCAAAATCAAAGAGGCAATACCATTTATTTAGGAAATAAAAGATGTATTTAAATACTGATGGACTTTCCTATAATTTTCCTTAGGTCAGGAGTTGGCAGACTTTTGGGGACAGAGCTAGACAATCAATTTTTTGAGTCTGCAGACCACACAGACTGTCACGACTACTCACCTCTGTCACTACAATGCAAAAATAGAAAGAGATGGTACATAAATACACGAGCTGACCACAGCTGTGCTCCTTTAAAACTTTATTCATAGATACGAAAAGTAGAATATGACATAATTTCACATGTCATAAAGTACTTTTTTCTTCTGATTTATTTTCAACCACGAGAAGTATAGAAAAACTTTTCGTGGCTTGAGAACCATTCAAAAACAGGCAACAGGCTAGACGTGGCTCACAGGCCATTGTTTGCCAATCCCTGCTTTAGATCACTGGGGTTGGCAATCTCACTACTCATACAAACTGATGAAAGTAAATTTTCCTGAAGATCTATTTAGATATACGAAATATTATGTATCAGGGCAATAAGAACATGTATTTTGGGGCACCTGGGTGGCTGTCAGTTAAGTGTCTGCCTTCGGTTCAGGTCATGATCCCAGCAGGATCGAGCCCCACGTCGGGGAGGGCTCCTCCTCAGTGGGGAGCCTGCTTCTCCCTCTCCCTCGGCCTACTTGTGCTCTCTCTCTCTCTATCAAATAAATAAATAAAATCTTTAAGACAAAAAAAAGAACGTGTATTTTATTTTAAAATATATTTTTAAAAAAGGCTTTTAAGAAGACCTGCAATTGGTACCATTTAATTATGTATATATAATTACCAATAAGTCCATTCGGAGTCTAATCTAAGTGAATGCACACTAAATATACAGCTTTAACTTTTCCGCTTCCTGTTTAAGGCCTGCTTTCATTTTATATGGCAAATTTAGACATCCTCATCCAGGAACAAAACAATATATGCAGTTCATGGAACTCCTACTCCACAATTACTCTAAGGAAATTCTGACACAATTCAAAGATCAAAGAAAAGCAGAAGTCAAGGTTCCTGACTGGCAGGTCTGGAAAGCATGTAGAACAGAACACTGGGAGATACTGACAATTCTGAGAGCTTGCAATAGCCCAAGTCAGAAAACCCGAGGTCACCAGTCCTTCTTTTGCCACATACCAAGCTCAGAGAGCAAGTCACTGGGTCACTTCACTGAGTCACAGATCTTCATTTGGAAAATGAGGATCACTTAATTCGCAAAACTTTTCTGAGAATCGCAGGAGAAGGGGCGCCTGGGTGGCTCAGTGGGTTAAAGCCTCTGCCTTCGGCTCAGGTCATGATCTCAGGGTCCTGGGATCCAGCCCCGCATTGGGCTCTCTGCTCGGCGGGGAGCCTGCTTCCCTCTCTCTCTGCCTGCCTCTCTGCCTACTTGTGATCTCTCTCTCTCTTTCTCTGTCAAATAAATAAATAAAATCTAAAAAAAAAAAAAAAGAATCGTAGGACAAAATCCTTCAGTGAACTGAGGAAGATAGTGCAAAAATCAATGCAATCTACGAGAGAAATTGGCAGAGTCATGAGCGCAGAAATAAGTTGATCATGCTCAGTAAGTAGCATAACCACCTCACTTGGAAGAATAGGGCCATCGTTTCACCCTATGTTTCTGGAAACAACAACAACAACGAAAAAAAATCACTCTGCAGAGCTAAGAATAAATAAATAAATAAATAATAGAAGAGTACTTGAATTGAATCAGGGCATTTTCATAATATTATTCTTCGTGTTGTAGTTGACAGTCAAAGTTGTGTGAATTCAAATCTGAAATCAGGAATTAGAAAACTTCAGCTGCCTCCACACTAAAACCCATGTTAATTTGTCAAGCCATTTGTCAATTATCTAAGTCATCTCAAAGAGAGGAGTTCCATTTTTCCTTCTCTTGGGAAATGAGAAGTATCCATCATTAACCTTCCAGCCAACGTGAGCTTTGTAGTCCTACTGTGGGGCTAATCTCAAGGGTCTGAATGCACAAAGAACTCCAGGAAGTCACAGCAGGTCTGAGGGCAGGTTAGGTGGCTTTAATTAAGAATATAATAAGAGGGGCGCCTGGGTGGCTCAGTGGGTTAAAGCCTCTGCCTTCGGCTCAGGTCATGATCTCAGGGTCCTGGGATCGAGCCCCGCATCGGGCTCTCTGCTCAGCGGGGTGCCTGCTTCCTCCTCTCTCTCTGCCTGCCTCTCTGCCTACTTGTGATCTCTCTCTGTCAAATAAATAAATAAAATCTTTAAAAAAAAAAAAAAGAATAATAAGAAGAAAGAAAAATCATTTGACACATAGCTCAATATTTTTGCTTCAAACCCTATGTAGGCATACCAGGGGGAAAAAATCACTGCATATTCATCAAAATGAAGGAAGTATGAGGTCTCAGAAAGGGTATTAATTAAAGAGAGGAAAAGTAATTAAACCAAAGAAAAATGTGGTACATGAGACACACTTTACCCAATCATATCATTATTTTATCTTGTAAATCCACTGATTTACTAATAGCTAGGGAACTTAACTTACTGCTGGCTGAACACCAACGGATTTTGCTCGTTTACACCATCAGAAACTTGTGAACAGATTCATATTCACCCAACAAAAGATGGCTTGTGTGAACTACCAAAAATAATTTACTTTTAGAACAAAGCTTATTGTAGTCCAAAAAGCAACGGTGTCCTGAATTAGAAGATCTAGTACTTTCATTTATTAATAGAATAACCTAGAAAGTTCATGGTGGTGACATTCAAGGGAACAAGCCTGGGGCTGAATTCCACTCGGTTGTCTATTTGTGTTCGACCTACAACAACCCGCTTCAAGTTTCCAAACTCCGGTCTCTTCGTCTCAGAAATGAAGATACTGGTGCCTACTTCTCTGAGTTGGGCTGATGAGTATCCAGGATAATGTCTGTAAAGTATTTAGAACTGTGCCTGCCACATAGAAACTTCTAAATAAATGGTAGCTACTGTCACTATTATAATTACCATCATCATCATCATCACGATTATTTTGCTCAGCCTATATAAGAAGCTCCACAGCTTCTTCCTCAACACCTTACCAGAATCATATAAGCTCCAGCATGAAAACACGCTTTTTGTATGACAAAGAACCAAACGAATACAAAAATTAGTGTCAACCACCGAGCTCTGGGTCAACTTCGTGCTATAAATTTTTAGATTCTTTCCAGATAATTCACAGCAAATGCCATTAAAATTTTCCATGACAATCATTCGGCAAATAACACAGGAAAGTGTTGGCCAATTAAACTGGAAAAAGAAATCACCATTTCTAAGCTGCAATAACGAAGTGTGCTCAAAGAGTGCTCTGGCAATCTCGAAAGGACTCCAGAATGAGTTCTCGAATTCTTGATATTTAAACAGCCAGGCTATACTTTATTTAGCATTAATTAATCACTTATATGTGATTCATAAGATCATAAAATGTTTGAAAACCAATGTTCTAATCAAGTAATTTGCTTTATATCGCACTTAATAATTCATTTTATGTTTAGGTAGGAGTTGAAACTAAACTCTCAACTGCAAAGCACGGTCTCAGTTCTACACAGAGGGCGAATCTCTCCTCCACCATGTTTCCTGCTACCGGACACCCCGGATACAGCCTGGACTCTGTCCAGCTCCCTGTTGGACTACACTTCTATCTTCTTTTGGCTGAGAGTTTGGATTTTATTTTACAAACTCATGAAGTAGAAGTAGGGAGTAGTTCTTTTGCTATGTTAGACCCTCAGGACTTATAATAAATGTCTAGTACATGGCAGGCAAAAAAAAAAAAAAAAAAGATGCAAGTGAAATAGTGGAGGAATGAAGGTGAGGATTTGCACCTGTCTTGCTTTGAAGCTTTGCCCTCTGCCTTCTTGGAATGGTTTATTATCTAGATCATGGGATGCTCAGCAATAATCACTGGGCTAGTTTTTTAGATTCTATATATTAATTTCAGGGTTCACAAGACCTATTTTTTGTGAAAATTTCTTTTCCTCAGCTCTTTTTGGCTTAGTTTACCACTGTTAACACATTTTATTTTGAAAAAGGCAGGCTATTCATACACTAGAGTGGAGCTTAATTAAGAATAAGCATTTCAGGGGAGGCTGGGTGGCTCAGTCCTTAAGCGTCTGCCTTCGGCTCAGATCAGGATGATCCCAGGGTCCTGCGATCAAGTCCGGCATCGGGCTCCCTGCTCAGCGGGAAGCCTGCTTCTCCCTCTCCCACTCCCCCTGCTTGTGTTCCCTCTCCCGCTATCAAATAAATAAATAAAATCTTTAAAAAAAAAAAAAAGAATAAGCATTTCAGTGGCTGAATCTAGCCTTTAGACATGGTTTGTCTGATCTGAACTAGGCTTATCATCTTTTTGAGTTAGTTTAAAACTCAGATTTTACAAAAGACTTGTGACTTGTGGGCTTCCGTCGGAATGTCTCCAGATGGCAGCTACACTTACAAACAGTGACCACACAGGTGCTCAGCCGTGGCTCTCCTCTTTTGAAGGCCGTGTGCCTATCATCCTCTCTACTCCTTGACGTTGCGTGCCTGATCTCAGTAGGTACAGGATTTGGGGTCCGCTGCTCTGGAGGCTAAATTCCTCCAAGACTGGATTTCACACTTAAGAGTTCCAACCCCTACAACAAACACAAAATGAAGTATGGAGACACCCTGCCGACAGGCTAGCGTAACACATTCACCCTCCCTCAAGACAGTGGCTTTAGAAAGAAGCCAATGGATAGAAAGCACCTCCACAGAGGGGAACTGAGGAGTAAAGGAGTCTCACCAGGACCCGCTGCACCTCCAGCTCCTGTCAAGGGGCTCCTAATACCTCATGTTCGGTGCAGGAACATAAGTCAGGCATGATAACCCCATAAAGAAACTCAAGCAATTCCTGCTGGGGGCAGTGCCAACCCAAGGGGTACAACAATATGACCACGTGTTATTTCTTAATCTTTCAAACAGGTGTGGCACAGTGCCAATGCATCGTCCACCAAAAACATGCCTCATGGATCAGACCACGCTTCTCTAAGTAAGAATGGCACGCCAATCCACTAAAGTGCATAGTGCTAGAGGACGCAGCAGCTAAACATCCACGGGCAGTGCCCACCGCCCCTCCTGAAAACGCGTAAGGATGAAGCCACCTTCCATAAAGGAACCCAGCGGAAGCACTATTCAACAAGCAGCTTGGTTAAGACATTCCCAGAGAAATCACGCCGTTTCAGCAGCTACAGAAAGCATGATGTATCTCTTATGGTTTCATTTTTGGACAAGACACATCTTCAGACCACTTTTGCAGTGGGGAGTGGGAGATGAACTACCAGACGCAGCCTGCGAAATGGCATAGGTGTCTATGGCTCTCTCCTTTTATCCTTAGTGACCGCTTTTATGGTCGCGTAGAGACATTTTTAAAGAGATATCACTTCTATCTGCTCACAGAGAGAAGCCTGAAACAAATGACTTGGGTCTGTTTTGCTTCTCCTCTGGCAGGAGCAATTTCTTTGAAAGACTACTCTCTGGAAAATTCAAAGTTCAGCTTAGCTCCTCTGTGGCTACTCTGCTTTCCAGGAAAAGCTTTCATGGGCCATGAACTCAGGCAGCAGCACATGACAGCAGAAGTGAAAAGTAAAAGACAAAGGCTCTTATTACACTCCTCTTCTCAACACGTTAACTACCCAGAGTCTCCTAAACCAAATCCAGCCACTTCTTACACCAAGCACAAGTAAACATACACCTTGCCTTTGCGTGAATTATAAGAAGGCACCTGTTTCCTTCTGGGGAGAAGGACTTTTAAAAGAGATGTCTCCCTCTCAGCTAATGAATCAAAAAATAAAAAGCTTAGCAAATGGAAGCAGTTAATAAATGCTTAGCAAATAAAAAGCAGTTGGACTGCCCGCTCAATATACCCCCTCTGTTAGTATCTTGGGCAGTGCACAAACTACACAACTGTGCTAGCTGGCATTTTTCTCATCACTGCCATCACCACCACCCCAAGCCCAGCATCAGAATCTTTCACCCAGACTATAGCAGCAGCCTCCTGGCTGGTCTCTGGGCTTTTTCCTTGACTTCCTCATAGGATTCTCCACATAATGGGCTGAGGAGACTTCAAAATTATAAATCAAGTTATAATATTCCTGTGCTGAGAATCCTCCTCAGACTTTTAGTTTTATTCGGAATAAAACCATGACCAGAGTTTCCCACTTTGCCATTCATAGTATAGTCCATGAACCAGCAGCAGTGCATTCATCCAGAAGCTTATTAGAAATGCCTAATCCCAAGTCCCACCCCAGACCTATGGAATCAGAATCTGCATTTCAACAAGATTCATTCCCAGGTGATGCCTGGGCATATGGAATTTTAAGAAGCAATGGTCTCTGATTGACTTATTTCGCTTAGCATACAGAGAAAGACAACTGTCATATGATCTTACTTACATGTGGAATTTAAGAAACAAAACAGAGGATCATAGGGGAAGAGAGCAAAAAAGTAAAACAAGACGAAACCAGAAAGGGAGACAAACCATTAGAGTCTTTTAACTATAGGAAACAAACTGAGGGTTGCCGGAGGGGAAGAGGGTGGGGGGATGAGGTAACTGGGTGATGGACATTAAGGAGGGCACATGATGTAATGAGCACTGGGTATTATATAAGACTGATGAATCACTCAACTCTACCTCTGAAACTAATAATATAGTATATGTTAATTAATTGAACTTAAATTTTAAAAAAATTTAAAAAATTAGAAATAAAAAAAAAGAAACCATAGTCTCCCAAGTCCAACAAGACCCAGTCCCTATCCTCTCTCCAGCTTCACATCCCACCACTCCTGTTTCCTCAATTCCAGCTGCACTGCACACCTCTCTGCTACTCAAAAATGGCAAGCACACTGCCACTTCAGGACATCTGCCGGGATGTTTGTTCCTCTGGACACCCACCTGGCTCATTCCCTCACCACTTTCAGAGACCTGCTCACCATCGTGTTCTTGGGGAGCCTTTTCCCGACCACCCCCACCTTCCCCTGAAAACTCCCGTGTTCTCTTAAATCCTAGACCCTACTTGAGTTTGCTCATGACATTTATCACTACCTTATATCATATTCTCTCCCACAGTATATCATATGTATTATATATGAAAAGTTGCTCTTCCTCACACATGTAAGCTCTGTAACTACAAGAACCTTGTCGCTTTTTTCTCACTGCTCTATTCCCAAGGTTCAACATAGAGTGGGCATTCAATAAATACTTGATCAACGAGTGAATATATAAAACTAGGGCTTCTAATGAAGAGTGGCTTAGGCAGGTATCCAACAATGGAAAGATACCTGAGCCTCTTCAGACTTCTGAAAGAAAACTAGCCCTAGCTGACCACATGGTCAGAGCTCCAGCACAAGGACACAGACCTAAAAGAAGACCAAATGACCCTCTGTAGCTTTAACTGAGGCCAGAATAGTTCCAAAATAGGAAATACATGTATTTAAATTTGGGTATTTCTAGGGATGGGAAGAACTGGTATACCAAGCACTAATGAGGATGTGGAGGAACAGGAACGCTTACTCACTGCCGGAGGGAATGCAAAATGGTGCAGTCACTCTAGAAGTCCCACACCTAGGTGTTCACCCAACTGATCTGAAAACATGTATCCATACAAAAACCTGCACACAAAAGTTTATCGTGGCTTTCTTCACACTTATCAAAACCTAGAAGAAATCTCGTTGTCTTTCAATAGGTGATTGGATATACAAATCATAGTACAACCATATTACAGATGATACTACACAGTGATGAAAAGGAACAGGCTATTAATCCACATAACAACATGGATAAATCTTACATGCATACTGCTAAATGAAAAAAGCTAGGCTGGGGAAGCTCTAGGTTGTAGGATTTCATTTACATGACATTCTAGAGAAAGCAAAACTATAGCTAGAAAAATAGATCTGTGATTGTCAGGTGTCATGGGGAAGAGACAAAGACTCAAATAAGCGAAGCCCAGGAGATGTTTTTTTAGGGCAGTGAAGCTATTCTATAGAATACTGTCATGGTGGATATGTGACACCATGCATTTTCCAAAACCCAGAGGACTTTATCCAGCACAAGGAAGGAAGCTCAGTGCATGTAAGATAAGAAGAAAAAAAAAATCAATCAGGAAAAGGGGGTATCCCAGGATGGAATGCAGACTGTGACAAGGGACTCAAGCTTGATTCCAAATGTAGGACAGAACCTCACTGAAGGGAGTGGGGGAAAAGAGGTGCTGACCTACCTAACCCTAGAAATGACTGGAAACTGTTAAGACTACAGACAAAAGGAACTGCCCATAATACTCTAATTGATAATGTTGTTTTCTCAAGAGGAGACAAGTTGACAATTCTGAAAGCATGGTACATGGATACCTAGAACGTGTGACTGATGCTGAGAGCCAGATTTCTCACTATTAAAGTAGATTAGAGAAAGGGAAGAGGAGGAGTAGAATAAACATGTGGTAACAGATTAGAATTGGCGATATGAATAGGAAGTCATGTTTAGCTTAACACAGGCATTCCATACGTACAGATACATCTCACTTTATCGTGCTTCACTTTATTGCACTTTGCAGAGAACTGCATCTTTTTTTAACAAATTGAAGGTATATGGCAACGCTGTGTTAAACAAGTCTGTTGGTGCCTTTTTTTCCAAGAGCATTTGCTCACTTCATGTCTCTGTGTCACATTTTGGTAATTCTTGAAATATTGCAAACTATTTATTATTATTATATTTGTTGTGGTGATCTGTGATCAGTGATCTTTGATGTTACTATTATAATTGTGCCACAAACCATGCCTACATAAGACAGCAAACTTAATTCACAAATATGTGTGTTCTGACTATTGTACCTACCTGCCAGTCACACCCCTCTCCCCCTCCGTCCCTCTCCTTGGGCTTCCCTATTCCCCGAGACACAGCAATATGGAAATTAGGTCAGTTCATACCCCTACAATGGCCTCTTAAGTGTTCGAGTAAGGGAAGTGTCACCCATTTCTCACTTCTTAAATCAAAAGCTAGAAATGATTAAGCTTAGTGAGGAAAGCACGTTGAAAAGCTGAAACAGGCCGAAAGCTAGGCCTCTTGCACCAAACAGCTTGCCAAGTTCTGAATGCCAAGGAAACTTTCCTGAAGGAATTAAAAATGCTACTCCAATGAACACATACATGATAAGAAAGTGAAACAGGGGCGCCTGGCTGGCTTAGTCAGCTAAGCATCTGCCTTTGGCTCAGGCCATGATCTCATGGGTCCTGGGATCAAGCCCTGCATCAGGCTCTCTGCGCTCAGCAGGGGGTCTGCTTCTCCCTCTCCCTCTGTGCGCGTGCGCGCACTCTCCCTCTCTCTCTCTCTCTCTCTCTCTCTACACACACACACACACACACACATATCGCAAATAAATAAATAAATAAAATCTTTAAAAAAAAGTGAAATAGTCTTATTGCTAATGTGGAGACAGTTTTGGTGATTTGGATAGAAAATCAAACCAGTCACAATATTCCTCTAAGCTTAAATCTAATCCAGAGCAAGACTTCTTCAATTCCATGAAAGCTGAGAGAGGTGAGTCAGCTGAAAAGGCAAAGTTTGAAGCCAGAAGAGGTTCGTTCATGAGGTTTAAGGAAAGAAGCCATCTCCATAACATCAGAGGGAGAGCCAAAGCCACAAGTGTTGATGGAGAAGCTGCAGCAAGTTCTCCAGAAGATCTAGCTAAGATAATTAATGAAGGTGGCTACACTCAACAACAGACTTCCAGTGTAGATGGAACAGGCTTCTATTGGAAGCAGATGGCATCTAGGACTTCATAGCTAGAGAGGAGAAGTCAGTGCCTGGCCTCAAAGCTTCAAAGCACAGGCCAACTGTCTCCTTAGGAGCAGATGCAGCTGGTGACCTGAAGTTGAAGCCAATGTTTATTTACCATTCTGAAAATCCTAGGGCACTTAAGAACTCTGCTAAATCTATTCTGCCTGTGCTCTATAAATGGAACAACAAAGTCTGGATGACAGCACATCTGTTTGCCATGTGGCTTACTGATTATTTTAAGCCCACAGTTGAACCCTCTTGCTCAGGAAAAAAAGATTCAATTCAAGAAAAAAAGGAAAAAAAAAAAAAAAACAGATTCCATTTACAATTACTGCTCATTGATAAATGCACCTGGTCACCCAAGAGCTCTGAGGGAGATGGACAACAAGATTAATATTGCTTTCATGCCTGCTAACACAACATCCATTCTGCAGCCCATGGCTCAAGGAGCAACTTTGTATTTCAAGTCTTATTATGTAAGAAGTATATTTCTTAAGGCTACAGCTGCCATGGACAGTGATTCCTCTAATAGACAAAGGACATTAAAAACCTTCTGGAAAGGATTCACTATTCTAGATGCCATAAAGAATATTCACGATTCAAGGAAAGAGGTCAAAACAACATTCACAGGAGTTTGGAAGAAGTTGATTCCAACCTTCCTGGATGACTTTGAAGGGTTCAAGACTTCAGTGGAGGAGGTAATTGTACACGTTGTGGAAACAGCAAGAGAACTAGAATTAGAAGTAGAGCCTGAAGATGTGATGAATTGCTGCGATCTCACGAGAAAACTTGAATGGATGCGGAGTTGCCTCTTATGAATCAACAAAGAAAATGGTTTCTTGAGATGACATGTACTCTTGAATATGCTATAAAGAGTGTTGAAATGACAACAAAGGACTTAAAATGTTACAAACTTAGTTGATACAGCAGCGGCAGGATTTGAGAAGCCTGATACCAATTTTGAAAGTTCTATTGTGAGATAAAATGTCACCAAACAGCATCACATGCTATAGAAAACTCATTCATGAAAGCAAATGTCAACTGATGCAGCAAACTGCATTGTTGTCTTACTTTAAGAATGGCCAGCCTTCAACGACCATCACCCTGACCAGTCTGCAGCCATCAACACCAAGGCAAGACCTTCCAGCAACAAAAAGATTAGGATGACTAGGATTTGCTGAAAGCTCAGATGATGGTTAGCATTTTTTTAGCAATAAAGTATTTTTAAATTAAGGTATGTACATTGCTTTTTAGGTATACTGCTACTACACACTTAACAGTCTATACTATAGGGTAAGTATAACCTTTATATGTACTGGGAAATAATTCTTTTGGCATGCCTTTTTGCAATATTCAGTTTATTGCAATGATCTGGAACCAAACCTGCAATATCTCTAAACTCTGACTGTACATATATTTCCTAGCTCTGTGTACTGAGAGGGTCTAGAAGCAATGACACCACAGTAGCAAAGAGCATACCCAGTGCCCAGATCTTAGTTTCTAATATCATTCTCCAAGAAAAAGAACAAAGGTTCTTGGGAAGATCGCTAGTTCTAAGATGGGGTAAGAATTATACAAGATGAGCCAGAAACATCTCATAGTACCAGAAAGTAAAGATGTTTTCAAAAACAAAATGATGGACTATATCAAAGGGACATAGGAGACAAATGAAGGAATACTCAGTAGCCAAAATCAGAATGTGAGCAACAAAATAAATAGTGTATTATTGCATTATAAGCCAAAGTTTAAGATAGTCATGAGTTCATGCTGATATAAACCAGATTAGTAAATAAAGGAAGAGGAGGAGAATAAATCTCCCGTACAAAAAAATTCCAAGTAATTTATGTAAATATCCCCCCCTTCCAAGAGGTAGAGCACAATTTCCCCATCCTTTAAGTTTGGGTTATGCTTAGTGACTTACTTCCAAAGAGCAAAGCACAGAAAAAAAATAACCTGATAAACACAGCTGATCAAGGTTAACAGGTTAACCCAACGGTGATGAGTCATAGTAATAGTATGTACCCTTGACATGGTGAAAACACTTCACCTCTGTATCCTGCCTCCCAAAAATCCATAGCCCCAATCTAATCATGATAAAACTATTAGCCAATCCAAAGTAAAAGACCATTCTACAAATTTCCTGACCATTACTCCTCAAAACTGTCAAGTTCATTAAAACCCAGGAAAATGTGAGGAACTATCATTGTTCAAAGGAGCCTACGGAAATATGATGACTAGACATGATGTGGTATCCTGAACGGGATCCTGGAGGAGAAAGAAGAAACCCGGGAACAACCAATAAAATCAGAATAAAGTATAGAATTTAGTTAATCACAATAGATTAGTAGGTGCTCATCAGTTGTGAGAAATGTACCATAGTGACGTAAAATGTTACAATAAGGGAAACTGGATGCTAGGGATAAGGGAACCCTCTGTACTACCTGTTTATCTTTTCCTTCGATCTAAAACTATTCCCCCCAAAAAATAAATAAATAAAAAATAAAAAAATAAAACTATTCCCAACTTTAAAGGCATTCAAGAAAATGAACTCAAGACTGTATATAACTTATTTCTGTTTCCTCTTAGCTGTATCATCCTCCATTATCAAGTCTCTCATGTATACACACACCATACTCGGTAGATGTGTCTTACTTAGTAGTCTCATAACAACCATAGGAGCCAAGTATTATTCTCACATTTTATAGATGGAGAAATAAACTTTATATAAAGCACCTAGGCGCCATGCAGCTAGGAAGTGGGAGAGGTGGAATTCACACTCGTGTTATCCTGATTCCAGTGCCCATACACCATTCTGACTCCACAATACAATTCCAAAAAAATTCTAAAATATCATGAGCAGAAAAAGGCAAAAAAATGTTTTGACTCTGCAATCCTCAAGAAGTAGCATCAATATTATGACCCGCAAGAGAAAAAGAATCGACTTTGGCAATGCCTTAGCCAAGCTGTATTTGGCTATATTTACCAGGAGCCAGAATTGGCTCCAGCCCAAATCTCCCTGCAGCTCTCACCCTCTAGGCAGACACCAACATTAAAGGACAACAGCAATCCAAGGCCCTGGAAGACACAGATGGCACTCTCGGGTTGGGTAATAGGAGGAGAGTTCAATAAAGGAATTACTTACATAGGCGTTGGCTGGATGTGCAGAAGCCACAGGAACAGCGGGATACCCCGGAGCCAGCAACAGCGGCACTGCTACCAGCCCCCAGCCTGAAGCCACCAGAGGACAGAGCAGTTACCAGAGCCTGAGACGAAGAGCCAGGTGAAGAAGGCCACCTGACAGGAGCTAGAGACCTCGCAGGGAGGGAGCCGGGCGAATATGGACTCTGACCTTACTTTCCTCCCATCCACCCTAGGTTCCCCGCAGTGGCCAAACCCAGTCAGAAGCCAAAGGGCAAAGGAGACTAAAGATGGAGCCTACCTGTTTCTGCCCGCTGGAGCTCACTGAAGGACAAACACAGGGGCAGAATGGATCTGGAGGGCTAACAACAGCTCTTCAACACACCAGGGAAACTGGGCACCTGTTCTACCTCCACATGGCTCCAAAGACTCTAACGGTGCTCAACTTAGCAAGGTCCACTCTCACGGCTGCCATTTTAGAGTCCGAGGCTGTCTCTAACCAGACTCACAAAACAGATCACCTCTCTCATCCCCCTGGTGGGGACACAGAAATGTTGGGGTTTTTTGTTTTAAGATTTTATTTATTTATTTGACAGAGAGAGACACAGTGAGAGAGCGAACACAAGCAGGGGCAGTGGGAGAGGGAGAAGCAGGCTGTCCGCTGAGCAGGGCGCCCAATGTGGGGCTCGATCCCAGGACCCTGGGATCATGACCTGAGCCGAAGGCAGAAGCTTAACGACTGAGCCACCCAGGTGCCCCCAAGAATGTTGTTTTAAATGTACAATATTTTCTACCCTCTGTTTTGAATTCAAGTAAACTTAAGAAGACAGAAGTTTGGTCACTGAATGGCTTAACTGCCACAAACACAGGAGTCTATTCCAGCAGAAGGTTTAGCATTGAAGGGAGGCTGATAAGAGACAGTGCTGCTTATCTAATAAATTCCCAAGAGAAACAATGATAATGATTGTTTGGAATCCCTTATACTTTCAGTATTTTTGTAGGGAGAAGGGAAAGCAGTCATGCCCCGAATCCTTGATGGTTTAGTTCAGTTGACCAGTCTGCTGTGCGGACACCGTGCAATTCTAACTTAACTTTGTTTAGCCACCAGCCTGGAAATGTCCCTGCTTGCCTAACTCCTGCACTGTCATTCCCATAATGACTGCAGGGGGCACCACTTCCCTAGAAAAAAAAGTGAACTTAAGTGAACCGGAGTGGTCCAGAGTGGTGGCCCTGACCCCAAGGAAGTCATCATCCTTACCACTCTCTGGAAGCAGCATGACCCCTGGGTCTTAATAAGTAAGCAAGTGTTCTTTGAATGTTACTTAAAAGAAAGTGTCCAAACAGAAGTTACTTTAAAGGCATTTCTTTTAAGTAAGTACCCAAACAGAAAAAGGGACTTCAAGAAAAGGATGCAAATACCTAAGTAGCTCCAGGTTGTCTGCAAAAAGGATGATCCGTAGTCTTCTCTTCAATACGATCCAAAGCTTTCAAAGAATAATGTCCAAGATCTTAACACTCTGGCAGACAACTGTACTATACACCGTAACATTATTGAAACACCCCAAGCTAAACTTTGATATTCATATTGATCATCGTGGCTTTAAATTTAATAAAGAATCAGATCTATTTTCCCCAGTATGAATATATTTAAGAACGAATCTCAAATGAAAAAGATGTTTGTGCTATGGTACAACCATTTATAACACCGGGCTAAGACACAAAGGAAGGAAATGACATTGAGCCTCAGTCTCTACAACAAGACATTAATCCATTATATCTTTTCGATAGCTTTATAAGGAAGAACTTTGCAGATGAGGAAACTGAGCATACAAAGCCTAATTAAATTGCTGAAGATCACACAGATATAAATGGACAAACTAGTGTTCACACAGCAAGCTTTTCCCAACACACCACATTGCCTTTGGAGGCCATATCGTACCAAGCTTCGTATGGGAGTATATGATCTCATTTTTTATTCTATATTAAATAAGCAGGTAAAAAATTACATTTGCATTTTCTATCAAACAGCCACTGTTGACCTTTAACTTTCATAATACCTAAAGCCTTCTACACATTGTCCTATATAAAATATTTCTTTCAGAATTTTGTGTTGACAGAACTTTATCTGTAAAAATTGACATGTCTCCCCCTTTCTGATAACAAGAATTTTGCAACCTATCATAGCGTACCTCCCAGCCTTGACTGCCAGGAAAGCCAGCATCAAAATCAAGACTCTGTCGCAATAGCTCAATTTGGTTTTTGGTAGAGAATTTGCTTTTTCCTTCTTTTTATGGTCTTCGGTGTCCATTATATGAATTTATTGTGTGCTTAATGAAAATTCAGAAAGAACAAATCAACACAGGTTTTTTATATATGCATTATATTCCAGGAAATATTATTTCATCCATGATATATCTAAATTCATGAAAGATGAATCCATAATATCAAGGATGTTTCTAGATAGTGGATCAAAATTTTTTTTAATAAGCACCTTTCTCTTAAGCTGAGCTATGACTCATAATTTTTATGAGCTTAGATTTACTCTGTGAAAAACAATAGCACTGAATCTATTGTCAGATATTAGCTCTATTTGTTGCAGGAGAAATGTTTCCTAGCATGCCCATCATTAGGTGATAATAGAGATCTAAATAATAATAATAATGGCATTAATAATTTATTTGGTTATACAGCAAGTGTCCCTCTAAGTGAAGAGAAAGGTGTCACATTTCTAAACCACTCTGTTGCAGTTCAGCAAGTGAATTAAATATTTAGCGGGCTGCTTAAATATTTCATTGTAGACAAATCATAGTGGGTTCTACCCACTCGGGTACAAAAGCAGTGATCAAATACCATAGGTATGTATAAATTTAATTCATAAATCATTTCTAAAGGCATTACAGTCAGTAGTACACATGTAGGGACGCTTGAAGGACCATAACACCGGGCCCTCATAGAGCAATTATAGCATTTTGTTTGTGGGCTATTTGGTAATCCTCTCAGGAGAAGCGATCTGAGGACAGGGAGACTTCATTCACTCCTGCTCCGTACATTTCTGAAATCAAGAGAAACTATGCTCACTGCTCCTGTTAGAAAGAAAGTCAGTATTTCAGCCAAAATATTCTGGCTCCCTCGCTACTGAATAGCTTTCCCCTTTGCCTTCACTGAACATATATTGCTAAAATCTGTTTGGAAATGAAAGAACGGTAATTCTCCAAGGATCCATGGGATTGTATTGCCTCTGGCTCTTCTCACTTCCTTTCCCACATGGTACATTTCTGTCAGCTCTGAATCTCTCTCGTGATAGTAACTGGCAGTTTACCCCATTAATGTTCCCCTTATATTGAAAGTGTTTCCCTCACTACCAGCTATTTCTTATGCTGTCCCTAATAATGGGGAAGAATAATCCATCTCTACCAGAGTTACAGTGACTCGGGTAAGTTTACAAGGAATTGCTTATTAAACAATTATTAACTGTTCGGAAACCACACATGCATTTGTGTTATTGTAACAGCCACTCATTTCGATACAAGCAGCTCACTAAATATGCATAAGCCATTTCGCTACAATAACAGTTTAACCACCGAGTCTACATTATGCAACCAAAATGAAATAATGTTCTGGTTTAAGATACTATCATTTCCTTCTCTGAAGCCTCCTCTTAGTGCTAGCTCTCCAGATCACAGCATGTGCTGAAAATTACTGCCTTCGTTTTAGCCATTCAAAGCTGCACAATCACATTCCAGCCCTCAGACACAACTCCACTCACTGCCTTGCCGATTGCATTACAATACTATTCAAACCATCCTCCCCGCTTTCAAAATGCTCTTATACTTGTTAGAGCCCTTTAATAGGCCCGTCCTCGGCATAGCTGCCATCTCTCTTCTCCTAATGTAGATGTTAACCAGAGAATACTGAAACAGGGAACAGAAGGAGGAAGAACAAACTGCGTGAACCTTCCTGAACAGGTGGTCTTTACTACCTCCAGCGGAGATCAAAATAAACCTTTCTACAGAGCTCTGGACAAAGTAAACCAGCCCTACCATCTCTCTTTCCTAAAATGAGCTATATCCCAAAAGTGTCCGTCCAATGCTTTCTCAAATGATTCTAGGTACAATCAGGTCCACAGAATGGAAATTACACTGGAGGGAGTCCTCAGTTTTTCTCATCTCTAAAATGAGAAATCTGAACAGAAAAAGAAATTTTTTTCAAGGTTTATTTTTAATTCTAAAGTTATTTGTCTGTTTCTCCAGTAGTCATGGCAGATTGAGCTACGAGTTACAACATTTGGCAGAATAAATATCTCTGCCTTCCAAGTCATAAATTATATTGGGGGAAGAGCTATATAAACCATCAAGATTTAGGACTATTCCTAAAATGGACATAGAGAGGATAAGGGAAAACCAGAAGAAAACACTGCACGCCTACCTGGGAAAGTCAGGAAAAGCTTCGTGAATGAGGTGGCTCTAGATGCGTTTGAGAGGATGAGTAGGAGATCATCTAGTGGACAGAGTGAGCTCACGGTAAGCCCAGGGAACTGCTTAGCCCATAATATGAAAGTCTTCAAAATCCTAGGGTATTTTGGGTACTACGAAAGTTCTGTACTATCTGAGAAGCAAGAAAATTCAGGAGAAGAAAATCTGAAAAGTTGTGCATGCTCTCTCTCTCTCTCTCTCTCTCTCTCAATATCCCTCTCTCAGGATCTTCCTCTCCCTCTGTCTTCTTTCTCTCACACTGCTCCTAAAGAGTCTTAGTGCACTATCTGAACTTTAAGACAGAAAACCTGAGAAAACTATGGAAACCCATACAAATCTACCTCTACTAGAGAACAGCTCATCTCACAAACATTTAACTTCCAAAATATAACAATTTCAGCAGATTCGCTATAAGTTGCACAGTCTACTACTCTAAAGTGATTCACTTAGCTATGTGATTAACAGATGGAAACACCCATTTCCCCCTTGATTACAGTTTTACAGTGTTCTATTCTGATCTAGCAGTGACAAGTCATACAATATTACATCCCACTTTGTGGAGAAGATCCCACAAAAAAAATAACCTACTGATACATACTGACTATAAGCCACAGAGTGGTGAAATAAACCATGAAATGATGGAAACAGATTTCAAAACCAGGCAGTCTCACCCAAGATCTTATGGTTCTTAACATGTTTACCTCGCAAAAGAAGGAGGTAGTCACACACATACACACATTCATTGTAAAAATATTTGAAACTGATGCAAATATGATGGCTGGGCAAAATTTTGGTTGCCCACGAGTTGAAAACATTTCTAAGTATATACTACATAAAAGATTATAGCACACAATTTATGAGAAATAATGTGGGAGTTTAGATATAAACAGGTCAGGGTTTCCTTAAATCATGGAATATGAAATTGATTTTTCAAATAAAATCTAATTTCCATAGACCACCATCCATGAGAGTATCTTTCATTCCACCTAGAGTGGACACAGGTCTAAAAGGAAACTCCATATGTTTTAAAAGACTTTCTTCTTTCAAGCACTATTTTAAAGTAATATTCACATAGCTATTTTATTTGTACAATGATTCGATCATGCCCATGTTATTGAGAACAAAAGTAAAACCAAAGTGGCCCACCTTGGGATCTAGAACAGTGGAGACACCCTTATATGTACAGAGAGATTCTAAACAGCAACGAGCCTTTAAGAAAAACTTACTTGGGGAAGGTAGTAAAAACTTATGTTGAGCCCACTGGAAAGGCGACATTCCAATCTCTGGAAGTTCTGTATTTCTTTCAAAGTAACACTAACCCAGGAAAAGTACACCAAAGTAACAAAAAAAAAAAAATACACATAATATATAAATAAAGATGTGTCTGGATATCTATATGGGTGTGTGTGTGTGTGTGTGTGTGTGTGTGTGCAAGTGTGCATCTATAGTCACACTTAGCAATTAAAAAATGACTTTGAACTCTGAAAAATCAAATGGTGATTGGCTGCAAAGGAGGTAATGACTTACAATATATCTGAACTGACCTGAATTAAATTATAGACTTGCTTGGAACACAGGTCAGTGAATTTGAAGGTGAAATCGGGTTGCAAAAAAAGCAATCTATGGAAACTATTGATTAACAAGTAAGGGATTTTTTTTTTTTTTTTTTTTTTTTTTTTTGCCACTGAAATAAAATAAACAGGCTCTAGTTAATGGTTCCAACTGTTCAAAAGAAACATTTCTAACATTTGTGAAACTTAAATGTTGAAATTATTTTTTCAATCTTCTAAAACACTTCTGTACTATAGGTATTCTATAAGGTATTCTGTACTATAAAATTGGACTATTACAGTGTAGGTCAGTAATGACATTATAGTAAAAATCCCAGAGCCAGCCAATGTCTCTCTTGCTATATGAAAATAAATCATTTTTCTCATTCAGCTAACAGATAACTGTCGAGCGCTATCCTACATAGTAAGTTTAGATGGAAGGTATTGCTTTTGTTTAGTAAAGAAAAGTAGGAAAAGGAGTTCCTTCATTAAAAATACAGCATTAAGCTTTCAAAGAGGGAATCCTTATACAAACCCAAATACTGCAGATTCATACTGAAAGCAGCTACATGAAAGTCTAATAGGGAGGATGCCCCAAGCTGACAAGTGAATCCCTAGATAAGGCCTAAAGGAAATTAGGAAATGAGCATAGACCACAAAACCAAGAAGAACACATTGCTAACTACTTCTATTGCCTAGTTGACCAATGTTTATGAGAATTTGAGTTTTCAAAGGAAATTGGCTGGGTAAACTGCAAACAAATGATTACTGCTTTTACATAAACTCACAGAGAATGGTCAAAGTTGGTATGGCCTTGGCCAGTGTTGATTTCACAAGACAGTAAAAATATGCACTGACTAGTTTGGCTATTGTTGTTTGGGTTTGGGTTTGGTAGAGTGTTGATATCATGTCAGTGGCTCTCAACCTGGTACAGTGCCACCTCCCCAGGGGCTCTTTTGGAAATATGTGTAGACATTTTCGGTTTCCTGAAGGTAGCATGTAAAAGACAGGGAAGGGGGGAAGGATGCTAACCATCCTACATCAAGTGCTGTTAACAACCACAGTAAAGGGGCCTCTGGGTGGCTCAGTAGGTTAAAGCCTCTGCCTTCGGCTCAGGTCATGATCTCAGGGTCCTGGGACCGAGCCCCGCATCGGGCTCTCTGTTCAACAGGGAGCCTGCTTCTCCCTCTCTCTCTGCCTGCCTCTCTGCCTACTTGTGATCTCTCTCTCTCTGTGTCAAATAAATAAAATCTTAAAAAAAAAAAAAAAAAAGCCAACCACAGTAAAGAATACTGGGCTATTTCCCTACTCACCAAATCTCCTCCCTTTGAAGGAGACTCTATGGGAGTCTAAAGCAACCGCCATAATTTTGCAACCTTGGAAAGAAACCCGAGAACTGAACACAAAGCTTTCGAGTAACTGTTCCCAGTTGGTCACTGCCAGGCAGGGCCTAGTCTACAATCAAGACCAACTCAGGCACATCTTAATGTGTAAACAGGGGTTACTAATACGCAAGATTTGAGGAACCAGCCTCTGAACCCTGTTCTAATAAGGGAAGGCAGAGAGTCAACTGAAGGAAGTGATATAGACTCAACACTATTGTAGAGATCAGTGCACTCTCACACGAGAGGCATCCCTGAGTCTCAGACAGGGGCCCAAGAAATGACATTCCAAGTAGGAAACAGTCATAGAGGAGAGCACAGGAAGAGAGAGAAAACAAATGTAACAGAATGCATAATTCTGTCAGATTTTCCTCTTATAATTTTAGTAATGATAGCCCTTTAAGTTCTCTGAATACCATCCTACATGCTAGGTTTTGCAAGGATGTGGCTCATCCTGTGTATAGTCACCTCCACACAAAAGTCAGATACATTAAATGGCCAAACAGAAAATTCAGCAGCCCATTTGGTATAGATATGCAAAATACCCCACGTTAAAATCTAGTTAAAAATAACTGTAAGTATTTGCATTTGGTAGAGAACACTTGGAAATGTCATTTGCTTTGTAAGAAGGTGCTAAGCCTTTGAAACCAGCATCACTTGATATCAGGCTAAATGCCTTGTTCGAATGAAAAGACTGAAAGGAAGGATGAATAAAAAGCAAATATAAAATGTCCCCCGGAAGGTTCAGAAAAATGGAAGTGCCAAAACTCAATAAAAATGATCAAAATGTGTGCAGAACTGTATTGCTTTCCATCTGACCAGTCTCAAAAAGATCGTGAACCGTCATTATGTGTAATCAATGGCCTATCCATCTGCAACACATGAACAAGTCCATTTTAAATAAGCCTGACGCCACAGTCTTTACCCTGATGTTTCATCTGCGCTAGTGAGACATCACTGGGCAGATGTCTGCTGTGAGTTTGCTCATTCTGATGAAGTTGCTTATGAAAAGACTTATGTCCTCTCCAACTGTTTTTAAGCCCATTAATTCAAAATGCAGAGAGGCTATATAATTAATTTGTGTGTTTTAGTGACTCATGGCCTTGAGAGAGCTAGAGAAGTGGTCCGTTAAATCTTTCCCTTGACTTGGGGTGAAAAGGAGTGATGAGTATCTAAACCAACTAGTGGAGACTGGAATAATTTCCCAGAAAGAAAATTTCTCACCCTCACTCAATAACCTGTTCCAAAATCTGAAGGTTGGTGATACATGGCAGTACTACCCTCTTGTTCTTCAAAGGCTCTTGAGTGAACAAAACTTGGCTTCTACAAAAGATGTCCCAGATATTTCATTTATTACTAATTATTCTTTCTTTCCTTTTTTGACAAAAATAAATGAATCTTCACTATTTTTTTTTTTTTGCAGGTCAACAAATATGGTATTTTAATATTTTGGCTAGTAAAACTGACAATGTTATATTCTGCCAAACGGTTCCAAAATTTAACTAGGGCTTCTTCATAAATGTCCCAAATACAGAAACAGAGCAAATTCTGTTTATAATTTTAAATTACTGTTTAAAAAGTCTAACATTAAAAATGGAAGCTCTTCAAAGAGAATGATAAGGTCCTGATCTCAGTCTTGATAAAATTTATATTGTGACATGTCTATAACTTCTCTTTCCAACTTCCAACTTCTCTTTCCAAACCTAAACAAATATTGATTTCAGAAGAACTCGAAAATCCCAGAATTGATTGGAAGCACAAAGGTGAAAATACTGGGGAATATTTCAATTTTATCGTTTAGAAATTAATCACTGAAATTCCTGATTAGAGTTTATAACTAAATGTCTTTCTCCTGCCACCTACAGGTAATACCCAACTCTTACAATCCATTGTTAAAGATTTCAACGGGAACTTGATAAACTAGTTTCTAAACAGTACCTCTGAGAGCTGTGTGAATTGGAGAGCCATCTAGTTTCCTGTTGAAATTTCACAGTTCCCAGCAGGAATTCATCTCATGTCAAAATATACAAACCTTCCTGGGAAGGCACTACTAAAGTCATGGGAAAACAAAAAAGTAAAAGCATCCTCAAACACCAGCTCATGTTACTTTTCACGTCGAGCCAACGTCTGTACCGGGTTCCCTAACAATCAGCCTGCCACGTTCCATACAGCTCCTTTAACTCTCCTCCCTCACAGGGGCACCTGGGTGGCTCAGTCAGCTGAGTGTCTGACTCTTGATTTCGGCTCAGGTTATGATCTCAGGATCATGGGATGTGGGTGCTCCTTAGGCTCCAGCATCAGCAAGGAGTCTGCTTGGGATTCCCTCTCTCCTTCTGGCCCTCCACTCCCCTACTCTCTCTCTCCTAAATAAATCTTTTAAAAAAACTTTTCTCTCTCATTAAATGATACTTCCTGACTTATGCTTTTAGTATGGATGGAGAGGTCAAGGCCACCTGTTAAGGTTCTTCAGCAACTACCAAAAAAAAAAAAAAAAAAGAGGATGTATTTCAAAAATCATATTTTAGGGGCGCCTAGGTAGCTCAGTTATTGAGCATCTATCTGCCTTCAGCTCAGGCCATGATCTCAGGATCCTGGGATGGAGCCCTGCATCGGGCTCTCTGCTCAGCAGAGAACCTGCTTCTCCCTCTCCCTCGGCTACTCCACCTGCTCTGGCTCTCTCTGTGACTATCTCTCTCTCTTTCTCCATCAAATAAATAAATAAAATCTTTTTTAAAAATCGTATTTTAAAGAACATCAAAAAAATGTGGGAACAATGAAGGCTAAATGAACTAAAATCACACAGAAGGAAGAACAAATTCTATATGTGTTCTTGGGCAAATGAAGATAAGATATCATGTGTATGTGTACTCAATATGCAAATGAGACTGATAATCAATAGGAAAATAAAAATAAAAGCAGATTTACATATAGTCCAGCTAACAGATAGCATACAAGAGCTTTCAAAATGTATGTTATAAAAAAAAAATTTCAAGATGGACTCTAATGTCTTAGATGCATATCGAAATCTCTAAGATAATCACTAAAAGTCATACAACTATATGTAACTAAAAAGACTGGATAAGAAAAAAAACAGAATAAAATACTTGTTTAATCCACAAGAAGGCAGGAAAAAGCGGGCAACAAGAAGAAAATCAGGAGCAAAATGTTACACATAAACTCACTTCAGCCATCAATTGCATTACATGTAAATGGATGAATAATCAAAAGACAAAAACTGTCAATATATATTAAAAAAACAGTTAACTGTATTTATAACCAGTATTATGCTGGTTGTTAAGCAGGATAACAGTTCCCATAGAGAGGTCCCTGTCCTACTCCCAGAACCTGTGAATATGTTACCATATATGGCAAAGGGACTTTGCAGATATGATTAAATTAAGGATCTTAAAGCAAGAAGATTATCTTGGATTGTCCAGGTGGTTCAACGTCATCACAAGTATCTTCATAAATGAAAGAGGGATTCACGAGAGTCAGCATCATGTGTCAGCAGCATGAGAAAGAATGGACTGGCAACTGCTGGTCATCCATATGGGAAGGGATCATGAGCTAAGAAATGCAGTCTCTAGATGCTGGAAGAGGCGGAAAAGTGGATTTTTCCATAAAGACTCCAGTAGGAATGCAGACCTGGCAACACTTCGATTTTAGACCAGTGAGACCCATTTTGGTCACCTAACCTCCAGAACAGAAAGATAATGGATTTTTTTTACTGTTTTAAATCAACAAGTTAATAGTAACTTGTGACAGCAGCAACAGGAAACTAATGCAATTAGTTGTAAGAGAAACATCTTAAATATAAGGATATAGATAAGTCAAAGGTAAAGAATGCTAAAAGATATACCAATAAAATAAAAACCAAAGAAAGTAAGTGTAACAATATTAATACTATGTATATATAGATATGTGTATACATAGATACATGTGTATATGTATGTGTATATGTGTATATATATATATATATATATATATATATATATACATATATTCATGTTCAATATAGAAAGAAACGAGAAAGAAAGAAAGGGAAAAGGACACAAATCCACTATCACCATTAGAGATTTTAACAACCTTCCCTTAAGAAGTGAAAGACAAAAATTGGTAAGGGTTTTATAAAGATATGAACAACAAAGTGAACTAAACTGATTCAATGAAAAGCATATAGAACAACTCCCAATAACTGGCAGAACATACATTCTTTTGAGGTCCACACAGAACTTTTGCAAAGTATATCATATATTGGGTCATAAAGCAATGCCCAACAAATCCCAAGGGACTGAATCATAGAGACAATGTGCTCTCATCCCAGGGGAAATAATCTAGAAATAAAAAGAAGGATAAGAAGAAAAATCCATCACCTGTTTGAAAATTGAGTAGTACACTTCTAAACAGGAAAAAGTAGAAGTTATGAAATATTTTTAAGTGAATGAAAATGAAAATGTAACTTATCAAAATGTATACAATGTATACAACGAATCTAAAGCAGTGTTTAGAGGGAAATTTTAGCTACATGCATATAGTATAAGAAACGTATAAAGGTAGAAAATCAATTATCTAAGTTTCTGTCTCAAGAAAACAACAAAAAATTAAAATTAAAATTGAGCAAAGTATAAGAAAGGAAATAAGAAAGATAAGACAGGGGCGCCTGGGTGGCTTAGTTGGTTAAGCCACTGACTTCAGCTCAGGTCATGATCCCGGGGTCCTGGGACCGAGTCCCACATTGGGCTCCCTGCTCAGCAGAGAGCCTGCTCCTCCCTCTCCCTCTGCCTGCTGCTCTACCTACTTGTACTCTATCTCTGTATCAAATAAATGAAAACCTTTAAAGAAAATTAAAAACAAAAGAAAGATAAGACAAATTCAATATAGCCAAAAAGCTGCTTCTTTTAAAAGATATGCAAAATTGATATACACTTAGCCAGACTGATCAAAAAAGATACAAATACATATATCAGTAATCAATGAGGGCATTAGTGCAGACAAAAAGAATGTTAAGAACAAACTTATGGCAATAAATTTGTCAATCTAAATAAAAGGGACAAATTCACTGAAAAATACGAATTACCGAAATGTATAGAAACATAATAAGAACTTGAATCCATAATTAAAAATCTTTCCATAAAAGTCCACAAGCCTTCACTGATGAATACCTTCAAATATCTAAGGAAGAAACAATACCAAAATTAAACATACTTCTTAATAGAATAAAGTGGAAATACTTTCCATTTATTTTATGAGGCTAGAATAATCCTGATAGTGAAACTCAAGAAGGATATTACAAGAAAAGAAATTACAGACCCTTATCCCTCATGAACAGAGATACAAAAATCCCAAACAAAATTTTAGCAAATTAAATGCAGCAGTATGTAAAACAAATGATATAAGATGATCAAGAGGTTTTATTCCAGAAATGCAAGATTGGTTTAATATGCAAACATCAATGGAGCATGAATAATAAGAAACAAAATTTGTGAAAGGTACTGATGGAAAATTAAGTAATTTCCTCTTCAAAGGACACTGTTAAGCAAAGGAAAAGATAAACTATACCCCAGGGGAAACACGTAATATATATACATACGTGTGTGTGTGTGTGTGTGTGTGTGTGTGTGTGTGTGTATAAGGACTCTATCCAGAACATATAGAGCCTCTGTTAATCAAATAACAAGAATAGAACAACTCATTTTTTTTTAAATGGGCCAAAGATTTGATCAAATGATTCACAAAGAAGATACACAAATGGAAAATAAGCACATGGAAAAATGTTCAACATCCTTAGTCATCAGGGAAATGTGAATAAAAACCAAATGAGATATCATCACATACTTAAAAGAATGGCTAAAGTCCAAACGATGGACATTATCAAGTGTTGACAAGGATGTGGAGAAACTAGAAAACTCATACATCAGTGGTAAGAGTCTAAAATGGTACTGCTACATTGGTAAAGTGATAAGCAGTTACTTAAAAGTTTAACGTATACTATCATATACCACAAGAATTCCACTTGTATTTATTAATTTAAAGAAACGAAAACATATGCCCATACAAAAAGACTTACACCCAATGTTCATAGTTGCAGTATTTATTATAGCCAAAAGCTGGAAATAATTCAAATGGCTTTAACATAGTAAAAAATGGTAATAATCAAAATGTGCTCTACCACTGAGGTGGAATACTACTCAGCAGTAAAAAGGCATTAACTACTGATACATGCAACAACATGAAAGAATAACAAAAACATCCTGGTCAGAGAAAGAAGCCTAACACAAGAGATTATATTTGCATGATTCCATTTACATAAAATTTCTAAGAGAGGCTGTGTAACTATAAAAATAGAAAAAGATCAATGTTTTCTTGGGTTTGGAATGGGGAGATACTGAAAATTAACAGAGAGGAACATTTTTTTTAAATAGATTTTCTTTTTTAGAGTAATTTTAGGTTTGTGGCCAATTTGAGAGGAAAGTACAGAGACTTTTTTTTTTCCCCGTGAACTCCTTGCTTCTACACATGCACAGCCTCCCCATTATCAATATCCTACGCCAGAGGGATACACTGGTTACGATGGATGAAGCTACACTGACCTGCCATTATCACTCAAAGTCCGGAGTTTACATTAGAGCTCACCCTTGGTGTTGTATACCCGACGGGCTTTGCAAATGTATGATGGCATGTATGCACCATTAGAGTATTATACACAGTAATTTTCACTGCACTAAAAATCCTCTGTGCTCTGCCTATTCAACTCTTTACTCTCCCAACCAATGATCTTTTACCATCTCCATATGACATCATTTCCAGGATGTCATAGCCTTGGAATCATACAGTATCTAGCAGCCTTCATAGCTTGGCCTCTTTCACTTAGTGATAGGCATTTAGGGGTTCCTCACAGAAGAATTTTTGAGGGATGATGAAAGGACTCTTTTTTTTTAGTTTCTTTTTTAATTTAAATTCAAGTTACCTAACATATTGGAGGATGAAAGTATTCTTAACCCTTGATTATGACATGGAAAGATCCTCAGCATCATGAGGCATCAGGAAAATGAAAATCCAAAGCATGAGATACCACTTCATACTCATTAGGATCAAAAAGACAGATACTAACAAAGGTTGGCAAGAATATGGAAAGTTAAACCCCTGAGATGCTGCTGGTGGAAATGCAAAATGGTGCTTTGAAAATAGGCTAGCAGTTCACAAGGTTAAACATACGGTTACCCTATGGCCCAGCAAAACCACTCCTAGGTATATCCAAGAGAAATTAAAACAGGTCCAAAGACTTGTACAGGAATGTTCACAGCAGTAGTACTCATAATAGCTGAAAAGTAGAAGCACCTAAATGGCCATTAACTGATGAGTAAAATGTGGCATATTCATCCAATGAGATATTACTAGACAATAAAAGGAAAGGAATATTGATAGATATTGATGAAAATGGGTGAACCTTGAAAACATTATGCTAGGTGAAAAATACGAGTCACAAAAGACCATATACTGTTTCCATTTATATGAAATTTCCAGAATAGGAAAACCTATAGAGAAATAACATAAATTAGAGTCGTCAAGGGTCGGGAAGGAGAGGACTTGGAATAAACCGGAACGCTGACTGTTAATGGGAATGTGGCTTCTCTTTGGGGTAATGACAATGTTCTAAAATGTATTGTGGTAATGGTTACACAGCTCTGTGAACATACTAAAAACCACTGAATTGTACATTTTAAACTGGCAAATTGTGTGGTATATAAATTGCACCACAAGAAAGCTGTTATATTAAAAAAATAATAATAAAAAAAATAAGCCTGCTATTTTGATACAGTTAAAACAACTAGCTCGTGGAGATGGCTACATAACTGTGACCTTACCAGGCTTCTTTGTCCAATAGCACTGTCTAGCAGCATTAAAAGGTGCACTTTTTTGAGGGGGATGGTTGGCTAGGAGTAACCAGATCTTCTGATTTTGTGATTTTGTTTCTCTAGGGCCCTTACATTTTTCCCTTTCTTCTTTCCTTCACAATACTACCAAGTCTCCAATGAATGCTCCCCATGTCAAGTCGTCCCCTTATCCACTAGATGTAATGCCTCCCTGAGAAAGCCATCTCTCTTCCCATATACATTCAAATTATTTCCTTTTAAGTCCCCACCAGTCAACACCCTGATCTGCCAAGTCCTAGACCTCCTCCTAAAGTCCCCAGTGTAGATGGTACTTGTCCTTCAGCTAGAGAATATTTTCCATGTTTCCATCAACTCTCCCATTTCCTTTTTCCTCTCTTCTGATTTTCCTCTGCTAGACTTGGGTGTTTCTTTAACCTGAGGTAACTTGAAATCCATAGCATCCTAGGTCTCGTAGTTATGCTGTGGTTTTATTTGCTCTCTTTGTTGATCTGCATCCTTTCCTTGGAAGATGTATGGATAGATCTGGAAGCATAGATGCCATTATGCAATGGGAACCTGGAAGCCCTATGTTGCATGTTTACAACTGTCTCAGTGGAGATAGTGTAAATTACAGTCCTTGGAATCTCCAAGGACTTTCATCTTCTTAGGTAGAAAATGTTTTAACATAGACAATAGGAGATGAGATACAAGGCAATTCAGAATTGACAGCTCCATTACATACAGAAATTGTAAACGTTATAGAAATTTCAAATAAAAGTGGAGATAGCTGTGACAAATTATTGACAAAAGCTTCATAAAGAAGGCAGAATTTTATTTTAACTTTCATGAACAAATACGATTTGTTATAGAATTGAAACCTGGATATTGCAACAATATCTAGTTCAATAAAAGTAACCAGATATTATTTTAGTATTTTGAGATATTAAATAGGTTTTATTTTCCTTCACATTTTTTTATATTATCTATGCTTTCCTCCATCTAATCAATGGGGTTTATTACCTATAGGGAAACGTAATTCATCCAAAGTGAGCTAGGAGAGGAATTTCAGTACACACACACACACACACACACACACACACACACAGAGCTTTGTGGGCACTCGGGAGAAACAGAGAGTTATACAGGAAACACCCCTGAGCCAAGAATTTGGTAAGTCCTGAGAACAAAACCCATTCCCTTCCCTAGACCATGAAAGGTCTCTAGATAGGTTTGGAAAATAAAAGAGCATAGGATACCTCTGCACAGGGCTCCATGCTTTCTGTCTCTTAAAACTAAAGAACTCTTTGCTTATACAATGTCACAAGCTGTAAGAACTAGGAATAGTTACATATTCATTATTCTCTAAGCTATCCCCTAGACAAAGTTTTTATAATGCCCATCTTAACTCCACTGCCATCTAGATTGAGAAGTCAACTTTGAAAATAACGTATTTTCATGTTTTGTTCATCTTTCCCTATTTCCCCATAGTGGAATTATTTTCTCTTCCATAATATTCCCATCATGCCACATATCAAGCTATACGTTGCTTCTTTTTTGTGCATCTGTTTTCTTTCCTAGGTTGTAAGCCTCATGAGGGTAGGGAGTAAATCTCTTCATTTCTGTACCGCCAGTTTAGCATAGTGACCAACACTCAGGAAGTGTTTAGTGAACTGAACTTAGTCATTCAAACTAACAGTAAGTAGCGATTATCAATTCTTTAAGATTAGGAAATGCATATTCACCTTTTTCATGTCAAAAGTATCATTTTTTGCTGAAGACTGAAGTGTAGAAGGAAATGGCCTCGAAGCAATTTTAAAAATTGCTTTAAAAACTATAAAACTTTAAAAACTATAAAAACTTTAAAAACCAAAGTGTTATAATTTTAATTCTTAGATCTTGGCAACAATATCTCTTTAAATAGTGATTTTCAATATCCTTACACCTCCAAGAACCTAATTTTGTCCTGAAAATTCAAATCTAGAGGTCATTTCATTTAATAAATATGTACTTCCTAATCAGCTGCATACTAATGAAGTGAATCTGAAAGCAAATTTCAATTATGAATTACAGATCCTCGTCTCCGTTTTCTGATTCCCTGAATTACCTATATCTGAAAATTCCCAATACATAGCAAAATGATCTGCTGAGAAGAACATCCTTTGAATACCAACTTCATTCAGTCAGGTGAGGTGAACGGTGGTGTGTCTCTAATTCTTAACTTATATGTGATTCTCCTTATGCAAAATCATGATTTATAACCACCTAGTAGATAACTTGGCTAACTTAAGGCAGGCTGCACAGGTTTGGATACTTAAACTGAGCCATAAAACTTAAGATCCCGGAGGTTTGTAATTAAGGCACACACTTCAGCAGTATTTATCCTGCTTTGGTTCTGAGAAATTAATTTCCATTGAGGACAAAATGGTTTTTCCTCTCAATGCATAGCTCTCATACTTTATTCTGAGCATGTTTTCTCCTAAAAAAATAAAAAATAAAAATAAAGGAATTTTTTTCCTAAGCTGAGTAGGACATACATCAGCTGACATTTATACCTCAGTTGAAAATTAATTTGTGTGACTATAAAAGCAACAGATTGTGTTATTTCACAATGTGACACTGCCATTCAAATAAGTATCTCAAATAGCATATCTGAAATAAAAATAATTAAAAAGTTCCAGCTCACTTTCAGTTAATTGTTCCAACAAATCACTAGTGCTAACCTCAAAGAAGACTAATGCTCTAATCAGAGAAAGTTCTTTCTCATTCTTACAAGCAGTTGTGATTTCTGGTGTTACGCATGACTTTAGTAGCTTAACGTATCTCCCCATGGGCACTTTAACCTCCGTTCTAGTTTGGCAGCTTACTTTATTGAATCACAGAGCTGAAAGGAAAATCCAGATGCCTACAAGACAAGTGTGCAAAGGATCACAGACTAAAATTCTCATCCATACCCTCTAGGTGGTAAAAGCACCGGCTCTGCTATAGTCACACTTATATATAGTCAATCTCATGTCTCCTCTGTGGCAGTCAGTTTAGGCTAAGTGATGCTGCAATAACAAAAAAACCAAAATGTTACTGGTTTCCAACCACAAACAAGGTTCATTTCTCAAATATGCTATCCATTCATCACAGATCTAAGAGCCAGGTTGAAAGAGCAGCTACTCCCTGGGGCATGCCAGTCTCAGGGCAGAAGAAGAAAAGAGCATTGGTAGAACCCCACCATGATTCCTAAAACTTTGGCTTGGAAATAGCACTCATAATGTACTCTCACATTTCATTGGCCAAAGCATGTCACATGGCCAACCATCTAGTTAGCTCCTGAGCAAGGGACAATGTATTTCTAATAGTACAATCAATAAGAAGACAATAATACAATATAATCTACCATACCTCTTAAAAACACCAATCTCTATATTTCCTAAGGAAAAACGTCAAATTCTGTTTCAAGTCTTCAACGGACTTTGAATCTTGTCATCCGAGGGGACAAAAGACCAGCAAAGTTGGTTCCTCTTTCAAACTTACACTCTAGGCACATTTTCCAAAGCAGCCTGTTCCTGAAAGCTAGATCTTGAAGCTCTTTAAGAATCTAATACTATCTAATCCTCCTAGCAGCCTTGGAAGTAGTCAGTGTGCCAGAGCACAGGGTAATTTACTCCTGGCAAACAGAAAAGAATAATTTACATCTAGAGAGCAGAAAAGAGAGGGCTTATGAAGAAATTGTCAGAGCTCATAAAATCCTGGTACTTCATCAAAATATACTGTACTGATATAAAGGAAAAAGTATTCTAACTCGAGACTTCCTTGAAAAAAGAGTCATCCAACTTCAATTTTTGAAGTGTCTTAGATTTCATTTTTAAAGTACCTGAAATTTTTCAAATAACATTGGATTATGAATTCCATCATTTTCTAAACTTTCACCCTCCCCTTACACTCATCCCAAGCACAAATTCAAAATCATTCTTGGTTAAAGTCACCCTATGGTTTTCTCTTGAATTTTAGTCTCAATTCTTCGTATTTCTGGCAATCCTGTGTCTTGGCCAAAAAGATATGTCCTTGCAAAGACTACCAAGATCTGGCCTCCTTCCTAATTTGCACAGGAAATCTTTTTAAAAATCTTCCATGCCAATCTCCATCTCTATAATATACTGAGTCATTTCTTCTGAATCAAAATACCTTTATTCATTGTAAGTGGTGCTAAAACTGTAAGGTGAATGGTAGATGAGGAATTAGACATTCATATAATGCCAAAATAACCCCATACACATCACTCACTAGAAGGAAGAGGAAATACTTCACTGCACAATGAAAGCATCAGAGAGCCATCACCCTAACACAACCATTAATTTTAGCGCCACCAAGATTTTGTATTCTAATACGATGCAATCTCCAGAATCAATGATGAAGCAAAGTTAAGTAAAATTAAAAACATTTGAGACAAAATGTCTGGTTAACAAACAGCAGAGGAACAAGCTAAACCCCTTGAAGTAGAAATAAGACAAACCCAGAAGGGAAGACATTTCACGGGACAGCTGGACAGGTCTCCTCAACAGGCCAATAGCAGTAAAAATACACCACCCTTACTTAAATAAGACGTAAGAGACAGAACAAACACAGGCAACCTGCACCCCTCTTTTGGGTGCTTATTAGGTGACCAGCAGTGAACGACATTTTGGGGACAAGGAAAAAGAGAACATTCTTTGGCTCTAAATGAGATGAAAATTATATTAGAAATTTATATATGCATACATAGGTATACAGAGAGAACCAGAGAGATCAAAGTGAATATACACTACACTGTTAAAAACAGTAATCTCTGCATGCGGGAATATGGTGACTTTTTTCTTGGTTTTGCTCATCGGTGGTGCCTCATTTCTTACAGCACACATGTACTACTTCTGTAATAACACAAGACTTTTTCTAGGCTTTGCCTCACCAATTACAGGAGTAACACTTTGAATTATAGCCTTGAGTCCACTTTTTTATTTTATTTGATATTGTGTATCTATGTCAGTTAAACCTCTGTCTCTAAACTACGGGGGGAAGAGGGAAGTGGAAGAGAAAGAACTAACATTTTTTACTTCAGTGGGTATGGCAGCCATCCTAATTTATCACATTTCATCTTTATTATAGCCACTTACACTGGGTAGTAGAATCCCTCTTACAGGTGAGGAAACAGGCCCCCAAGAGTTACATACACAACAGGCTTTAAGAAAGCTTATTGGGTATTGTCTGAGGCTACTTCACCCCAGCTTTACTGAACTTCACTGAGACCTTAGGCCTTTCCCCACAAGGACCTCTACTGAACTATTCATTAGCTAAAGGGCATGTCTATAAGAAAATCAGGAAACAAAAAGCTCAAATTCTTAACTTTTTGGCTTAAAAATTGGCCTTGTAAAAATGTTTTTAAAAGAGCAGAAACTTGGGGCGCCTGGGTGGCTCAGTGGGTTGAAGCCTCTGCCTTCGGCTCGGGTCATGATCTCGGGGTCCTGGGATCGAGCCCCGCATCGGGCTCTCTGCTCAGCGGGGAGCCTGCTTCCCCCTCTCTCTCTGCCTGCCTCTCTGCCTACTTGTGATCTCTTTCTCTGTCAAATAAATAAATAAAAATCTTAAAAAAAAAAAAGAGCAGAAACTTTTTTTTTTTTTAAGATTTTACTTATTTATTTGACAGAGAGGAGAGAGATCACAAGTAGGATCCCAGGACCCTGAGATCATGACCTGAGACAAAAGCAGAGGCTTTAACCCACGGAGCCACCCAGGCGCCCCAAGCAGAAACATTTAAAGGGAAACACAAGAGTTAAATATAGTTTGGGTTTCTAAGAAAGGGGGAGGTGGGGAACAATCAAACCCCCCAGAGTCATGTCCTCCTTCTCTTCTGGAGCTTTGGGGAATGGTATGGGGCCCTGTACCCCCCAACATCTTACTGTCCCCACACTCCAGTGGCCCAAAATACCAGGTAGACCCCCTCACCTAGCTCACTGCATGATGGGAGGAGCAGGAGAATACTACCGTCATCACCAAGACGGGCAAAGTTGTGACATGCGGGGCAAGACAGCAGACCAGAAGGGCCTCCCCTACTGATAGAGGATACTGTGGAGAGGGCAGGACGGACCAGCTGCAGGGAGCGCAGGTGGGAACTGGGATAATCTGCAAAAGTCAGTATGAGGAAGGCTGGACAATGTCCAATGTCAAGGGTTTACATCTCAGAGAATGTCAGCTTAGACCATGGCAGACCCCCAGGAGCTAGATACACCTCCCATAACAGGCGCCAGCCAGGGAAGAAAGGTGAGAGGAATACCTTGAATTAATGAGAAAAACAAAAACAAAAACAGATATGATGAAGTTAGCCCATAACTAAGAAATTTACTTATTTGTACTCTTAAGTGTGGGGCTTAAAATACTGTAGCTAGTATAATAACTTATCCCCGTTTACAGAGCCAGTGGATGTCAGTGTAACTTGCCTTGTAAATTACACTTTGCAGTGCTACTAACAGAGGAAAGGATAACAAATATTTTACCATGGCCACAATTTTATAGACTAAGAATAAAAAATGTATCTTGCATATAATGCCTTTGAAATTCAGAGCTAAATGTTAGTTCTGAAATAGAACTACAGAATATATAGAGAGAAATACATTTTTTTGAAATTTAAGATATGTTTATTAAAATTAAATTGCATTTTTTGTTTCACTAATACTTCGTCCTTGTAAGGAGGAATTTGTCAATGATTTTAAAAGTTTTTCATTCACGCGCTTAAAGTTTCTTTCATGTATTTTACAAAAACAAAACAAAGAATGGCATCTACAGAGTAAGTACTCTATAGTCTTTTCACTGACCTGAGCCCTTTAATATCTTTCAAAAAAAATAATAATAACAATCTGTGCCTCGCCATTTCTGCAGTATATAGCATTGTTGGGCTAAATGATACAAGGAAGGAACCAAATAAAAAGACAACCCAAATAGAAAAAATGTTCTCAGTCTCCAGGATAGTCTGCTCACAATCCTTATTTGTAAAAGTTCCATTTTGATTACTTTTGTTTTGCTTTGGAGAATACCTTAATATTCAGGTGGAAATATAATTTCTGGAGGACAATATTGCCTATAAACTATAAGGAAAATAAGACAGGGTACAGGTGAGAAGCACTGCACTGCTCTATGACCTGAAGATAGAGAGAGACTTCAGGTTTTTAAAATATTTTGCATCATGATTCATTAGGAAAAAAGTTTCATCGTGACGCATATTGCACCCCTCTGGTTAGCTAGATCTATGTGACACACACTTGTAATGATAAATATTCCATTAACCAGTAAGTTTTTTCATGAGGAAACTCCGAAGTCCCAACTGTTAAGTATTTCCCTTACAAACTGATGGAGAGTGTCACAAAATGACCCCTAAGGCAGCACATATACCACTAGTCCCTTCATTTGTTGAGAAGGATGCAAGAGAACAGTGGAGCTGCACCAATCTTTTGCCCCGTTGCACTCTCCTTCCCCCTGCTCTGCCCTGTGGGACGTGGAGCTCCTTCCTGCAACCCACACTCCCGCACTCCCTCACCAACGGGCTTCTAGTGGAGTTCTTAAATTGGGAGGCACTCCGGGAGATTTGGGATGCAAGGACAGGAGAAACTGGGTGTTTTTTAGTCTCTCTCTCTTTCTGTCTCTGCTTAGGCAGCATTTTCATCAATGGCTTGTGACTCCTCTTTTGTGGTGCTAGGTCAGTCCGGTCCCTCTGGGTAGCTCTGGCCTTCAGCTCGGGTAAGAACACTTCCTTCGCTCGTCTCACCAGTCCTAGGCCCGGCAGCAGCTTCCTGCTGTAGTCAACCCCTGAACTGCCTTACCGTGCTCTGGTTTTTCTTTTTAAATAAAAATTATATGTACCTAAGGTATACAACACGATGATTTGATATACATATACATGGAAATGATTACTATAACCAAGCTAATTGGTATAGCTTGTCCTCGGTTTCTGTGCGTGTGATGAGAGCACCTGAAATCTAGTCCCTTAGCAAATTTCCAATATCAGTACAGCATTAACTCTAGTCATCAGGCTGTACATTAGATGTCTGGAGTTATCCACCCTACATAACAGCAACTTTGTATCTTTCACCAGCTTCTCTCCATCTCCCCCACCTCTCCAGCCCTGGTAACCACCATTCTACTCTCTGCTTCTCTATATTTGACTTTTTTAGATTTTGCATATAGGTGAGATTACCCAATCTTTTTTCTTTCTGTGTCTGAGTTATTTCCACTTAACATAATATCTTCCAGATTCATCCATGTTGTTGCAAATGACAGAATCTCCTTTGCAACAAGCCTAATAATATTCCATTACTAAGGATAAAGGCTAAATAATATCCCACTGTATGTGTATGTATTTATATAATTTCTTTACCTAATCATCCCTCAACAGACACTTAGGTTACTTTTTAGCTCTGAAAATACCCATCTCAAGTTCCCTCCATCGAACAAGTTGACATAAGTTCTGTTTTTCCACCTCAGTTCTGCCTGATACAGGGAACATGTGGATAATTAGTGAAGAAATCATAAATGGTTAGCTCTCTAGGTAAACACATACGCACACCCGAAACTCATAATCGGCCATAAACCTTTCACTCATAGGGTATCTAGCAGAAGTAAGAGTCCTGAGAAAATAGAAGATGAAGGGAACCTGGACAGAGATTCATTTCTTTGTCAATTGCCTACCACTAAGCAGACAATGTGCCAGATGGTGGAGCCACACAGATGACCAAAACAAATACAGCCCTGCCTTTACGGTGTCTGGTCTAATGGGAGAATATGGGCATTCACGGAAAATCACACAAATACATGTAAGTTTACAACAGCATACACTCAGTTCTGCTGACACCTGTTTTGAAACTGTGCAGCTGATATATCAGCGAACAGTATCGGCATAACGTGATTTTGTATTTGCTTATGCAGCGATTTCATCTGCGAGGAGCTCCAGATGGACACGCACACATCTGCAGCCAGCTGAACAGAGCCAGGTAGGAAATACACAAACAGAACAGAAGCACAAACCTCCTCCAGGGACCTCGGTTCACCTCAGGCCACACCCATCTGCTGGGACACCTTTCCAAAGGATTTTGGACGGCCCCCTTCCACCTCTCCACAACTCACGAGTAGCAGCCTTTCCAAAGTACACTTCCACAAGTAGACACCAGATCTTTCTCAAGGCAAAACACCATACTTACTGATGTCTTTAAAGCATTTCTTAATGATTTCACACGTGCAAAAGTGTAGTACCATTTTGTATTAGTTTGTGGTCTTTTTTATGTGTCACTGAGGAAGTTTTTAAATTTTGTGCTCCAACTGCATTTTCCCATAAGACCCGTGGCTTTCATTGTGCTGTTCTGCACAGCTTGGTGATCTTATTAAGTGTGTATTTTGCATTTCAACAGAACTGACTACATTTTTAATGAAAGGCCAATGGTGCTATGAATGCATATACTAGAAGAAAAGGGAAAGAGAAAACAGAGTATAGGTGCAAGGAACCAGGAAAGCTAGGGCAGGGTAACTGAAAACAAAGAGACAGGAGTGTGGTCTGGCAGAAGGCCAATGAGCTGGAGAGGTTAGGCAGGGACTCCTGTGGCGCCGACCAGGCATGGGAAGTGGTGATGGACGTGGTAGACTAGCCAGAGGGAGCCGGGCACCTAAAGGTTCCATTTTCTCAACCATAAAATGCAAAATGATTTGAGATCAAATTGAATGGTTACATACAAACACGTACACACCTTTGAGTATATATATATATATTAAATTGAAAATACTTGTAAAAGTTCAAGTAATCAATTTTGTTACAAATGCACATTTAAGATCACATAACATGAAATCACACAGTAATTTTATTTTTTTAAACATTTATTTTTCAGAGAGAGAGAGCGCACTCACTCACACACGCAGGAGCAGGGAAAGGGCAGAGGGAGAGGGAGAGAGAGAATCTCAAGCAGACTCCCTGCTGAGCAGGAAGCCCTAGGCAGGGCTGGTTCCCACAACCTTGAGATCATGACCTGAGCTGAAGTCGAGTCAGACATTTAACTGACTAAGCCACCCAGGTGCCCCTCACACAGTGATTTTAAAAGACTTCTTTTTTTTAAATTAACATATAATGTATTATTTGCTTCAGGGGTACAGGTCTGTGATTCATCAGTCTTACACAATTCATAGCACTCCCCATAGCACATACCCTCCCCAATGTCCATCATCCAGCCACCCCATCCCTCCCACCCCCCACCCCTCCAGCAACCCTCAGTTTGTTTCATGAGATTAAGTCTCTTATGGTTTGTCTCCCTCCCCGGTCCCATCTTGTTTCATTTTTCCCTCCCTTCCCCGATGATTCTCTGTCTTGTTTCTCAAATTCCTCATATCAGTGAGATCATATGATAATTGTAAAAGACTGGTTTTTACACTCACACATTTCACGAAGCATTACTCATGATCTTCACATCCTTTATATGCACTGCTAGCATCAGGGTTTATCTTCACTATGGATAGTCCCCCCCCCCCAACAATTTCTCCTTTAATTATGAGTGGAGAAAATGGACCTCTTTGGCCCTTGTCCAAAGAGATCAGATTTGGATAAGGAATCTAAAACATATGTTTAAATACTTATTCAAAAATTAAGTATTTAAAAGAAAATCTTACAGCAAACCTTGGTAGGTGATTCTTACTATTCTAAGGAATAAACTGGAGAAGAGTCCTTTACATATAGTGAAAATGAAAAGTAAGTCAAAGTCAGACCATGAGAGAGTGGTGAGCTTTGGGGCAAAATAGAATCTTCCAGCCCTGCAAAGAGAACATCAGATTTAGCTGGGGTGTGGTGGGGGCAGAAAGAGAAAGAGAGAAGATGGACACATGGACATGGACACACACACACACACACACACACACACACACACACAATCCTTATCTGTGGTGAGCAGAGTCTGCAGCCTTGCCAATCCACTCCTTCACCTCTGGCCTTTACATTTCACCCAGATTCAGAGCAGACTCTTTGCATTCCCACAATTTCTTTGCATGTACTCTGAGTACACACCTTCTGCAGAAGGTCTGGCATCCGTCCCTCCATAGGATTAGCACTATTTGCATCAAGAGCCAGTCTGTTTGCATTCTTCCATAGGATTGCTGAGACTGAATGGGTCCGTGTGCATGCATATCTATTCCTATTTATAGCAAAATCCCATTTATTATATGTCTAAAACCCAAGAAAACTTAAATAAACAGAATTTATAGTGCCATTCAATGGTAATTGATTTTCTTAGTGTTTCTGGGAATACTCCAAGTTCCTAAAGGAGCTCTAAATCATCAAAGCAAGATTAACCTATGTTCAATGAAGTTTCCAAGTATTTTTTCCTGACTCTAACATGATTCACTTAAGAAATGTTTAAATTAGCTCCTACTATATACACAGTAATGTGTTCGGCATAAAAGAGAGAATCCAAACATAATACAAGGTTTGGGACCTTAAAGTAATTACAATACTCATATGAAAAGAAAAGCCAGAACATAAACTAAGCTACAATATAACAATATTTATATTAATGCCACATGCCAACAAAGATAGTTTTCTTTCTGCTCGAATGTGTCCTGAGAAACTAGGTCATAAATTTGATCATATATCCCAAAGGAAAAATGTTATAAATTATGACTAGAGGTGGTTTTCTTGATCAAGGACTTGGCATTTAAAAGAAAACACACACACACACACACACAAACCCCAAACACAGTCAGCAACATGTCACAAAACAAATAAAAATTGCAACAAACACTAGTAGCTATTTAACATAAGTGTCCCCAAAATGGGATAATAATTATGTAGAAATTATACAATGAGATCCAATGTACCTGAGTGTACACACAGCAGAAAAATAAAACTCTAAAGTAAACTCTAATGTATCGTAAATTTTACTGAATGCCATAATGCTCTGATAAACACAAGCATATCTTTAACTATAGTTTTGCTTGACTTGTTGGATTTAAAAGGGTACTTTTGGGATGACTTGATGGCATGAGTCTTTTTTAAAAATGAGCTGATGCATTCTTTTTCTCTAGATAAATTTCCCTGCAGAGCATCTGAGCACTCAGAATTTCTCACTGACCTTACAGCTAACTTAGAGGACCAGGGCAGGTGTTTAATAAATTTCTGCTCCTGATGATGGTGGCGACGGGTAGTGTGTCTCTCCCCTTTTAGAAAGACTGACCTAACATTTATTCCCTCCAATCTCTCCGCTCTCTCCAGCATTCTTAAAGTGACAGTTTCTGAACAAATAAAAAAGATGAGGAAAAGGTAAATATCAAATAAACGTAGACTCTATAAACAGGTATCTAAGAACTTAATGCGGAAACCCTACCCCCCACCAGCAACTATTACATAGGGGACTGAGTTGTTCTTTGAAAGATGACTCCAATGATAATGCTGTCAACTGGAATATTGTACAAGCATATCCTTCATTCTCTCCACACTCTGAATCAGTAAGTTTGGTGCTCATAAAGGCATCTGTGTCCGAATGCATGATCATCTTTATGCATTTCTTAAAATTTTGCCCCTTTCAACTTCTTTTTTAGGCTTCAGAATCTTCTAGAAATAGGGACATGTCTGTATACCCAGCAATATTTCTCCTCATCCCCTATCAAGTTAACAGGGTTATCTTCCATGAAGGATTGTTATATTTTCTGCTAATAAATCCTAATTAAATTGCCTTTTACTTATCCATATCTTGCTCAATTTCCAAAGGTTCATATTCCAATTTCAACTTTATTTTGGAGCCATTCTTTTTGGCAAAACGTTACACATTTCAATCTTTTCTAGTTTATGTGTGGTCCAAAATTACCCATTTTGCTTGTCTAAATCTTCAGTAGTTATTTTGGCAGCTTTAAAACAGAATCAAAATGGTAGGATCATGGGAACTTTGCCAGTCCATTCTTGGCTTCTCTAATATACTAAGATTCTTCTTTTAATCATCACAATAAAGAGAGACTGGAAAATGTCCATTGGATTTGACAACTAGGAAGCAATTCATAACTTTGGCAAGAACCTATTCAATTGGAACAGTGGAGGCAGAATGCAGGCTGGGTGATTTGAAGAGTAAAGGCACAGTGAATACTGTGAGCAAATTCTACCAGTCGAATGAGGAAGGCAAGAGATAAGGAGATAACTGGGAAGGGAATCAAGAGTACATTCATAACCTCAGAAAGACTGAATTGGAAAGACTTGGGTTTGCATATACTACATATGACTTCGATGGTACATTATATATAGCACTAAATGTCACTACATCTCACTATTTCATTTCTCTCCCATTTGTTTTTGCTCTTCTTCCTGCACCTCTAGATCCAAGAGCATGCATAATCTGACTGGGTCGTACGGATTTCTCCTACCTTTGCCACGGGCCCAGCCTCTGCAGCAGTATGCTTGTTTTCTGAAAGCTTTCACCCTCTCCCTTCAAACTGACTCATTTGCTGGCTTCAACTGAATGATATTTCTGAACACGTCTAGTTCCAACAAGTGAAAATGCTTTTCCCTTTCCAGTGGAATTGTTGGCCTCCTCTTTCCCCTGCCATTTCTCATCTTGGATTTGCTATCACTCTCTTATCAAATATGTGTATGTTTTCTTTGGTGTGCATGTGTAATACGTGTGTGTGCACGTGCGCGTGCTCACACGCGTGCCCTACCAAATTTCCATCATCCTACACTCACTTCTTAAGCCTTCGCAGCATAAATGACTTCATACTCTTTTGAGCATCCCTTAGCTTTCAGTTCTTGGAGCTGACTGACTACTTTGCTATTTCGAATGCTTTTATCTTGTAGACATTTACCAAACATCTACACTTGCCAAACTTGTTGCCAAATCAATGGCTAATTCTATCCCAGTGTACATTTTCCCGCCACACACCGCCACACACCAGGACAAAACTGTTTACCTTGGATTATAAGGATTTGGGTCTCACTTTATTTAGACTGTGAGCATCACAAGTTTTCAAAACACAGAGTTGGAGAATGCGATCAAGCTCTGTGCAGACCAGTAAACCAGGGATAAGCCATTCTGTCCACACTGCCAGGCTGCGGGGAGTGTATTGCTGTTTTTGTTGTTTTTTGTGAATCTTATAGGTTTCTTAAGCCACTCACTTCAAAATCCTATATAAAATTTTATATTAAAGAAAATATTAATAACCAGTCTTGGAGACTAGCATATGTGACCTAGAATGAGAAATATTTTTGAGAAAACTATATGAAAAACAAATAGGTTGACAGAGACCCCAATTTTTCCTTCCCATGCTGAATCTACCAATCTATAACACTGCACAGAAGCATTTGTTTAATCTTTGAAGCATCCTTCCTTTTTTTTTTTTTACTCCTACCTCCACATGAACTCCATGAAAGTTCCTTAAGGATGGCCAATTCTTGAGTATGGGAAGAACTATTTTAATCTACCAAAGTATATTAAAGCTCTGGCATGTAAAATGCTAAGGAAATGTTCTCCTGGTGACCTGATGCCCACTTAATATCAATTTTTCTGTAAGCAGCTCAAAGAGCCAAACTAAGTACAGCATATCCTATGCACTTCATGGGATATTCAAAGGGGGCTCCACCTCTGTAAGTTACGTAGCCTGGGTAATTTGTAGCTGATTCCTTCTTGTTCACAAATACTAAGTGGTCATCCTGGTATTATTTAACACTATATTCTTTTTTTAAATTGAACATGTTTTATTTCCCCAATATATCCAAACTATTAGCATTTCAACATGCAATCCATATAACAAATTGAGGTTTTTAATTTTCATTTTTCATACTGTTTGAAATCCAGTGTGCATTTTACACTTAAAGCACATTTCAACTTGGATTAGCCACATTTTAAGTGATCACTAGCCACATGCGTCTAGTAACTATCATATTTATTGATCTGTACCAGATCTGAACCAGAAATCCTATAAGGGCAGGGACCTTGTCTACTTCGTTCACTGTTTTGCAAGAGCCTGGCACGTGGTATATACTCAAGAAAATTTTGTTGAATAAATTAATAATATGATGAAACTAAAGATAAATTATATATATTCATTCCATATATAGTATTTCCAAATGATTCTGATTTCCTAGATTTTTTTAAAAAATTTCAAAAAAAGACTGAGCAATTATTATATACAATGCCGAAATTCTTCAAAAAAAAAAAAAAAAAAGCCTCTTTGGAGCTTTGTTACTTGTTGGTCTGGTATTCAATCTGAAGAAATCTAAATCACTTTAACCTCTGTGTGTGGTTTCTGATCATTAAAACCTGCACGCACTTCTAAAGTTCAAAAAAGCCTAGACCATCCCTGTCTCCAATCCCTCTGCACTGCACCCCTCACTCAACCCCAATCCTACCCTACAACTCCTGGTCACTCTGGGACCATCGTATTGTGTACCTGAGGGCTCTGTGGCAGAGAGCACCTTGGAGCTCCTCACCAGCCAGATGGCCAGAAGACAAATCCTCTCTTCACTTCTTGGAGCATCTATCTCCTTCAAGAATAGTTCCACACTGAAAGAAGATCCTGAATTATTAGGGGGGGGGGGGGGATTTTTATTCTTCCGAATGAGTTTCTTAGAAATAATAGAGAGTCTGAAAATATTGATGATGCTAATGAAAAAGACAGTAGAACTCAACTGGAGCAAACCACAGATTTAAAAATAATATTCAGAAGCTGAAGAACTAGTGGTTCTAACTGATGAATTTGAAGGCCTGGGGGTTTTTTCCAGTTTTATTTGGAAATAACTGATGTACCTCACTGTATAAGTCTAAGACATACAGCATGATGTTTTTATTTACATCTATTGTGAAATGATTACACAATGGGTTCAGCTGGCAGATGTCTTCTCATACAGATACAACAAAAAGAAGAGAAAGAAAAAACATAAATGATGTGAATTCTTAGGATGTCCTCTCTTAACAACTTTCCTGTATATCCTACGGCAGTCTCAGCTATCATCATCATATGGCACATTACATCTCTAGGACTTATTTATCTTATAACTTGAATTGTATACCTTCTGATCACCTTCCACCAGTTCCCCTCCCACTCCCCCTCCACCTCTGGTAACAGTAAGTCTGATCTCTTCTTCTATGAGCTTTGTTTTCTTTTGTTTTTAGATTCCACATGTAAGTAAGATCATACAGTATTTGTCTTTCTCTGTCTGACTTACTTCGTTTAGCATAATACCTTCTAGGTTCATCTATGTTGTCTCAAACAGTAGGATTTCCTTGTTTTCCTATGGCTGAATAAAATTCCACTGTGTGTGTATATACCACAATTCTTTTATCCATTCATCCATCAATGGACATTTAGGTTGTTTCCATGTCTTAGCTATTAGAAATAATGGGGGTAAGGTATCTTTTGAGTCAGCGTTTTCATTTTCTTTGGATATATTCCCAGAAGTGGAATTGCTGGATCCTACAGTA